>JAHRHZ010000223.1:10548385-10608509 GCA_024137785.1 Ginglymostoma cirratum
AAGAAGGGTCTAGGCCCAAAACGTCAGATTTCCTGCTCCTCTGATGCTGCTCGGCCTGCTGTGTTCACCCAGCTCTGCACCTTGTTATCTCAGATTCTCCAGCATCTGCAGTTCATACTAGCGCTACACTTGGAGCAAATTTTCTTTAAAGGTACTGAATACATTGTGTGATAAACATTGACAGTTCATTTCTGAAAACCTGGCAGTTTCTATTAGTCTATTAGGAAAGCTCACATTTTAAAAACAAGAATATAGCAAAGGCGATTTTGAATAATTTCCTTTCCTTTTTAGATTATAACTGTTTGAAATATGAGAAGTAGAAAACCTCTTTTACTTTCTTCCATGGTTCTAGTCATCCATTTTTTTTTGTCTTTCTCTCTGTCATTCCCCTTCTCCCAACTTCTGTTACTTTCCCTTTCTTTCTTCTTTGATTTGAGATACCAAGATACAGTGAAAAGTATTGTTTTGCATGCTAACCAGACAAACCATACCTTACATAAGTACATTCAGGTAATAGAACAGAATGCAGAATATATGTTACAATCAGTTCTGAGGAAGGGTCTCTGGACCCAAAACATTAACTCTGATTTCTCTCCATAAATGCTGCCAGACCTCCTGTGCTTTTCCAGTAGAGTCATGGAGTCATAGGGATGTACAGCATGGAGACTGACCCTTCAATCCAACTGTACAGCATGGAAACAGACCCTTTGGTCCAACTCATCCATGCCGACCAGATATCCTAAATTATTCCAGTTCCATTTGCTAGCATTTGGCCCATATGCGTCTGAACTCTTCCCATTCATATACCCATCCAGATACCTTTTCAATATCGTAATTGTACCAACCTTCACCACTTCCTCTGGTAGCGCATTCCACACACATGCCATGCTCTGTGTGAAAAAAGTTGTCCCTTAAGTCCCTCTTAAATCTTTCCCTCTCACCTTAAGCCCACTCCCTCTAGTTTTGGACTCCCCCATCACGGGGAAAAGATCCTGTCTATTTATCCTATCCATGCTCCTCATGATGTTATAAACCTCTGCAAGGTCACCCCTCAGCCTCCGACGCTCCAGGGAAAATAGCCCCAGCCTATTCAGCCTCTCCCTATAGCTCAGTTTCTGTTTTTGTATCTGATGTCCAACATCCTCAATTACTTTGGTTTTCCCCAGGATATTTGCCTGGCTGTCTGGATCCATAGTCGAGTGACATTGCTGTTACACACCATCAGTTTATCCCAATGCATATACTCAAAACTCACCCATAAGACTGTGTTAGCTAACACACATGAGCATACTCAATAGCTACAAAATCTCTGAATTAAATTGAAATAAAGAGTGTTATAAACTTAGAAAACACCTAAAAATATGAAAATAGACTTAATGAAAATGTAGATTGGCAATGAGAAAAGAACTGTTAAACAAGATGGAATTCTTAATAAGGTTAAAAATCAGCTTTGTGTTACACATACAAACATCGGGGTGAGCATGAATCAGCATTCATCACTGTACTGTTGCTGGCAGTAGACAGTTCAAGCCCATAACTGAGCAAAGAGCATAACCTGTAGTGTGAACCATGTTTCTACCTCCACAGCTGCTTTCTGACTTGCTGAGTTTTTTAATAATTTTTGTCGTAGGATGTGGACCTCACTGGCTAAGCCAGCATTTATCGCCCATCCCTAATTGCACATAAAGCAGTTAAGATTCAACCACATTGCCGAGGATCCTGAGTCACACATACACCAGACCAGATAAGGAATGACAGATGTCCCTCTCTAATGGTCATTAGGTTTTTCCTGACGGTTGGCAATGCTTTCATATTCATCATTAGACTCTTATTTCTCGGTATTTATTGAATTCAGATTCCACTATGGCAGGATTTGAAACCAGTTCTCTAGATCACTACCTCAGTCTCTGGATTAATAGCCTGGTGATAATGCCACTAAGTCATCATAGAATCAAAGATCATAGACTCCCCGCAGCGTGGAAGCAGGCCATTTGACCCATTCAGTCCACACGGACCCTCCAACAGTATCCCACTCAGACCCACTGCCCCTACCCTATCACTCAGCATTTCTCATCACTAATCCACCTAGCCTGTACATCCCTGTACAATAAGGGCAATTTAGCATGGCCAATCCATCTACCGACATGTCTTTGGACTCTGGGAGGAAACCGGAGTACCTGGAGGAAACCCACGCAGACACTGGGATAACATACAAACTCCACGCCAGAGGGTGGAATCTATCATCATCTACTCCCAATTTCTGGTATTTTCTGTTCTTATGCTAAGAACATGCTGCACTGCTAGAAATGTGGTCCTTCAGATGAGATGTTAAATCAGAGCTTGTCGATCCTTTGAGGTGAAGCTGCCACAGCACTGTTTTGTGGAAGAGCAGGTGTTCCAGAATGACCTACCTACGAATTACACCAGAACTAATACAGCTAAAGAACATTATCATGTCATTATCTTATTGCTTTTTGCAGGAGCTTGCTGTCTTGGCTGCCATGGTACCATATATCACAATGGGGAGAACACTTCAAAACACTGCAATTTCTCTAAAGTGCATCCATCGTGCTGAGATTGTGAAAGGCTTTGCATAAATGCAAGCTCTGTCTTAAATAGCAAGAAGATTAATTCAGCTGAAGACAGTGACTGGAAATACGACATCTGTTATCAGGAGGGCAAGCGGATGGTGATACTCAAGACTGCAGAAGAGAAATTACCTGTGGACATATCACACATCACTCATTGCCATGAATAGGAAATGAGTCCTTGCAGCAAAATTACTGCTTCAACCAGCTGCTGTCAGCAATTTGACACTTCTCTGATAATTAGCCTCATCTTTTATTTACATAAATCCAAATCATTTCAAACTCGAGGTTAGAAAATTGGCTCCAATGAGTATATGAACTGCACAGAAAGTATATGGCAAACAATGCTGAATGTGAACTGTATTGTGGGGATGAATTTTGCTTGGGATATGCAATTATGAATACAACTCATCTTCCTCTCTGGTTTGTGCTCCTGTGTGGATTTCGATGGCTCAGGTTTCTGTTCTCTTTTGGAGAGATGGCTATCCATGTCTCAGATGGTAATTTGTAAACTTTCCTCTTATTTACAAGTAACTGACTCAGGCAAGTTTCTGCAAACTCGTTAATTTACACCATTGTGCTTGATATTGGTCTCTTGAGTACGCCTTTCATTCATAAAGATGACTCCAACCTTTACAGTCTCTTGAATATGATTGCTGCAATCACTATTACATCAATGTTTCGATATTCATTCATGGGATATGGAGAGTGCTGGTTGGACCAGTTTATTAGATTATTTGGGGAAACCATTTCTTTGAAACACTTGTAGACCTTGGACAGCAGGTACACACACAGTGCTGTTACGAAGGGAGATTCAAGATTTTGATCCAAGAACACTGAAGGAACACTGATCTAGTTCCAGGTTTGGGTGGTAGGTGGGTGACGATGAATGTGCAGGTAGTAGTATTCCTATAAAACGGCTGCACTTGTCTTTCTAGTGGTAGACATTTTGGCTTTGCAAGGTGCAGTTGGAGGAGCCTTGATAGTTTACTGCATACAATATATGTCACCATGTTATTTCAATTTTCATTATACTAGTTTCTTACACTCCCTTGCTCACCAACAACATTATTCCCCATTTTACATGAAAACAAAGGTTTAATCTGGTTTACAGCTACTCTGATGTCTTATAATTCTTCTCAATAGCTCTGTAGGTCAGGCCACTACCCAACACAATCCATCAATGCTCTCGATGCCTTTAGGGAGAGGGGGCACCAGGGGGAACACAGTGCTTTATTTTCCCCTCCAAATCCATTTTGATTGAGCCCCTTCCCAATCTCCCTACACCCCCTTCATCTTTGATAGTTCACATTTCCTGCATGTGAGCTTTGCATGTAAATTTCTAATTGGAAGCACTAGTGATGGTTAATAGTTATTAGAAAAACAAAAGAAATGTCACTGTGATTTGGTGGTGAGAAAGTTGTTCGATCGTGTGTGACAACACATCTGAATATATATTTTAAAAAAGTGATTATTTAGACAGTAATGGTGTTCAGGGATATGGGGAAAAAAGTAGGAGATTGGCATCAGGGAGCAGAGCCAATAAAGGTATGATCGGCCGCAAGACCCCTTCAAAGCAGTCACAATTCTATGATTCCTTGAAAGTGCCTGTCCTTCTTGGTGAGAGGTTGGTAACCAGAAAGCTTCAGCTTCTATGGCACAGCTGCACCTACCTATCCCTCTGAGGTCACTTGGGTTTTCTTTCAAACAAATTAGGATAACATAGCTAATCACAATCCATCGTGGAGGCTAAACTGCTTTAGAAAAGGCTCCTATATGGGATTACTTCTAAAACCTTCACTGGTTAGGCATACATATCACCCATGTCTCAGTTGGAAACATGCTTTGCTTCCCTTCAGAGGGTGTGTCTTCAAGCTCAATGCCAATGACTTGAATTCAAGATCTAGGCTGACACTCCTAGTTCAGCACTGAGGGAATATCGACACTAGGAAAGACCTTGAACCAAGGCACTATTTAAAAGGTTGCAGTGAGGTTCTGTTCAGTGTCCAGGCCTTGTCCTTCAAAAAAAAAATCACAAAGCAAGAGAAACAGTCCATCTGATTATTATCTTATTGCTGTTTGTTGGACTTTACTCTGCAAATTGGCTGTCATGTTATTTACATGTCAAAACAATATATTGGAGTTATTTTAAGCTCCGTTATGGGTGGCTGTTGGGGCAAGTAGGAGATTTAAAGGTTCAAAATGTTTAACACCTTCCTAATCATGCTCTAACATGCTGACTTTGAATTTTAATAATGTGTAGTGGGTGACCAATCTGGTCTCAGGAAGCGGGGAGGAGATGATCAGGATGTTCAGATCCATATCTCTTCCCCGTGCTCCACAACAGTCAGTATCTAAGTACGTCAGAAGTGGATGACAAATGCTTTGCAATATCGGCCATAGTGACACGAATAGGCAGCACCATTGAGGATTGAAGACTCTGCACTGGGTCTGAAATTAATGCAATATTCTCAGTTATTATTATCCTCCACTGTTGCCACAATATTCTTGGAAATTGTCACCATTGTAACATCCTTCACTACTGCTACTAACAGACTTTATTCTTGCCTTTGTAACACAGCTTTGCATAAGTATTGATCATCTTCCAGGGAATAGAGGCAGAAAATGAACATCAAATTGAACAGCCAGAAATTAAATTCAATCACTGATGGTTGATTCAGGTTTTCCATTATCAATACAACTAACTAGGATTTTCATGGCTTGTACAGCCTTTGGATGTGTCACTCAGAATTGTTTTGCGGTTGCTCCCAATGTCGACTTAAAGGAAATCCATTCAGAAAACACAGCAAAACTCACCAATCAGAAAAATCAAATGCAGCCCAGATTGAAAAACTGAAGCAAATTCCCGAGCTGATTTTAACAGAGGGTTGCCAGTGGTGGGTGTGGGATCGAAGTTGTAGAAAGGAAAGGGTCAGAATGTCTGCACTTCCATTAGGTCATTACGACTCCAAGGCCTGATATGTACAGGCCCCGTCCGGCCTCCTGACCAGCCCCAATAAGAAACAGTGGCTTGCCAGTACATGGGAATAGGATGTTGGGCTCCATGGAGGGTGGGCACGCAGGTCCCAGGGGAACACCTCCATGGCTAACATTGGGGTTGGGATGAAAGATCAGAAGGCCCTCAAATGTGAAGAACTGTATCTGGCAGGAGCCACACTGCAACCCAAATGTTCGCCATACTACAAGCTCCCTGTCCACACCCCTGCAAATCCCTCCATGAACTATCTCCTGTCTTAGTAGCCTCCTCGAAATTGACAACCAGTGCCCCCTCATCCCCACCTCAAACTCCACAAGAATCACACTTTTCTACCGGCAATCCTTCCCACAGAGAAACCTTAAAAATGAATAAAATTGACTAACCATTCCTCTACAGGCCTTTGCAATCAGGCACAGGCAGATCTGTTAAACCAAAGAGGAACTTCTCAGAATCTCAGATAAAGTTCTTCTCACCAACTGAACAGAGATCACATGCTGAGAGGAGCCAGTGGGATTAGCACTGAGGCACGGATTGGTTTAACTGGTTCCATCTACCCTGCCTGGTGTACACTGTCACCTGAAAGGTTTCAGAGGGAGTTGTTTTTTTCTGAGAAGATACAGGCTACCCTCTCATGTGCTTGTTAGTAAACATTGTCAAAGTTGCTTAGGGACCATGGAAAATTGTGTTTGGCAAGCCTGACCTTAATATCAATGCATTAGATGATGAGAAAGTCAAAGCTGGAGACTGGAAACATCTACAGCTTTGAGTTCTTTGGAGAAAAACGAGTCCTGCAGATGCCTCTTGGGCTTGGCTGCTTCATTCATGTTTAATTCTCTGCCTTTCAATTTGAGTTACACCATCTCTCATACTCAGAAAGGCATTCAGATAGTTGGGGTATGGGTCTTAAGAGGGAATAGAGTGAGGGGGACAGGATTAAGAAGGTCATTTTTAGAGCTTTGGACAGAGAAGGCTAAAGGTGCAGCCTCTAAATCCATGGCTGAAAACTGAATCAGGCTATGCAAGATATCAGATGCTAGAATCAGAGGAGTGTGGTAATCTTGTTGTGGGCGGGGGTGGTGGTGGGGGTTTGGGGTTGAGGGGAGGTAGTGTGATTACCAGGTAGGAGGGTTTACAAAGACATGAGGAATAACTTAGTTTGGATAAATGTGAAGTATTGCATTTTGGTGAAACGAACAAGGGCAGGACTTATACAATTAAAAGTAGGTCTTTGGGTAGTGTTGTAGAACAGAGGGATCAGGGATTCAGGTAGATAATTCTTTGAATTTTGTATCACATATTGATAGGGTGGTTAAGAAAGTGTTTAGCAAGCTTGCCTCCATTCTTTCATTGTTGCTGGGTTCAAAATCCTGAAGTTCCTCCCTTACAGCAGTGTGCACGTTCCCATAACCTCAGGACTGTAGAGTTCCAAAACGACAGCCCCCACCTTCTCAAAATCAATTAATAAATGCTGGCTGAGTTAAGGATTCCTATATTGCATGGAGAAATTTAAACATATTTTGATCAGCACACATGTATTTAAGGTAAATAAGTACACAAAGAATAAACAAATGTTGATGTGAGAGTTGGAGCAAATTACTGCTGATGCTGGAATCTGTACTGAAAAAAAAAGCTGAAGATCAGACTGGATCAGGCAACATCTTTGAGGAGAAAGTAAGCTAACATTTTGAATCCAGATGACTCTTCATCACGTCAGCCCTGACAAAGAGTCATCTAGACTTGAAACGTTAGCTTGCTCTCTCTCTAAGAATGCTGCCTGACCCTCTGTGATCTCCAGCATTTTTTGTTTTCAAATGTTGATGTGAGTTAGTTGTGGTAGTGTGGAAGAAGCATAAACAGCACCATTAACCTTTAAGGACCAAGCGACCTATTCTTTGCTGTAAATTTTAAGCACTTCAGCAGCCAATTGGGATCACCGAAAGTTTGCCACATCCAGTGGAAATAAAGTGTGTAAACTCCCTGGTCTTTTGTTCCCTATTTACTTCTCTGCCTTACCCATGCCGTCTCCCAATTGTGAGATTTTCTCATGAGCCAAGGATAAAAAGATGAACAAAATATTTGTGCAGTGGTAGGACATTTCATATTACTTGAGGGCAAGGTAATTTTCATAACCGAAGCATGGTTTTCAACGGAGGCTATACACCAGATTACTTTGGCTTCAATTAGCTGTTCCGTCATTGCCTCAGAATGACAGTTTGGAGTTGGGCAGTGTGGGGGTCTGGGAGGGTGGGTGGCATGGGCTCTTGTGAATATCTGTCATTGTAAATAAATCTGATATTTTATTTGTGTGTTTTGTGAAGATTAGTGTTTGTACAGGAGCCAATCCACTTGTTACTAACAGCCCCTCCAGCAGGCCTCCTATGTAATATCAGATTAGTTTGTGAGAGTGATTGGGAGGTTTGTTGGTTGACTCCTGGTCATTTAGTGTTAGGATATTAATTGGGTTTGACTCTGCAGTGAGACCTCCATGCATAAATACCCAGAGACTGTCTACAATGGTACATTTCCAGAACATTTTAAAAAACTTGAAGCATTTGCTGTTTCTGCTGTTGCCCTCTTCACTTAAAGAGTAGAATGTTGCAGCACAGAAAGAGCTCATTTGTCATACTGTTTGCTTTTCTTATCATAGAATCCTTACAGTGTGGAAGCAGGCCGTTCTGCCCATCATATCCAAACTGACCCTCCGAAGTGTAGCTCACCCAGACCTATTCCCCCCAACTCTATCCCTGTAACCCTGCATTTTCCATGGCTAATCCACCCAGCCTGCACATCCCTGGGCACTATGGGGCAGTTTAGTATGGCCAATCCATCTAAAATGCATATCTTTGGACAGTGGGAGGAAACCAGAGCACCCGAATAAAACCCATGTAGATACGGGGAGAATGTGCGAACTCTATACAGTCACCCAAGGGTGTAATCAAACCAGGTCCCTGGTGATGTAAGGCTGTAATGCTAGCCACTGAGCCACTGTACTGCACAATGAAAAGAGGTCGGGCAAGTTAGGCTATACTCAGTAAGGTTTAGAAATCTGAGGGGTGATCTATTGAAATATATAATAATGGTCTACCTTGACGGGATAGGTACCAAAAGGACATTTCTCCTTGTTGAAAAATCTGGAACAAGGGAGCACAGGTTCTAACAATCCCAAAGGGTTACATTTTAAGACGGAGATGGGGAGGCATTTCTTCTCTTGGAGGGTTGCAAGTCTTTGGAATAGTCTCTCTTAGTGAAGAGTGAGGTTGGGTTCTGGGAATATACTCATGCCTGATTGAGACAGATATTTGACTGACATATGACTGATTCTTAACTTCCCTTGAGCAACAGGTAGCTGCAGATGCTGACGCCCCGTGAACAAATAAAAAAATTGTACACTTTTCCCCTTTTTCTTACTGTTTGTCACTCATGGTCACTGGACGCTAGATAAGCATATTCTACCTTTCATATTCCTCCATCTTCTCCTGAAAGATCCAGCTAGAAATTCCTTGGTCATTGACTTCAGCAAGTTAAGTATTTGGCTGTAAAAGGGTGGGAGTCGGGAGTAGTCCACCCAGCATACAAAGTAAACACCCGAAACCAGCGGTTTGCAGATGGTTGCATTCACAAAAACAGTGATGGCTTGTCAGTCTGTAAATCCATTTATGAGTAGTCCCATTTCCTCAGGGGGGAAATTCTGTAGAGGAGGTCAAAATCACAGAATCAAAGAAGTGTTATGACATAGAAAAAGGCCATTTGGTCCATCCTGTCCACACTGGCTCTTCAAACATGTGACATTACCCACTGCCAATCTCCTGCTTCTTCCCCACATCCTTGTATATTACTATCATCCAAATAGTCTTCTAATGGCATCTTGATTGTCTCAATGGAGCCTACCTCTGCCACACTTTCAGGCAGTGAATTCCACATCTGAACTACTCATTGTCTGAAGAAGACTTTTCTTACGTCACATTTGCCTCTTTTGAAAACCATTTTAAATCTGTGCCCTCTGGTTCCTGTTCCTTTTACAAGTGGGAACAACTTCTCCCTATCCTTCTCTCTGTCCAGCCACTCATGGTTTTGAAAACTTCCATCAGATCTCTTCTTTGCCTTCGTCTCTCGAGATCAATCTGAAAAAGTGCAATTTCTCATCCTTGAAATCATTCTTCTAAATCGCTATTGTTGTGATAGAATAGATGGGCAGAAACTGTTTCCAGAGGCAGAGGACACAGCTTTTAAGACAATTGGTTAAAAATCCAGGTTAGAGACACAGTGCATCATTATGGTTCGGAATGAAAGGGTGGTGGAAACAACATTAAACGCAACTTTCAAAAATGGGGTAAATTATTAACAAAGGAACTTTTGCAGAGCAATGAGAAAGGAGTGGGATTCATGCGATAGAAGACAGTCTAAGAATAAGGGGTAAGCCATTCAGGACTGAGAAGAGGAAGAATTTCTTCACTCAGAGAATTGTGAACCTGTGGAATTCTCCATTACAGAAAACTGTTGGGGCCAGTTCATTAAATATATTTAAGAGGGAGCTGGATGTGGCCCTTGCAGCTAAAGGGATCGAGGGGTATGAAGAGAAAGCAGGAATGGGATACTCAGATTGCATGATCAGCTATGATCACATTGAATGGTGGTGCAGGCTTGAAGGGTTGAATAGCTCGCTCTTGCACCTACTTTCTATATTTCTATGATAGTACATTCTAAGAACAGGAACAGGGTAAGATTATGAGGATTAGGAGCAGGAATAGGTTATTCAGTCCCCGGAACCACACTGCTATTCAATGAGATTGTGGCTGATCTGATCATAGCCTCAACTCTACTTTCCTGCTCCTTCCACGGCTCCTTTCCCTGGCAGAATGACAGTTTTCTTTGCCTTAAACATATTAGCAAGCAAGAAGAGGCTTTGAACAGTCGATGGTGGTTACAAGGTCACTATTAGGTCAGCTTTGTATTGAATTAAAATTTCACAATCTGCCTTTGTGGCATTTGTATCCATGTCTCCAGAACATTTGCTCTGGGTTCTGGATTACTATTAGTGCAGTAACATTACCACAATGCCACCACCCTCCACAAGGGGTATGTTTTTTTAATCACTTGTGGGATTATGGATGTTGCTGGCTTGATTAGCATTTAGTACCTCTCCCTAGTTGCCCCTTCAGAAGTTGGTGGTGAGCTGCCTTCTTAAACCACTTCAGTCCATTTGCTAGAGGTAGGCTCACAATGTCACGAGGGAGGGAGCAGTCCACTGCAGTCCGTGTGCTGGATATCCCTCCCTTATGGCATTGTGAATCAACCCGCAGCAAATGGACCACAACAGTTCATGAACCACTGATTTTTCTAGCGAACGAAGAACTTTTGAGGCATAATCCGTGATAAAGTGAGCTTTTTTTTTCTGTTTTCAAAGTTGCCAGCTGTTGAACATTAGTTGAATTGTTGTAACATAGAAAGAGGATGTTTCAAGAGGTTGATACATTCAATCCTGCATAGGGTCAAAGGTGGGGCTTATTGTGAGATTTTCAATAGGCCACTCAGAATAGTTCAGAAACAGTTGAACATCAGTGAGAGGGAGAAAGAGAGAGACAGAGAGAGAGAGATCAACAGACAGACGTAGAAAGAAATCTCATGCAGCTAAAGTGCTATTGTTAACAATCTCTAGACAGTTAGGGCTCAAGAGACATCTTGGAAATCTGAGAAGATGGTAGGTTGCTCGCACATTGGGTCTCAGGAGAAGTGCTGCGTGATATTTTGTGCAGCTGAGAGTGGGCTGAAGGAAGTCCACAAGCATTATTTGCCTGGTTCAGCTGAAAGAGATGTGATTTTGGAGAAACGAAGGGGCAGTGCCAGCTTGGTGAAGCTAGCTGACTATCAAAGAGCTGGAATTGTGTTTCTCAGTACATACAGGACGGGAGCCTCAGGAATTCAGTGGAACATAGTCTCAGGGAAAAGACAAACTCCAGAACATGAGAAAGCTTTGAAGCAGTCCATAATGGCATGGATTTTTAGAGAGTTATTAGGTGAGATCTTTAGAAATGAAGAATTAAAAATGGATGTCAGAAAGGCAGAGTTTTGATTGAAATTTGATGACCCACAGTGTCATTATGTTTAGGTGGTTTGCTGGGAAATCTGTGGGATCTAACAAGACTACACCTGCTTTTTGCTGTGTTTTGTTCCATGTTCAACCACAAATTTGTCTGCTCATTCATATTTGTGTCATGGTAATTGGGAGTGTGAGAGTATAAGTCATATATATTGTATTTACATATATGTATATACTTATAGTAGATTGTTTTTCTTTTCTAACTTTGTACAATAGAGGTAAATTTGTTTGTTCAAAACCATAGAACTTCTGGTTTTATTCTCTCAGTAAATGTCTAAGACTTCGAACTTTGTCAACTTTGAATAAAAAGCAATTATTGATGGCCAGGCTGTGTCATAAATTTGGCAGTCTCGTCTGGTATCCTAATAAGTCAAGATTGTAATCTTGGAAATTGAGAGAGGAAAATTGTGCACAGCAAGCTCCCACAGAGAGCAGTGCGATTATCTGTTTTTAGTGACATTGATTGTGCAACAGGTATTGGCCAGGACACCAGGGATGCCTTCCTTGTTTATCAAAATAGTTCCACGGGATCAGTTATGTCAACCTGAGAAGGAGGCCAGGACTTTGGTTTAATGTCTCTTCTTTGACAGTGCAGCATCCACTTGGAATAGCACCGGGATGAACACACTGTACAGTGAGCTAAACACACAACATTCTGACACAGAGACAAGTGAGCTTTTGGCTGAGCATGGCTGGTGTGGCATCACCAGTATTTAGTGCAACTTTTTGCTAAATAAAAGAAATGTTTATCTAATATTTCAATCCTATAAATGAAATATCGATGGGGTCACAAATACACTAATTCTGTTGCTTCAATCCCCATTCAAAACTCTGCAATTACAATTTTTATGTTTGTTGAAATGTTGTCATTGACCTTTATTGATGAGCTTTGATACATGTCTCATAGCGAGCTGGTGGTAACAGTTACCATGGAAACAGCTTTCCAAAGTAAGCTGTGGATTATAAGGCTTACTGCAGGTTGCTCATATTATACTTTCAATTAATTTAAACAAAAAACAATAAGCTATTTGTTGAACTCTTTTAAGATTAATAATTGGGCTTGCAAAACCTCTTTGGACCGCCTAAAAATCCAATAAAACAGCTTTTTGAACACACGCTGAATAACAATCCCTCTTCTACTCAAACATTCTCCTGGCTATTCTCCCAACTATCACCCTTTCAAATTCTGCTGCCTGTACCCTAATTCAAAACAAGCCTTGTTCGTTACTCATTCCCTCTGCTCATTGACCTACATAGGATCTAGATTCAACAACATCTAATAATTAAAATTCCCATCCGCATCTTCCAAACTTTAATTACCCTGACCATTCCTACCTCTATTTGACACATCAAATGTGACAATGCTCTCAATAGCTCTATGTTTCTCCAATCTGAAAGATCCTGTGGGTGTTTGGTCAGGGTTTGATTGGTTCACAGTGGTACAGGATGAACCCCTCGTTACTCTTAATGAGAAGAGGAACTTGTTAAAACAGCAAGATGTAGTTCATTGCGTGGTATGAATAGTTACAAATTCCATTGGTTGGTCAGACATAAATAATAAGATATTAATAGTTAGGGAGGACATCTGACTCCATTGGAATCCAGAACTGGATTCCTGGATTATCCATCCAAGACTGTGTGACTTCATTAGACTTGTGGAGCCACATGCAATCTCCAACAGCAAGCCCTTTAGAGCCTTATATGCTATAGCTATAACAGAATACTGTTCGACCTCATTTGGAGCACTGTGAGCAGATCTGGAAACCACACCTTAGGAAGGATAGATTGGCCTTGGAGGAGGTGCAATGTAGCTAACAAGAATGATACCTGAACTTCAGAGGTTAAGTTATGAGGAGAAAATTAGGCCTATATTCTCTAGGATTCAGAAGATTTACCAATCTAGGAGCTTCAGCAGGCTAATCCCTCATTGCAGATTTTTGACGTTGATCTTGGCAGCCCTCCTGCACTCTCCATTAAACCTGAGCTGATCCCATGTCTTGCTAGTAATGACGGAGTAGGGAATATAACAGAAATGAGTTGTGGATTGTGTTGGAGTACAATTCTACTGCAGCTGATGGCCTTCAGTATCTCAAGGACACTCTGTCTAGAGTTGCATGATCTGTTTGAAATCTGTCCTATTTAGCACATTTGTAGTGCAACCCAACACAATGGAGACTACTATGAAGATGGCCTACCAATACCGAACATGGACAGATACATCTGTGGCAGGCAGGTTGGTGGCGAGGAGGGATTTAAATTCATTCTAAGTTTTACCAGGGGAACATTTGTTATTCCTACATCCACTGAACGTATCTGTAAAAGGCATCAGGTAAAACAGAATGGACACATTCTGTTCTCCCCATATGATCTCCCCATATTTGAATTCCATCACACAACTCCTGTCTGAATGATACCACATGAAGACCACCATTTGTGAAGAGTGTTGAGGGCAGCTAGAAGCCTTGGGAGTCAACTCCAGGAAATGTTGGCAATGCCACAAATGAAAGAGAGAGAACTGGGCAAGGAAGGATTAGTTCACACCAACGGCCTGCAATTTTATAGCACCTTTAAAACTTTAGGTAACATTATATTGTTGGAAACAGAAATGGTTCTGAAGGGATTAGTATTGAAGACTGCATTAAGCTCCACTGAAGTTTATGATGCTACATAGTCTCAGGTGGAAGGTCATTAAGTCCAGGAGCAGCAGAGAGGTGGAAAGGTCTCAAGAGGGAATTCCAGAGCTTACGACCTTGCAGCTATGTCAGAATAAGACAGCGAGTGATGGGAACCATCAAAAATTTGAACAAAAGAATGGAATTTTAATTTTGAAACACTGTTGAATCTAGACTAATGGTACCAAAAAGAAGGAACAATCTATTGATGAAAGCAAAATGAAGTGGATGCTGGAAATCTGAATCAAAAACAAAAAATATGCTAGAGAAACTCAGTAGGTTTTGCAGCATCTGCAGATAAAGAAACAGAGTTAATGTTTTCAAGTCCAAACACTCTTCTTTGGAGGGAGAACAATCTATTGAGATCGATGTGGAGGTACTGGCGTTGGACTGGGGTAAAGTCACTTCATCTGAAGGAGCTATGTTCCGAAATTTGTGACTTCAAATAAACCTGTTGGACAATAACCTGGTGTTGTGTGACTTCTGACTACTGAGATTGAGATATGTATAGGGGTAAGAGAATGGGTTCATTCTGTTTACAGAAAGGGCAGCTATGAATTATAGACGTTGTGAAAATATTTTCTACTTCTACCATCACTGAATAGAGATAAGAAGACAAGCATAAACAAAGTTTTTCAGAGGAAACTGACACTGAGAACAAGGATGAGCAGGACACTCCACTTGAGTTCATTGATACTCTTAACTGAAGTTGTTCACATAGGAGAACAGCTCCTGAACCAATTGATGCAGCAAATTTGACATTAAGTTCAGATGATTAGCTGTCACAAGTTAAAGAGCTGCATTTGAATCCTTTGTCTTTCACATAGGAAATATCAGTACCACAGCCAGAGACAATGCTAATTAAGCAGTCATTCTCCAGTAAAATGACTGAGGTATAAAAGTGTCTAATTCACCAGGGAACATCCACGGAGAGAAAATTAAGATGTCAAACTGACTCAATAAGCTGAAATAAGGATCTTACATATTTTATGGTTCCAAAGAGCTGAATTCCAGAGGAGGTGAGAGTGACAGCCCTTGACATCAAGGCTGCATTTGACCGAGTGTAGCATCTAAGTGCCTGAGCAAAGCTGCAATCAATAGGTATCAAGGGTGAACTCTCCACTCTTTGGATTCATACCTCGCACACAGGAAGGTAGTTGTGGTTTTTGGAGGTCAGTCGTATCATCTCCAGGACATCTCTGCAAGAATTCCTCAGGGTAGTGACCAAGGCCCAACCATTTCAGCTGCTTCATCAATGACCTTCTCTCCACCATAAGGTAAGAAGTGGGGATGTTCGGCAATGATTGCACATTGTTCAGCACCATATATAGATACCGAAGCAGTCCATATCCAAATACAACAAGATCTGAACAATATAGGGGAGGTATAGGGGAGGCCTAGAGGTATTATCGCTGGACTATTAATTCAGAGAACCAGATATTGTACTGGGAACCTGGGTTCGAATCCCACCATGGCAGATGGGGGAATTTGAATTCAATTAAAAAAATCTGGAATTACATATCTAATGACAACCGTGAATCTATTGTCGATTGTCAGAAAAACCCAACTGATTCATTAATGTCCTTTGGGAAGGAAACTGCCACCTCTACTTGGTCTGGCCTACATGTGATTCCAGACCCACAGCAATGTGGTTGAATCTTAACTGCTGCTCTGGGCAATTAGGGATGGGCAACAAATTCTGCCTGGCCAGCAATGCCCTCATCCCATGAACGTGTATTAAAAAAAAATCCAGACTTGGGCTGACAAGTGGCAAGTAACATTCAAGCCACTCAAATATCAAGCAATGACCATCTTGAATAAAATAGAATCTAACCACCACTCCTTGACATTAAATGGCATTACCATCACTGAATCCCCCACCATCAACATCCTGGGAGTTACCATTCCAGAAACTGAACTGGACCAGCCATATAAATACTGTGGCTGCAACAGTGAGTCTAGAGCTGGGAATCCTCCATTGAGTAATACACCTCCTGAATTAACATTCAACACTGAAATAGATTTTTAATCAGCAAGGGTATCAAGTGAAATGTGAAAAATGCAGTAACGTGGAGTTGAGGATTATCAGATTAGCCATTATCTCATTGAATAGCGGTAAAGACTGGATGGGCCGAAAGACCCATGTCTGCTCCTACACCTTGTGGTCTGCCCATCATCTACATCGCACAATTCAACAGTGTGATACAGTACCCTTTACTTGCCTGTTCTTCAATGTTGCTGGGTCAACACCCTGGAAATCCCTCCCAAAGGGCATTATGGGTCTACCGACACACAATGCACTGAAACGGTTCAAGAAGGCAGATCACCACCACCTTCTCAATGGCAATGAGGGGTGGGCAAGAAACGCTGCCCAGCCAGTGACACCTTTGTCTCCTGAATAAACTGAAGAAAATTCAGAACCAAGGGTCTAGGCTGACAATAAGCTAACTATGTTCACAGAAGTTGTCAGGAAGCATATGACCACTTCTAAATGTTAGCAAAATTCTGGATCTTGTTGACAATCAGGATCAATTGAAGATTTCAAAACTGAGTTGATAGATTTTTGTTCGGTTAGCTGTTAACAGTAATGGAAGTGAACAAATGAAATTAAGATACATATCAGCAATGATTACAAAAAAAATGGCAGATGAGAGCTTGAAGTTCCAGCTCCAGTTCGAATGTTGCTATGGTTTATCACATAATCCTCACTGCAGTAAGTCTATAACATGTGACCAACACTGTAATGATGCTGTACCATGTGGCCAACACAATGATACTGTACTACCTGCTTAACACAGCAACAATGCTGTACCACATGACCAATACAGTAGCATCACTGTGCCATGTGAGCAATACTACAGCATTATGGCATATGACACAGATCGCAACATTGCATCCTGTGAGTCACACTGCAGTAGTGCTGCAAGCTGCAACCTTCGCTGCAGCAATATTGAGAGTAATGATAGAACCTATGTTAGATAGTAGTCTATTTACAACAAGTGCCTATGATATGTTGGAAACACAGAAGAGTTGCTATCTACAAGACTTTCAAATCAATTGGCCCTTTTCCTGATTGTTTTGCTGTGAACATCATCTTTCAGAAACATGTCCAAGCAAGTAAGCATTGCAAGGTATTCCCAGACCCAATCAAGTAACTTCTATCAATAATTGGATGAAGTGTAAGGTCTCGATTCAGAATTGTGACCTGTTTAATGAGAAGTTGTTGATTTCACTGTCTTACTGTCCCCAGACACTAAAAGTGGAGGAAACTCATCCTGGGAATACATAAAGGTGCTGTGATTTCACAAGAAAGAATTGAAATTCAGGCCAAATATAGCAAAGGCCATTAACACGAGCTTCACAAAGATTAAATTTGAAATGCTCTCATATTCCTGTGAAGAGGGAACTCATGCCACCTAGGGGCCAACATTTTGTAGTTGGCAAACTCCAAGTAAACCTGTTTTTACTCGTCATTTAAAAAGTCCACGAGTGAGATTTTAGTGGAATTTTGCATACAATGACTATAAATATTCTTGCCTCAACTTGTCAGAGTTGGGTGAGTTGAACTTGCTGGGAGGACATTGAAACAGAATTAGGCCATTCAACCCCCAATGAACATAGAACATAGAACATAGAACAGTACAACACAGTACAGCACAGTACAGGCCTTTCGGCCCACGATGTTGTGACAACCTATTATCCTACTAAGATCAATCTACTCTGCATACCCTACATTTTACTATCCTCCATGTGCCTATCCAAGAGTCGCTTAAAAATCTCTAAAGCATCTGACTCCACTACCACTGCCCAGCAGCGCATTCCACACGCCCACCACTCTCCGTGTAAAGAACCTACCTCTGACATCTCCCCTATACCTTCCTCCAATCACCTTAAAATTATGCCCCCTCGTAATAGTCATTTCCACCCTGGGAAAAAGTCTCTGACTATCCACTCTATCTATGCCTCTCATCATCTTATACACCTCTATCAAGTCACCTCTCATCCTTCTTTGCTCCAATGAAAAATCCCTAGCTCCTGTGATGATGTTGAGTTATTCAGTGAGTTCATGGCTAATCTGTATCTTAACTCCATCTAGCCACATTTGATTTGATTTAATTTCTTGTCATGTGTACCTGAGTAAAGTGAAAAGCTTTGTTTACGAGCAGTACAGGCAGATCATAGTAAGCAAGGACATATAGACCATAGGGTGAAAAATACAACTTGGACAGAGACATCAGAGATAGTAAGAACTGCTGATACTGGAGTTAGAGTTCACACAGTGTGGAGATGGAGGAGAACAGCAGGCCAGGCAGCATCAGAGGAGCAGGAAAGTTGACGTTTCAGGTCAGAATCCTTCTTCAGAAATGATTTCTGAAGAAAAGTCCTGAACCGAAATGTCAGCTTTCCTGCTCCTCTGATGCTGCCTGGCCTGCTGTGCTCCTCTAGCTCCACACTGTGTTATCTTGGACAGAGGCATACAGATTACATCGCACAGGACGTGATCTAGACAAGATCAACATTATCAAGATCAGTGCTATTTGAAGGCACAGAGCCCATTCATCAATCTAATAATGGTCGGAAAGAAGCTGTTCCTGAACCTGCTGTTGCATGTGTTCAGGTTTCTGTATCTTCTGCCTGATGGAAGAGGTTATAGGAGATCATTACTGGGCTGCAATGGGGCTTTGGTAATGTTGGCTGCCTTTCCGTGGCAGCGAGCCATGTAATTGGAATCCATGGATGGAAAGTTGGTTTCTGTGATGATCTGGGCTGTGCACACCACCTTCTGTAGTTTCTTACAATCCTGGGCAGAGCAGATGCCATACCCGGACAGTATGCACCCGGACAGTATGCTTTCAATGGTGCATCTGTAGAAGTTGGGGAGGGACCTTATGGGCATGCCAAATTTCGTGAGCCACCTGAGGAAGAAGAGGCATTGTTGTGCCTTCTAGACTATTACAACTACGCGGGAAGTCCAGGACAGGTTGTCGGCTTTCGTCATTCCAAGGAACTTGACGCTCCCAACCCTCTCAACTTCTGCTTTGTTAATGTAGATGGGGGCGTGTTCTTTTCCTTTCTTCCTGAAGTCAATGATCAGTTCTTTAGTTTTGCCAACATTGAAAGAGAGGTTATTCTCATTGCACCGCGTCACCAAGCCCTCTCTCTCCTTTCTGTATTTTGCCTCATTGTTGCTCGATATCTATTAAACCATGGTGATGTCGTCAGCAAACTTGTAGATGCCGTTCATTCAGAATTTGGAAACACAGTCATGGATGTACAGGGAGTATAATAAAGAGCTGAGGATGCATCCTTGGGGACTCCAGCGTTGAGTGATATTGTGGACGATATGTAGTTGTCTATCTTCATTGATTGCAATGTATGGTTCAGAAAGTTGAGGATCCAGTTGCAGAGGGTGCAGCCGAAACCTAGGTTTCGGAGTTTTGAGATCAGTCTGTAGGGAATAATGGTGTTGAAGGCGGAGCTGTCGTCAAAGAGCAGGAGTCTGACATTGATTCAATCAGTCCAGTAGGCTGAAGTACTAAGAATCCACAAATCCCAATGGTGAATTTTTCAATTGACCTGTATTCTCAGCAGCATTTTTTAGGGGAGAATGTTCCAGATTTGCACCAGCCTTTGTGTGCTGAAGTGCTCATGGGAACCCTGAGTGGTAAATGCCCCTATGCTCTGGACACCACCGTCTCCCTCCCTTCCATTGCACCCCCCCCCCAACAAAACCAACAGTAAATGGAGTATCCATTATCAACAGCGTGGAGGTTAGCCATGACCAGAAACTCAACTGGACTAGTCACAGATCACTGCAGCTACCTTGTTAGATCAGAAACTAGCAAGTAAACTGACTGGCTGACATTCCATGTCTGTCCACCATCTATATGACATCAGTCTGGAGGCTGATGGAATACTCTCCACTTTCCTGGCTGTGTGTAGCTCCAACAACATACAAGAAGATCAATACCACCCAGCACAAAGCCGACCACTGGATCTGCCCCACATCCACAAACATTCAGTCTCTCTACCACGTGATGCTCAGCAGCGGCAATATGTACCATTTGCAAGACGCACTGCAGAAATCACCCAGACTCCTTAGACAACCTTCCAATCCAATGAACATTTCAATCTAGTAGGACAAGGGTAGCAAAAACATGGAACTATTACTATCTGCAAGTTCTCCTCCAAACTGCTCACCTTCCTTCAACCGAACTGTCCTTCTGTTCCTTCACTGTCACTGGGTCAAAATTCCCTCTCCAATGGCATTGTGAGTCTACCTGTGGCATGTAGACTGTAGCAGTTCAAGAAAACAGCTCACCACCTTCTCCAGGGTAACTAGGGATGGGCAATAAATGCTAGGCAGCCAGCAATCCTCATATCATATGAACGAATAAATAACATCCTGTTCACTTTAGGCCCAAGTTTCTAAACAATAACAGCAAATCATGAACCTTTGTCACATAACAAATAGTTTGACAAGAAGAGTAATCATCATCAAATTCTGCAGGCATTTAAAGTTGCACCACATTTACTCATCAGCAGACAACCGGACCCTGGAGCAGCATGACCCAAGGTGGAAGATAATCCTGAAAGTCAATGCTTCAGAGAAAGAGAAGCATACAGAGAAATATTGCATTTGGGCATTTTCACATTTAATTAACCTATGCCTCACCGAAAGCTGTCGTCCAACTTTCATGTAAAGTTAATGACATCAGCTTGAGTTTTACCACAATATCTTGCTCTTTATCCCATCATGAAAACTATTTGAAATCTAGCAAGATTCTGATTTGGTGTCCTCGTGTGGTGAGCTTTGGTACAGCACTGAGGTGTTTCAGCTTGTGCCTGGATGTTGGATTCTCAGGCTCAGAGGGGCACTGTTGCAAGTTGGTTTTTGCATATTTCGTGGAAACACAGGTCTGTGAATGGGCATCATGAATTACTGTCATCATCCTGCCTTTTCCCCATATCCTTGTACATTGTTCCTGTTCAAATAAACCAATGTCTTCTGGAATACTTCAAATGAACGTGCGTTCTCTGCATTTTCAGTCCAGACCTGGACTGTTGGAGTGAAAATGTTTTGTCTCACATTTCATTTGTTTTTTTTGACAATGACCTTGAACTTGTGCCCGATCGGTTTAGAAATGGGAAAAAGTTCTTCTCTTAACCCTATACCACTATTACTTCGAACTTTGGTTGGAAATGTGCACTATGATAAGATTTTCTCCTGCCATTTTATCACATCTCCTGCAGGCGCTGACTGTTTTACAGGAGGCACAATTCCATTTGTAACAGTGACATAGCAGAACGTACAGACAAGTGACTATTCCTGAAATGTCAGCCTGGATGGAGTAATACACTGGTTGCAACACAGACAGAGTCTATCTGCCAGTCAGCTCTGTACCAGCTCTCTGCAAAATAAAAGCGACTAATCTGAATCCTCCTCCCACAGAATTCTTTCCTCTCTTCATGTTTTTGTCCAATTCTCTTTTGGAGGCCAGTATCAAATCTATACCCTCTCCAGCATTCTGAATCTTTACCAGTGGTTGAACAAAACAAAACGCTGCACGTGGCATCATTGCTTCTTTGGATAATCATCTTAACTCTGGCTCTCAGTCCTTCTCCCTCAATGGGAACAGTTTCTCCCTTTCTGTTCTGTCCAGACACCTCATGATCCACAAGCACAAAAGCTCCAGCCTCACTAAACATTTTACATGACTCAATTTCTCTGCACCATTCACGTGAATCTTTTCTCTCAACTGAAAAGCGTAATGTAACTAAAAAATTTTAAAATTTGGAAAAAAATTAGTGACCAGATTGGGCTATTTGGCAAAGGAGGCATAACAGCTGACCTGCATATAGAAAGGCTGAAAAACAGACTTGCTCAGAGAATTAGCCAATTTCTGTTACTGTGACATCCACACAAAGACAGCTCCCAGCCACAATAACCAGAACTTGATCAGCGATGGCTGCCTGGCTAACATCTTGATCCCATTCAGCACCCAGGGGATTTGGGGCTGGTTGTAACACTTGTTTGTTCTTCGTGCTGCTTAGCAATTAACATATCCCACTCTGTATCCTGAGAAACTGGTGGTGGGCGTCACGGTGTCTCAGTGGTTAGCACTGTTGCCTCACAGCACCAGGGACCTACCCTCGGGCGACTGCCTGTGTGGAGATTGTCCATTCTTCCTGTGTCTGCAGGGGTTTCCACCAGGTGCTCCAGTTTCCTCCCACAGTCCAAAGATGCGCCAATTAGATGGATTGGCCATGCTAAATTACCCATAGTTCTCAGGGATATGTAGGTAAGGTAGATTAGCCATGGGAAATACAGGCATAGGATAGGGGGTTGTTTCTGGGTGGGATGCTCTTCAGAGGGTCGGTGTGGACTGGTTGGGCTGAATGGCCTGTTTCCACACTGTAGGGGTTCTATGTATGCTCTTTTTGAGCTGCTGCCTGCTCTTGTGGCAATGTTATTTTCAGACGTGGGTGTCACTGGCTGGCCCAGCATTTATTGTCAATCTCTCATTGCTTTCGAGAAGGTGGTGGTGAGCTGTTTTCTTGAACTGCTACAGTCCACCAGCTGTAGGATTAGTCCTCGGGATGGAGTTTCCAGGCTGCAGATAACAGTGGCGATGAATGTCTGGAATATAATCTTCAGATCAGGCTGACGTGCGATTTGGAGGGGACACAGAGATGATAGTGATCCGATTAAACGGCCACCATAAGACCAGAAAGAAATAGGAACAGGAGCAGGCCATTCAGCCCCTTGAGACTGCAGCCCACTCAATAGGATCATGGGTGATTTGACATTTTCACATCTATTTTCCTGCCCATTCCCCATAACCCTTGAGTCCCTGACTGCTCAAGAATTTGTCTCAGCCTTAAATGTACACAAGGACACCGCCCCCAACAGCTCTCTATGGCAAGGAGTTCCAAAGACTCACAACAGTCTGAGAGAAGAAATTCCTCCTCAACTCAGTCTTAATCTTGAGCCCTTTATTCTGATACCACACCCTCTGATCCTGGACTCTCCAATGACATTAAACGTCCTCCCAGTATTTACTCTGTCAAGCCCCTTAAGAATACAACAAGTTTCAATGAGATTGAGTACTGAGTACAAGAGTTGGCAGGTCATGTTACAGTTGTATAGGACTTTGGTTTGACCATGTTTGGAATACTGCGTACAGTTCTGGAGCCACATTACCAAAAGGATGTGGATGCTTTGGAGAGGGTGCAGAGGAGGTTCACCAGGATGTCGCCTGGTGTGGAGGGCACTAGCTATGAAGAGAGGTTGAGTAGGTTAGGATTATGTACATTAGAAAGACAGAGGTTGAGGAGGGGCTACAAAATCATGAGACGTATAGACAGGGTGTATAGCAAGGAGCTTTTTCCCAGAGTGGGGGACTCAATTACTAGGGGTCATGATTTCAAGGTGAGAGGGGAAAAGTTTAAGGGAGATATGCGTGGCAAGTTCTCTACGCAGAGGGTGGTGGGTGCCTAGAACGCGTTTCCAGTGGACATGGTAGAGGCGGGCACGATAGCGTCATTTAACATGTATCTAGACAGATACACGAATGGGCAGGGAGCAGAGGGATACAGATCCTTAGAAAATAGGTGACAGGTTTAGATAGAGGATCTGGATCGGCGCAGGCTTGGAGGGCCGAAGGTCCTGTTCCTGTGCTGTAATTTTCTTTATTCTTTGTTCTTTGAGATCATCTCTCATTCATCTGAACCATAATGAGTAGAGTTTGAGTGAAGATTTGATGTGGTCTCATCAGCACCCTGTACAGTTGCAGTAAGACTTCCAAACCCCTTGAAATAAGGGCCAATATTCTAGTAGCTTTCCTGATTACCTGCTGCACCTGTCTGCTAGCTTTCTGTGTTTTGCGCACAAGTCACCCCAAGTTCCTTTGTGTTACAGCTTTCTGCAGTTTCTCTCCATTTAAATAATATTTTGTTCTTCCTTACAAAATGATGAACTTCACATTTTCCCACACTGTACTCCATTTGCCAACTTCTTATCCACTTACATAACCTATCAGTACCTCTCTGTATCTATCCCATTCTTTTAGTAGCAGTAGAAAATACTGGGATCACAAATAGAAAGAGGGAAGAAATAATTTGAAATAATATAGCCCTTCAAAGTGATTTACAGTGAATGAAATGTCACATCAGGCAATTTAGGAAATATGGCAGCCCATCTATTCACAGCAAAATCCCATAAACAGCAATGTAACAGCGATCAGATAATCTGTTTCATTAATACTGATTGAGGGATAAATCTTCATCAGATCATCAGAGAGAATGCCTCTAATCTTTTAATTATTGCCTTGGATTTTATTCAACATCCACCATAGACACCAGATAAGGGCTTTTCTCATGTCTTGTCCAAAAGACTTGATCTCCTGCAGTCAGTGATTGGTGAGTCAGTCCATCTCAAATCCCTTGAGTGAGACTTGAGCCCACCACCATCTGATTCAGGTGCAGGAATCCTACATATTGAACCCTGGCTAATGATCAGTGGTGATCAAGATAAGCTTGGTACAGGCTGTAAATCATACATTCTGCACTGGTTCATAGATCATAGGGTTCCTACAGGCCTGGAAACAGGCCCTCCGGCCCAACAAGTCCTTACTGACCCTCAGAGCGTCCCACCCAGACCCATCTCCCATAACCCACCTAATCTACACATCCCACACTACAGGCAATTTAGCATGGCCAATCCACCTAGCCTGCATATCTTTGGACTGTGGGAGGAACTGGAGCAAACCCACACAGACACGGGGAGAATGTGCAAACTCCACACAGACAGTCACCCGAGGGTGGAGTTGAACCTGGGTCCCTGGTGCTGTCAGACAGCAATGCTAACCACTGAGCCACCATTCCAATTGGTTGTGGGGAGGTGGATTTTCTATTCAGCGGCAGGGGGCATCTTGTCAAGTTGACAGCCTCTGTCCATAGTTTCTGATAGCTCACATCCATCCAGATACTGATTTCAAACTTGTCCGTGAGGGACAGCCTTTTTAGGGGGTGTCAGAAGATTAGCCACTCAACTCCTGCCTTGTTCCAACAACCATTATTTTGATAGTATCAATTAAGTTTCTCGTCAATGGTTACGACATATACCCACTGCCCTCTTCAGAAATTGTTGACAATGGGTGCTAGGACTGTTGAAGGCCAGAGGGAAGTTATTCAGGACAAACTTTTGAAAGTAGACTTCGTCATTCGTGATTATTTTCTGATATGTCTTTTCTCAACGGTATGTGGCACGGAGGCTGCTCGTTCGCAATGTGACAATCCTCAGTACCACACATGCAAACAGGCACAAACATTGGCTGGGTTTCTGTTCTGAGCTGTAGGATGAGATTAAGCACTGACATTTCTCAATTGCAGAATTTGGGGGAATCAGAATTCCAGAAGAGGCATTAATATCACTGAAGTTTCTTGCAAACAGCTCTTAGGGTCATCATGGTTGGGGACAAACCTATGTACCTCTCCATTCACTTACAGAAACTGACAGGGTGAAGATTGGAAAATGTGAAATAGCTTCGTAATAGCAATTGATAGCACACTTAACTGTAACTTAGGAGACTGGAATCCAAAAACACTAAGGATTCAAGCTCTCCTCTACAATGTGGAACACATAAACCTGAAAATGGGGAAATGGCAACATTGAAGGAAAGAAAATAGAAGCAGGAGTAAGCCATTTGGACTTTTGAATCTAATTTCTAATCCTGTCAGAATTTTATAATTTTCAATAAGATCTCCCCCATTCTTCAAAACTCCAGTAAATATAATCCTAGCCAACCCAATCTCTCTTCATATGTCAGTCCTGGCACCCTAGGAATCAGTCCTATAAATCTTTGTTTTTCTCCCTCCATAGCCAGAACATCCTTTCTCAGCAAAAGGGAACAAAACTGCACACAATACTTCTTCACCAATGCCATGCACAAATGCAGCAAGACACCCCTGCTCCGGTACTCAAATCCTCTTGCTATAAATGCCAAATGCAAGTTAGCTTCCTCGCTCCCCAAGGCACCTGCATACTCAATTTCAGTGACTGGTGTACAAAGATACCCAGATCTCATTGTACCTTCACTTTTCCCAATCTATCACCATTCAGATAATAATCTGCCTTCCCGTTTTTGGTACCAAAGTCGATAAACGCACGTTTATTCTCATTATACTTTGTCTACCATGCACTTGCTCAGTGACTCAACTTGTCTAGATCACACTGAAGCATCTCTGCATCTTCTTCACAGCTTACCCTCCTACCTAGTTTTGTCATCTGAAAACTTGGAGCAAGGTAAAAGGGCATTTGACAAGTGGGAAGAGTTCAAGAGTGTGTTGACAAGAGTCCAGAGGCATTTTGTTCTTGTTAGAGTGAAGGATAAGGCTGGTAAAAGTAAGGATAAATGCATGAATAAAGATTGAGATTCTAGTCAAGAATAAAAGAGAATCTTATTTTAGATATAGACAACTTGGATGTAAAGAGTGTAGGGCTTTCTTAAGAGAGAAATCAGGAAAGCAAAGATGGGATATGAAATAGCATTGGCAGATAAGGTTAGGGATAATCCAAAGAGATTCTACAAATAAATTAAATGCAAAAGGGTAACTGGAGGAAGGGTAGGGCCTCTTAAAGATCAAGGAGATTGTCTTTGTGTTGAACCCCAGGAGATGGGAGAGATACTAAATAAATACTTCATGCCAGTTTTTACTGTGGAGAAAGAAATAGAGTCTAGAAAATGCAGAGAAATCAATTTTGACATTTTATAAACAGTTCACATAACAGAAGAGGAAGGTCTTAGAAAGTATAAAGGAGAGGATAAATCTCCAGGATCTGATCTAATGTATGGAATGTTGTGGGAAGTAAGAGGGGAAATTACGAGACCCCTTGTAGAAATATTTGCATTATCTATGACTATGGGTGAGGTGCCTAATGACTAGACGGTACCTTTGTTTAAGAAAGGTTTGTAAGAAGAAACAGGAGAACTATATACCTGTGAGTCTGACTTCAGTTGTGGGTAAGTTGTTGGAGGTGATTATAAAAGACAGGATTTATGGACATTTAGAGAGGCAAAAATGGATTGGGAATGGTCGACATGCTTTGTGTGAGGAAAATTATGTCTCACAAACTTGATTGATTTTTTTGAGGAAGTTAGCAAAAAGATTGATCATGGCAGAGCAGTAGACGTTGTTTATTTGGATTTTAGTAAAGCTTTTGACAAGGTTCCACATGGTACACTAATTAGTAAATACGGCAGGGCCTTGGGTAGTGCTGCAAAACAAAGGAACCTAGGGGTTCAGGTACACATTTTTTTGAAGTCTGCCTCATATATAGACAGGGTGGTTAAAAAGGTGTTTGGCATGCTTGCTTTCATTGCTCAGTCATTTGAATATAGGAGTTGAGAAATCATTTTGAGGTTGTACAGGACATTGATGAGGCCTCTTCTGGCATACTCTGTCCAGTTCTGGTCACCCATTTATAGGAAGCATATCATCAATTGAAAGAGATATAACAGGACGTTGATGGGTATGGATGGTTTGTGTTATAAGGAAAGGCTGGGACTTTTTTCCCTGGAGCATAGAAGGTTGAGACGTTACCTGATGGAAGTTTATAAAATAATGAGAGGCATTTATAGAGATAATGGTAATTGCCTTTTCCCTAGGATGGGAGATATCAAGACTGGGAGCACATTGTTAAGGTGAGAGGAGAGGGATTTATAAAAGATATAAGGCTTTTTTTTTACACAGAGCGGGGTTCGCGTTTGGAATGAACTTCCTGATGAAGTGGTAAATGCGGGTACAATTACAATGTTTAAAAGACATTTGGATAAGTACATGAATAGGAAAGGTTTGGAGGGAGGCAGGTGGGATTAGTTTAGTTTGAGATTATGTTCAGCATGGACTGGTTGGACCAAAAGGTCTGTTTCTGTGCTGTATGACTCTATGATTCCATGACTAAGACTAATTACATTTAGTTCCTGCACCAATATTATTTATATATTGTGAATAGTTCGGGTCCAAGCATTGATCTGTCCACTAGTCTCTGCCTGTCACTTGTTAAAATACCCATTCATTCCTACTCCTTGTTTCCTGTCTGCCAACCAGCTCTCTCCAGGTCAGTGCATTACCCCAGCACTATGTGCTTTACTTTTACATGTTAATATCCCTGTGAAAGCTTATCGAAAGGTTTCTAAAAGCCCAAGTAAACCAACAAGCTCCCCCCCCACCACCCCACCAATATAAACTCTATTAGTTACACCCCCAAACATTCCAGGAGTTTGGTCAAGCATGACTTCTCTTCTGTAAATCCATGCTGATTCTGTCCAATCCTGTTACTGTTTTCAAAGGTAACAAGGTGTGGAGCTGGATGAGCACAGCAGGCCAAGCAACATCATAGGAGCAGGAAAGCTTGATGTTTTGGGCCTAGATCCTTCATCAGAAAATGTCAAGCTTTCCTGCTCCTATGATGCTGCTTGGTCTGCTGTGTTCATCCAGCTCCACACCTTGTTATCTCGGATTCTCCAGCATCTGCAGTACCTATTATCACTGTTTTCCAAGGGCTCTATTATTAAATTGTTTATAATGAACTGTGGCATTTTCTCCATTACCAGTGTCAGGCTAACCGGTCTATCATTTCCTTTTTGCCTTCTATCTCCATTTTGAAATAGTGGGCTTACAGTATACAATCTATAGGAACTGTTCCAGGGTCCACAGAATCTTCAAACTTGTTGATCAGTGCATCCACTATTTCTGGGACCATTTCCTTAATTACTCTGGGAAGTAGATTATCAGGGCCTGGGGATTTGCGGACTTCAAATCCATCAATCTCCCCAGCGCCATTTCTCTACTCATACTAATTTCCTTCAGTTGCTCCATCTCACTCAGCTATGTGTTCCCCAGCAGTTTTAGGACATTATCAGTGCCCTCCTTTGTAAAGTCAGAACCATAGTACATATTTAATTGGCTTGCCATCTCTTTGTTCCTCATTATAATTTCCAGAGTTCCTGACTGTAAGGTGTCTTCACGAATCTTTTCACGTCACATATTTATGGAAGCTTTTACAGTCAGCGTGCAAGTTCCCTGAAAGCTTACTGATGTACTCTATTTTCTCCCTCTTAATTAATTCTTTTGTCCCCCTTTACTGAAATCTAAAGTGCACAAAACCCTGAGGTCTGCCTGCCCTTTTTGGCCAATTTGTGTGCCCCTTCCCAGACCTAATACTTTCCCTTGTTAGCCATGATCAGGCCACCTTTCCTGTTTAGGTTTCATTTTGTGATTTAGTGGTAATGTAACTGGACTAGCAACCAATGGCCCAAGCTGATACTCTCGGGATGTAGTGTCAAATCCCACCACTGACAGCTAGTGAAAGTTTAATTCTGTTAATAAGTATGGAACATAAAGCTAGTCTTAGTGATAGGGAACAGGGTGACTATCATCAATTGACATTAAAACCCAGCAACACCCTTATCCTATAAATGAATTTAAATAAAGGGCAATTAGAATTTGGCAACAAATGGTAGCCTTGTTCGTGACACCCACATTTCATGGAAGAATAAAGGGAAAATATGTGATCATCTTGGATTGTTTGGTGTCCAGATCCTTTGCCTACTGTTGGCTCCAAATTTAAAATTAGGCACCTGAATTCAATATTTGTTTTGTAAATATTGTACCTGCTGTAGTCAATTATTTTCTTGCACATGACACCTAAACTAAAGGGTTCTTAGACAGATAGTGGAAGCTGTTGACCCAAACAATCCATCACCTTTTTTTATTTGCCTTAATGCTGAGGCAAAAGATTCCTCTTCAGCATCAGGTCACCACAAGCCTCTGCTGACCTTTGGCCATCCTTGTCTCTCAATGGATTGATTCCACCATTCCACTTTCAACAAGCTACCTGGAACCTCCTGATTGTGGAATTGGACAATAGAGTCATAGCGGTCCACAGCACAGAAATATGCCCTTCAGCCCATCAAGTCTGTGCCAGTCAAAAACAACCATCTAACTATTCCAATTTCATCTTCCAGCACTTGGCTCATAGCTTGGTATACCTTGGCAGCACACGTGCAATATTGGACAGTAGAGAGGCACTTGATCAAAAAAATGATTTGAAAGACAAAGGACTTCATGGTTTTAAGGACTTATTGACTTCATGATGGGTAAGAATATTCTCAAGAATATGATGATCTCTTGGTTACTGCCACTTTCTGTCTGAGCAGTACTAATGGTTTAAGTGAGATCTGAAAAGGCAGCACATATTTATGGTAAGGCACACTATCTCTTTTCTTATTATTCAGTCATGGGGTGTGAGATTCACTGGCAAGGTCAATATTTATTGTCAATTCTAATTATCCTTGCAAGGTGACTGTGAACTGTCTTCTTGAGCCACTGCACTCTGTATAGTGTGGGGATAGCCACAGTGCTATTAGGGAGGGAATGGATATATATTTCCAAGTCAGAATGGTGAAAGAGGACTTGCAGGTGATGATGTTCCCCTGTGTCTCCTGAGCTTGAGCTTCCAGTCGAATGAGGTTCCAGGTTTGTAAGCTGCCACCAAAGGAGCATTGGTTGCTGCAGAGCATCTTGCAGATAATACCCACTGCTTCCACAGTGTGCCAGTGGAGAAAGAATTGAATGGTCATGGTCATAAATGGGGTGCCAATCAATTGGGCTGTTTTGGCCTGCAAGATGCCAAACTCTTGAATAATGTTGGAGCTATGCTCTTCCAAACTTGTGCTTTGTAGATGGATTTTGGAAATCACAAGGCGAGCCACTCACAACAGAATTCCCAGCCTCAGAATTACTTTCGCAGCAGCAGTATTTTATGGCTGGTCTGGTTAAATTTAAGATCAATTGTAACCCCCGGAATGGTTATGATAGAACATAGAACGTTGAACATAGAACATTACAGCGCAGTACAGGCCCTTCGGCCCTCGATGTTGCACCGACCTGTGAAACCAATCGGAAGTCATTCTAACCTACACTATTCCATTATCATCCATATGTTTATCCAATGACCACTTAAATGCCCTTAAAGTTGGCGAGACTACTACTGTTGCAGGCAGGGCATTCCACGCCTTTACTACTCTCTGAGTAAAGAACCTACCTCTGACATCTGTCCTATATCTATCACCCCTCAATTTAAAGCTATGTCCCTTCGTGCTTGCCATCACCATCCCAGGAAAAAGGCTCTCCCTGTCCACGTTATCTAATCCTCTGATCATCTTGTATGTCTCTATTAAGTCACCTCTTAACCTTCTTCTCTCGAATGAAAACAGCCTCAAGTCCCTCAGCCTTTCCTCATAAGACCTTCCCTCCATACCAGGCAACATCCTCATAGATCTCCTCTGCCTCCTTTCCAATGCTTCCACATCCTTCCTATAATGCGGCGACCAGAACTGTAAGTAATACTCCAAGTGCGGCCGCACCAGAGTTTTGTCCAGCTGCAACATGACCTCACGGCTCTGAAACTCAATCTCTCTACCAATAAAACTTAACACACCGTACGCCTTCCTAACAACCCGATCAACCTGGGTGGCAATTTTCAGGGATCTATGCACATGGACACCGAAATCTCTCTGCCCATCCACACTACCAAGAATCTTACCATTCGCCCTGTACTCTGTATTCCTGTTACTCCTTCCAAAGTGAATCACCTCACACTTTTTCGCATTAAACTCCATTGTCCCCCTCTCAGCCCAGCTCTGCAGCCTATCTATGTCCCTCTGTAACCTACAACATCCTTCCGCACTATCCACAACTCCACCACTTTAGTGTCATCCGCAAATTGGGAGAGAGAGCAGTTGAACATGTGGCGACAGGGATGGTGCAGGAGGGAGGGATTCAGATACCTGGATAATTGGGGCTCATTCTGGGGTAGGTAGGACCTCTACAAATGGGATGGTCTACACCTGAACCAGAGGGGTACCAATATCCTGGGGGGGAAATTTGCTAATGCTCTTCAGGAGGATTTAAACTAATTCAGCAGGGGTGTGGGAACCTGAATTGTAGCTCCAGTGAACAGGAGGTTGATGGTACTGAGGTCATGAATAAGGTTTCAAGGTTGCAGGAGGGTACCGGCAGGCAGAAAAGTGGTAAGAAGTGTGTCTACTTCAACGCCAGGAGCATCTGGAATAAGGTGGGTGAACTTGCAGCATGGGTTGGTACCTGGGATGTTGTGGCCATTTCACAGACATGGATACAGCAGGGACAGGAATGGTTGTTGCAGGTTCTGGGGTTTAGATGTTTCAGTAAGATCAGGGAACGTGGTAAAAGAGGGGCAGGTGTGGCATTGATCGTCAAGGACAGTATTACGGTGGTAGAAAGGACGTTTGATGAGGACTCGTCTACTGAGGTAGTATGGGCTGAGGTTAGAAACAGGAAAGGAGAGGTCACCCTGTTGGGAGTTTTCTACAGGCCTCCGAAAAGTTCCAGAGATGTAGAGGAAAGGATTGCAAAGATGATTCTGGATAGTAGCGAAAGTAACAGCGTAGTTGTTATGGGGGACTTTAACTTTCCAAATATTGACTGGAAACGCTATAGTTCGAGTACTTTAGATGGGGCAGTTTTTGTCCAATGTGTGCAGGAGGGTTTCCTGACACAGTATGTAGGTAGGCCTACAAGAGGCAAGGCAACATTGGATTTGGTACTGGGTAATGAACCAGGCCAGGTGTTAGATTTGGAAGTAGGTGAGCACTTTGGTGATAGTGACCACAATTCGGTTACGTTTACTTTAGTGATGGAAAGGAATAGATATATACCACAGGGCAAGAGTTATAGCTAGGGGAAAGGCAATTATGAGGTGATTAGGCAAGACTTAAGATGCATAGGATGGGGAAGGAAACTGCAGGGTCTGGGCACAATTGAAACGTGGAGTTTGTTCAAGGAACAGCTACAGCGTGTCCTTGATAAATATGTACCTGTCAGGCAGGGAGGAAGTGGTCGAGCGAGGGAACCGTGGTTTACTAAAAAAGTTGAATCTCCTGTCAAGAGGAAGAAGGAGGCTTATGTAAAGATGAGGCGTGAAGGATCAATTACGGGGCTTGAGAGTTACAAGTTAGCCAGGAAAGACCCAAAGAGAGAGCTAAGAATAGCCAGGAGGGGACATGAGAAGCCTTTGGCAGGTAGGATCAAGGAAAACCCTAAAGCTTTCTATAGGTATGTCAGGAATAAAAGAATGACTAGAGTAAGCTTAGGGCCAGTCAAGGACAGTAGTGGGAAGTTGTGCATGGAGTCCGAAGAGTTAGGAGAGGCGCTAAATGAGTATTTTTCATCAGTATTCACGCATGAAAAAGACAATGTTGTCGAGGAGAATACTGAGGTACAGGCTATTGGACCAGACGGGATTGAGGTGCATAAGGAGGAGGTGTTAGCAATTCTGGAAAGTGTGAAAATAGATAAGTCCCCTGGGCCGGATGGGATTTATCCTAGAATTCTCTGGGAAGCTAGGGAGGAGATTGCAGAGCCTTTGGCTTTGATCTTTATGTCGTCATTGTCTACAGGAATAGTGCCAGAAGGCTGGAGGATAGCAAATGTTGTCCCCTTGTTCAAGAAGGGGAGAAGAGACAACTCTGGTAATTATAGACCAGTGAGCCTTACTTCAGTTGTGGGTAAAGTGTTGGAAAGGATTATAAGAGATAGGATTTATAATCATCTAGAAAGGAATAATTTGATTAGGGATAGTCAACACGGTTTTGTGAAGGGTAGGTCATGCCTCACAAACCTTATTGAGTTCTTTGAGAAGGTGACCAAACAGGTGGATGAGGGTAAAGTGGTTGATGTGGTGTATATGGATTTCAGTAAAGCGTTTGATAAGGTTCCCCACGGTAGGCTATTGCAGAAAATTCGGAGGCTTGGGATTGAGGGTGATTTAGCGGTTTGGATCAGAAATTGGCGAGCTGTAAGAAGACAGAGGGTGGTGGTTGATGGGAAATGTTCATCCTGGAGTTCAGTTAATAGTGGTGTACCACAAGGATCTGTTTTGGAGCCACTGCTGTTTGTCATTTTTATAAATGACCTGGATGAGGGCATAGAAGGATGGGCGATTCAGGGATGTCAATGATGTTAAAAGTCTTGAGGAGACGGTTAGATTCTCTCTCTTACTTAAGACAGTCATTGCCTGACATTTGATTATCATAAAAACTTATAAGCTCATGTCTAAATGTTGTTCAAGGATCAGTGATCTATTTTTGCAGAGGAGAACAAAAAGAAATTACAGCATGAATTGATGTTCTACACAGAATCAGCACAGTGGCAAAACTCATTGAGTTTGTTCTTGAGTTTCGATAGAGCTTAGAGTGCCCCATTGCTTTAATGAAAAGGTCATTCAGAAAAGCACCTGTGAGACTTGAAAAGACAGTTACATCCCATGGAACAGAAGCCTAGTTGTTAACAGCTGTTGTTCTTGGAAAAGGAATCTGCAAAGTAGTGAAAACAGCTAACTCTCACCTCCTAGTGCAGAGTGGCATGTTTCATATTGCTACAAATTGAGCAGAAGACCGATGAAGCTGCAAGGAAAGTAGCTGAGCAAAGCAATGATTTGTCAGAAATTAAATGTGCTCCTATGTCTTGCAAACATATTGGACAGAATGTTCATTGTCCAGAGCTGGGCGCACACAAAGAAATAAGGGTCAAACAAATTGTTGAATTTTAATGAGGAGCTTCAGTGTCAAACTGTTATGCTTGGAGCAGGAAATCTAGGCACAGAGTGTTACTTGGATAGGTTACAGTAAACACAAAGTGGTGGAAGACGGTCTGGATGAAGCACCAATTCATCTGGAGCTGATTACTGCGCTTGCCTGATACTACCTGCCAAATGGCTTTGATTCCAGATGCTTTCAGAAGGAATTTGTCAGGCAAACAGATGGTATGCTCTGCTCCACTGCCTGGCCTTTCCAATTGCTCCTGTGTGGACAGATATCCTACTGCCTCATCGCTGCTTGTGAGAACGTGTGTGCAAAAATGGCTGTATTTACTATATTACAATAGAAAAGTAAATTACAATAGTACAAATGGACAGTAGTATACTTCCAAAGTAGTAGATTGACTGTAAAGCAATTTCAGATGTCCTGAGGATGTGTAAGATGCTATATCAATGCAAGTCTTTCTGTCTACTTTTTAACATCCACCTGCAAGACCGTCCTTTGGAAAATAAGAGTCTGAGTGACTGTGTAGAAGGTCTGCAAAGCCCTCAGTGTTTGAGAGTTGTACAGTCATAGAGTTGTACAGCATGAAAACAGATCCTTCAGTCCACCTTGTCCATGCTGACCAGATATCTTAAAGTAATCTAGTCCCATTTGCCAGAATTTGGCCCATATCTCTCTAAACCCTTCCGATTCATACACCCATCCAGATGCCTTTTAAATATTGCAATTGTACCAGCCTCCACCACTTCCTCTGGCAGCTCATTCCACACACGCACCACCCTCTGCATGAAAAGGTTGTCCCTTAGGTCCCATTAATATCTTTCACCTCGCACCTTAAAACCAATGCCTTCTAGTTTTGGACTACCCAACCCTGGGGAAGAGACCACGACTGTTCACCCTATTCATGGCCCTCATGATTTTATAAACTTCTATAAAGTCACCCTTCAGCCTCTGATGCTCCAGGGAAAGTAGTCCCAGCTTATTCAGCCTCTCTGTAAAGCTCAAGCCCTCAAAACCTGGCAACATCTTTGTAAATCTTTTCTGAACCCTTTCAACATCTTTCCTCTAGCTGGAAGACCATAATTGAATGCAGTATTCCATAAGAAGCCTAACTAATTTCCTGTATAGCCACAACATGTCCTCCCATGAGGTAGCAACGGTGGAGAAAGAGGGTTTTTCATGGAGGAATGTCTCTTAGGACCAATACCAGTTTTACTAGAGGTTAATGGATGCTGCTTCTAGCAACTGCACAGGATCTGCTATTGTACCTTTCATCACAGGAGGACTGAGCTGTTGTCATTTCAGTTAACCTTGTGCAGTAAAATAACTAAGAGCATTTTGTAAAATTATGTGGTGCTGAAGGAGTCCAACTGGCCAATCGCATTCATGCCTTTTCTCTATAATTCTGTATATTTTTCACAATGGACAATCATCCAATTCTCTGTGGATTGACCCTGCCTCCACCACTCTCTCAGGTAGTACATTTCAGACCCTAAGCACTCACTGGATGTAAAAGATTCTCTCCATGTCCCATTTGGGTATTTAAACTTGGGTCCTCTGGTTCTCGGATCCCTCTTCATTTACTCTGTCCAGAACACCCTCCCCATGATTTTGAACACCTCTATCAATTTCCTCTAAGCATTTTTTTTTCCAAGGAAGAAAATCCCAACTTTTCCAGTCTATCCACCATAACTGAAGCCACCTGGCAGTAATTCAGAGGTATGGCTCAATCACTGCAGACACAGGTACAAATTCCATCATAATATCATAGAAACCCTACACTATGGAAGCTGGCATTTCAGCCAATCAAGTCCACACAGATCCCCCGAATAGCATCCCACCTTGGCCACATGGCCACTGGTGGAATTTAATTTCAATAGACAGACCTTAAATATGAAGCAGGTCTCAGTGATAGGAAACAGAAAACCATGCTCCGTTGAAGAAAGAGACCATTCAGCCCATTGAGGCTGCACTGACCCTCAGAGCATGGCACCCAGATATTGCCCCCCAACTCTATCCCCACTTTGCCATGGCTAACCCACCCAACCTGCACATCTCTGGAGACTATGGGCAATTTAGCATGGTCAATCCACCAAACCTGCACATCTTTGGATTACTGGAGGAAACTGGAGCACCCAGACAAAACCCATGCAGATACAGGGAGAACATGGAAACTCCACACAGAAAGTCACCCAAGACTGGGATTGAAGCCAGGTCTCTGGTGCTGTGAGGCAGCAGTGCGAACCATTGTGCCACCGTGTGGCTCTTGTTTAAGTCTGTGTTCACCATAAGCTCCTTGCCTTTTTATTCATATGTCTGTTTATGATGCCTAGGATCCTGTATGCCTTATTAAGTCCTTTATTGATCTTTTCGTAACCTCTTCAACAATCTGTGCATGTTATCCTTGCTTTCCCCCTGTTCCTGTAGCCCTTTTAGAATGGTATCCGCTATTTTCCCCCATTCTTCCCAGCATTAATTGCTAAATACTCTCTGTAAAACAAACAATTAACCCATTATGAGTCTGACCATTATACCAGCTCTGTCAGCTGGAGCCTATCATTAGATCTCCCAACATCAATCATAATGTACTGCTTTGCCACTTAACGAGGACATTGTTTTTCAGAAGGAGTTACTTATTGTTCTTGGGGTTCAAGGGATCAAAGCGAATGTAAAGAAAGCAGGGACAGGAGACTGAGTTGGATAATCAGCCATGACCATATTGAATGGTAGGGTAGGGTCAAAGGGCTAAATGGCTATTTTCTATGTTTCTATTTTTCAACATTCGTTTGGATGACATATGAATGCAAATGAAACATCAGGCTGTTTTCCTTCAAATGAATGTCAAGCAAAAATATTGAACTTCTCAGGGAATAATAACTCTTCCTTCTGCTGTCGGAGAGCATTTTGTATTGGCAAAGGGTAATTGGGGATCCTGAATGATCCCGTTGAGTGACAGGACTATTCTGCATTACCATTCTAACATGGCCTTCTGAGAACCATCAGTTTGTTGTAGAAGAGTTTTGAGCATTTCAGGTCGGACTGAAGTTCGAAAATTTGAATCAAAGTAATCCTTTGTTCTTTATGAGCTGATATTTAACTTTGGATAATTGAGATGACTGAGAAATTAGAAACATGAATTGGTTGACTGTGGATGCTAAGACCTTGTATTTTGTTTGTTAGAAACATGCAGTGAACATTGCTGACTCTGTTGCTGTAAGAAACATTTAATTGTGTTGAGGTGTTCAGTAGAATCCTTGTTTTGATGGTCGTTTACACAGACTGCCCTGTCCTCGAAGCCAGTGGACATGTGCCCAATAATATCTAATGGCGGGTGATTCAAGGCCAAGTTGGAAAACATTCCTAGTCATCATGGATTAGAGAGAGATGTCAATGAGTTCCAGTGGCCATTCCCAATCACTGCAATAGCAAGTTTGAGATGGGAATTTTGAAAAGGGATTTCAATTCAGAATTTCAGTCATGTTATGCGTTCTAATAACTAACCCTAAAAGTTGTAAGGTGAAACCTGTAGGAATAATATGCTTTTACAACATACCAGTGCTTGTGTTGGAACTGTGAAAATGACAATGACAATGGGTGAGGAAAGTTTGTACACAGGACCTTAGAGCATAGAAAGAGAATATTTAGTCCGTCATATTGCGCTAGCTCTCTGAAAGGGAAAGTCAGATAGTCCCAATTGCTTCTGCTCCTTTCTGAAAGCCCTACAGGTATTTTTTTTTCTTTTTCAATTATGTATCCAATTTCCCCTATGAAGTTACTATCATCCTGTTTCCATAAGCACTTTATGCAATTACTTCCAGATTCTTGCGACTCACTGTGTAAAGAGATTTCTCCTTATCCAGCTCCTTTGCTCATTCTATTAAAATCTATGCCCACAAGTTATCCTATTAGTGGAAATAGTTTCTTGCTATTGTCAACACCCTTTGTAATTTTGTTTCTTTATTAAATCTGCAATTAACTTTACCTAGTCTCAATAAAACAAGCGGAAGTCTTTCCACAGAACTAAAGTCCCTTGCACCTCGTATCATTCTTGTAAATCTCCTCCACTCCTTATCCAAGACTTTAAAATTCTTCCACAAGTGATGCCCATAATTATGGTGAACATAGTACTCCAGCTGCGATTTATAAACACGCAGAGAACATTGCCGACTCTGTTGCTGTAAGAACCATTTAATTGTGTTGAGATATTCAGTAGAATCTTTGGTTTGATGGTAATTGACTACTTTGGTTTACACAGACTGCCCTGTCGTCAAAGCCAATGGACATTTGCCCAGTAATATCTCATGGCAGGTGACTCAAGGTCAAGTTGGAAAACATTCCTCGTCACTATTGGTTGGAGAGGGAAGTCAGTGAGTTCCAATGGCTATTCCCAATCACTGCAATAGCAAGTTTGAGATGAGCATTTTGAAAAGGGACTTCAATGCAGATTTTCAGTCATCTCTAACCTCAGCAAAGGCACAGAATGGGACAGGAATGTGCACTAAAAAGACAGCCACTGGCCTACGTGCTAGATCCTCCACAAAACCTTGCCCCTACAGCCTCTTATGACACACCTGACCACTATTTTAAACCTCAGTTCCCTCCACCACAGATGCACGGTGGCAGCGGTATGTGTAAGGAAAGAGAAAATCTGCAGTATGGCCTCGCAGTTTGAGAATGTACCCAAGGGTGAGAGTGCCAATTGCTGAATCCGTAATAAAGTAAATGTGCCAAAACTCTGAAAGGATTTGACCTTACATTGTTGGGAAACATGATCTTTGTTCAGTTATTCACAAGCTGTATTAACCATTTGAATGAGAGAATAAATTGTAATAATTCCAAGTTTGCTGTCAATACAAAACAAGGTGGCAGTGACAGTGGTGAGGAGGCTGTAAAAGACTTCAGGCAACTTACACATAATGCATGAGGGGTAAAAACATGGCTGTCGCAATATACTGTGGATAAATGTGAAGTTGTCTGCTTTGGTGGGGAAAGAAAAATAGAATCATAGAGTATGACTTAAATGGTGAGAGATTGGGAAAAGTTGAGACGTATCTGGACTCGAAACATTAGTTTTCTTTCTCTCCATGGGTGCTGCCTGACCCGAAGTGATCATTTCGTGTTTTTTGTTTTCAATTTTTTGTTTTCAATTGAGATACAAAGGGACCTGGTTGTCCTTGTACATCGGTCTTTGAAAGCAAGCGCACAGGTACAGCAAACTTTTAGGAAGAAAATTGGTATGTAGCCTTCATTGCAAAAGGATTTGAGTACAGGAGCAGAGAAGTCTTCTTGCAGGGCCTTGGTCAGACCATACTAGGATTTTGAATGCTGTTTTAGTCTCCTTATTTAAGAAAATATATACTTGTTGTACAGAGAGTGCAGTGAAGCTTCCCTGAGACTGATTCCTGGGATGATAGATTTGTTGTATGAGGAGAGGGTTGGTTGACTGGCCTTCATTCACCGTATTTTAGAAGAATGAGAAGGGATCTCATTACAGCATATTAAATTCTGATGGGGATGAACAGACTGCAGACAGAGATGATGCTTTTCCCTGGTGAGGGAAGGTCCGGAACAAATGGCAACAGTCTCAGGATATGGGGTAGGCGTAGGTTTGGACTGAGATGGATAGAACCTCTTCACTTAGGTTGTGGTGAACCTGTGGAATTTTCTACGTCACGGGTTCTGTGGAGACAAAGTTACTAAATATGTTTAAGAACGTAGTTAAAGGTGTCAAGGAGTATGGGGAGAAAGTGGACATGTGATGTTGAGATAGAAGATCAGCTATTTGAATGACAGGGCAATGATGTTGGGATGAATGGCCTACACCTGCTCCTATTTTATTTTGCTATGTGCCACCTGTAAGATGCACGACAACAATTTGCCAAGGCTCTTTCAACAGTACTTCGAAAATCATGGCCTCTACCATCTCAAAGGTCAGGGACAGGAGATCAACTGGATCACCACCACCTGCAAATTCTCCTCCAAGATGCACAACATCCTGATGTGGAAATATATCGCTGTGCTTCAGTGACATTGTGTTAAAGTCCAGGAACTGCCTCCTGAGCAGCACAGTGGTGAAACCTACACTCCAAGGGCTGTAACTGTTCAGGAGGAACTCATTAAAATCTTCTCTAGGGGGACTAGGGATGGGCAATAAAAGCTACCCTTCTCAGCAAACCCCACTACCTGTGATTGAACATTAAAAATGTTCCCCACATTTACAGATTAGATGGGATACACTAATTAGGGGCCACTTAAGGCTGGTTGAAGGAGGTTACCTGGGGGTTTTCCAGGAGTGGAATCTTCCCAGATCCCGAATGATGTGGGTAATGGTGAGTCAGTGGGAAAATGTGGCAGGATCAATACATTCTCCCTGAGTCTGCGTGGATTTCTTTTGGGTGCTCTGGTTTCCTCCCACAGTCCAAAGATGTGCAGGTTAGGGTGGATTGGCCATGCTAAATTCTCCATAGTGACCAATGTGCAGGCTAGGTGGGTTAGCCATGGGGAATGCAGGGTTACAGGGTTAGGGTAGGGGATGGGTCTGGGTTGGGATGCTCTTTGAAGGGCTGGTATGGACTGATGGACCGAATGGCCTGATTCCCAACTGTAGGGATTCTAAAAATAAAGAGAAATAAGCTAGATTCTGCAACCAAACTTTGAATGGAAATACTGGAATCTCATGAGTGTGTGGTGGGAGGCCTATTAACATGCCGTTGGTACCTAATCTTGCTTCCTGGATATTGCCCCACATTCTCAGGGCTGAAAGTTTAGACGGGTGACAATTACTGCCATGAAGGTCAGAGTGGGTACTTGATGATGATAACTTATCAATTGGTCCTCCAGGCCTCCATCCTGGGCAGCAGTCACCAACATTATGGAGCATGCCCATGGTCAGAGACCACCCCAGTCCTCAAAGGTGGGCACCAGCTACATACCAACCTCTCCACATCCCCACAGTTATCCTTCACTTACAATGCAGTTCTTCACTTCAGTGCTGCATTTCGGAGTGCACCAGCGGCTATCATAATGATGCTGCTGCTAGAATAGAATAGAATAGAACAGTAATTTACTGTCACTTGTATTTTTTACAAATAAAAACAGTGAAAGGTATTTAAGTCGCCATGCCACAGTATCTATATTACTAAAAGAAGGCATAGATAAGAATTTTTTTTTTAAAAAAAGTGAAGACAAAGTCCATCCCAGTTCAATCACAGCCCCAGGGTTCAGGAAAAGTCAATACCGCTGCAGAAAGCAGATGAAGCCGCCCCTGAAAATGAAGACCACCATGCCGGGCTGCTGGAATATCGGGACGTAAGTCCTGAAGCCACCCCCAGGACCCACCTTGTTACTGATTCCAGACTGGAAGACCTCACCAAAGCCACCCAAGGAAATCCTGGGCCGTTGGACACCAGGTCGAAACCATCTCATCGCTGAAGCCACCGCTGACCCGGACCTGTGGCATCTTGGACAGTGCGGCCAAAGACACCAAAGCAGGCCACCACTAGACCGGTCTGCAGTGGCTATGAGGAACTGCTGTCTCCGCTACAGCAGCCACCTGAAAAACCCCTCCTTTACCGCAACCACCAAAAGAAGGTAAGATGGATATTGATGCTAATAATAATAAATGGAAAATATAATAAATAAGAGGGATACGGCAGGTCAGGAAATCAGAATACTTTACACACAGGAACAAACATCTGTTTCATAGATGGAACAGGCTCCATTTCCGTCATCACTTGCTCTCTTCATGCCTACTCACCTTCAACCTACCTGGATTCTCAGGGTATTTTTGCTGAGTCTCCCATAACTTTTTTTTTGCACTTTGCTTCCTCATTCAGAACTTAAACCAGACATAATAACAGAATAAGGCCGTTCAGCCCAACAGGTCTGCTCCACCATTCAATGAGATCATGGCTGATTTGATAATCATCAACTCCACTTTCTTGCCTTTTCCCCATTCCTTTCTTGGTTAAAAGTCTGTCTGTCTCAGTCTCGAACATACTTAATGACCCAGCCTTGACAGCCCTCTGCAATAAAGAATTCCACAAATTAACTAGCCTATGAGAGAAAATATTCCTCCGCCATTTTTGTCTTAAATGGGTGACCTCTTAACCTGAGATTATGCCCTTTCTTCTGGATTATCCCACAAGGAAAAACAAACTTTCCCGTTCTGCCCTGTCAAGTGTCTCCTCTCATTCTTCTAATTTGCAACAAGTACATGCCCAATTTACTCAGCTTCTCCTCATAAGAAAATCCCTCCATACCCAATATCAACCGAGTGAACCTTTCATGTCTCCAATGCCAGGATATCTTTTCTTAGATAAGGGAGCTGATACTGTTCATCATATTGCAGGTGTTAAAAAGCTTTAGCAATACCACCTCATTTAATGCTTGATTTAATTTCCCTATTACCCACTGAACTTTGATGTTAGTATTTTTTGTGAGTCATGCACAAGAGTCCAAACTGCTTCCTCATACATATGAATTTCCAAAAGGTACCACACGTTAGGCTACTTAATAGGGTAAGACCCCATGCTATTGGAGGTAGTATATTAGTATGGATAGAAGATTGACTAACTTATAGAAGATAGAGAGTTGATATAAGGGAGGGCATTTTCAACAAGGCAGCCTGTTGCTAAATGGAGTTCCACAGGGATTAGTGCAATGACCACTATTATTTCTGATGCACACTAATGACGTGGATTAGGAAAGTGAATGTACTACAACAAAGTTTGCACATGACACAAAAATAAGTGGAAGGTAAGTGATGAAGATGAAACCAAGAGTCTGCAGAGGGAATACAGACGGGTTAAGAGAGTGGTCAAAAATTGGCAAGTGGAATATAATGTGGAACAATGCAAGAGTATACAATTTGGTAGGAAGAATATAGGAGCTGAATATTGTTTAAATAGAGAAAGACTGCAGATAACTACAGCACTGGGGGATTTGGGAGCTCACATGACACTTAACTAATTTCTGGTAAAATTCAGCCCCAGGTCTCATGGCAGTGGGGGTATTTAACTTTTGGGGGGAAGCTGCGCAGCGACTAACTGGGACTGTTCAGGCTCAAAGCTGAAGGTCAACCATTTTGCGCAGGGAATTGTTTGGACACTGACTTCAATCAACACCTCTACAGAAGAAGCAAAAGAAATTGAGGAAAACCTATTGACAGTTCAAATTAATGATAGAAACCGAGACGTTATTTACTGTTGAAATTACTGTGCTACCTTTGTTTAATCTGGTCTGCTTTTGGATAAACATCTGATCAAAAGAGTCACCAATTTACATCTTCTCAAGATAAAAGTCATGCAATGTTGTCTTGCACAGAGTCAAATAAAAAAAAAGGCCAACACAAAGGTTTAATTTCATAAGCTTGTGAAGGTAGATGGTCTCTTTTCCCTGGCTTGGCAGCATTGATTTCCAGCAGTGACTCACTCAAATTATTTGTTTGCTTACCTGTACCAGTAACTTAATGTACACAGAGTCCACTGCCTAGTTGTTTGTTTGTGCAGATTCCAGAGGGAAAACAGGAGCTTTCACACAGCTGCTGTTAGGAACAAACTCTGTCATTTACTCATAAAATAATATGAACTAGAGCTCAGCAAAATTTAATGAAGTCACTGTTTCTTTTTCTCTGACTTTACTTTCTGATGTCCTGCAGAAAATATTCCAGCCATTACATCAACCTCTTGAACCATTCTATATTTTACAATCTTATGGCTGTTAATCTCCGTTATGATGATCACAGGCTCCAAGCTTTGCTGCTGAAGCAAGGATTGACTAATTGGCTGAGAATATATTTGACAACTTCCACAGAATCAGAGAATGGTTACAGCACAGAAGGAAGACATTCTGCCTATTGTGCCTGCATTGCTAATTTACCTCTGAAGTAACTCCGCACAGGCCAGTATCCCATCACCAAGTCACCCTTTATTTACACATGAACCGTCTTTGACTATAATACTGCCTCATACAGAGTCAGGCATCACAGTGTCAGCATCTCTGACACTCACCCTTTTTATATGTCAGCCAGGGACCAGAATAATGGCCCCAATCATGGAGACCATTTCTATGAAGTCCAGTTGGCTAACCTTGTTACAATCACTATAACCTCATGTCAATCTCCTGCCTTTTCTCCATTTCCTTGAACAACATTTCCATCCAACTTTGGTTGGAAGGTTCCACTTGAGAGAATTGACAGGACCTTCGTTTGATGAGACCTCTCACCGAGATCTATTTAACTTAATACCCTTAACACAAACAAAAATGTAGCAGTCTCTGTTTTGAAATTTTGAGTTGACTCCAGACTCAAACTTTTTGGGGAGGAGAATTTCAGATGTTCTCAATTCCTTGAGTGAAGGACTGCTTCCTAATGTTAACCTTCAGTCAATTAACTTTAATTAAACATTGTGCCCCTTGTTTTTGATTCGTGCGCAAGAAGAAACATTTTCTCTCCGGCTAACCTAGAAAATCCTACTGTTAACTTAAACAAGTGAGCTATATCACCCCTTAATTGTCCATATTCAAGGGAGTACAAGTTTAATCAATGCAACCTGTCTTCTTCATTTAACCTTTATAGCTATATTCAGTGTCTTGGCCTCCACATCCTTCTGTGGTAGAGAATTCCAGAAGTTCACCACTCTCTGAGTGAAGGCATTACTCCTTATCTCAGTCTGAAATAGCCTACTGTGTTTCCTGAGACCATGACCCTTGTTATGAAATCCTAGCCAATGGATCCCTGCATCAAGTCTCATCAGATCATTATCAGCTGTATCATTCTGTGCTCCACCCAACATAGGATCAAACCAGAACTTTGTGTAACTGTGGCATAACTTGCACCTCTTGGTGGTCCAGCCTCATTCAGTTCAAGCCTTTTGTGAACCACTTGATAGATCAACACAGAAGAAGACGTCTCTAGCCTGTTGACTTGATACTGACTCTTTCAACGAGTAATGCAATGAATTTCATTTTTTTGGGTTTTCCTCATACTATTGCAATTGTTTATCTAATTCCCTCTTGAAGGTGACTGTATTTAGCATCTTATAGGAACATAAAAAGCAGGAACTGGTGCAGGCCAGTCAGCTTCGAACTACAATAAAGTTAATTCAATTCAATTCAATTACTCTGCTATTTCAACATTATATTCTTTCAGTCTCCCCTTACACTTTAAGACTTTCACCCCCTAGAAATCTAATTATTTCTTAAATATATTCAGTGTCTTGGCCTCCACATCCTTCTGTGGTAGAGAATTCCAGAAGTTCACCACTCTCTGAGTGAAGGCATTACTCCTCATCTCAGTCTGGAATAGCCTACTGTGTTTCCTGAGACAATGACCCTTGTTATGAAATCCCAGCCAATGGATCCCTGCATCAAGTTTCATCAGATCATTATCAGGAAGTGCAAATTCCATGTCCTAACTGATCTTTGCATGAAAGAGGTTTCCTTCATATCTCATAATGTTTTATACCTGTAGTGTTTAGTTAGTTTTGCACTTGAACCTTTGAATTTCTCTGTTTCTTCATGGCTCTGAGTCTCACACCACTGTGTTGCAAAGACTCTAGTTAATTCAGAATGATTGAGGAAACTGTTTAGCAGCTACTTTGCAATAGACACTTTGCAATTTTCAACTCCTTCCCATCTGTTGAAAAGCAATTTGTATTTCTCTCCCTGCGGAGTCATTCATGTAGATTTGTTCCGAACTAGAAGTTTTTTTTCCTTAAATTCTGCATTAATCTGCTTCAAGGTGCAAACTCAAAGCACTTCCTGCAAGAAGACAGCTCATATTTCGTGGATAAAAGAAGTATGTGTGCATTTAACTCTGTTTTTCAGCCATAAAATTTATGGCTGAGAAATGTTCCTCATTACATTCAGCAGTCGACCCATTCTGTTGCCAATGGGATATTGTATTCAGCAGTCTGTGGCTACTCCAGTATGTTATTACAAACAATCAGAGCCAGAAGAGTGACTCCAGGGGACAAAGAACAGCCATGTATTGGTTGTTTAGGAAAAGGTGCAGGCAAAGCGCAGAAAGCCATGAGTGTAGGAGACCTCCAAAATGAACAAAATAGGAAAGAAGGTGTGGCAAATCTGAAAATAGCTATGCAGGTTGCTTAAAACCAAGTCCTGAAAAGCCCTGTGGATTTCAGTACTGAATTCCTGGTTTAACTGCAATTTCAGAAAACAGGCAAATGTGGGAGATGACGGTGTTATGGTAATGTCACTGTACTAGTAATCCAGAACACCAAAGTAATGCCATAGGGGTATGAGGTCAAACCTGCTTTGGCAGTTAGTGTAATTTATTGTACCAAGTTCTGAATGGGTTGACACTGAAGAAAACCTTGAACACCACCCACTGTGATGATACCATGTGGAATTGTGAGCAGGGCTGTTTAGGATCTGAAAGAAGTAAGATATAACATCCGAGTTCTTCCCATAGTCTTTGAAGAGTAATTTATTACTACGATTGCAATAAACCATTCTTGTCTAATGCAAATCATCTTCTAGTTAGATCAGTCAATGATTTTGCTCTACCACACTAGATGGGGGAAGTTCTGTAGGTTCCTTGTATTTAAAGAGCTTGGTAGCAACAAACTTTCCCCGTGGTTATGTCCGGGTTTGAGTTTAATTGCACATACTTCATAGTGAATAGGATTGCCAAAACAGAACTAAAATTCAATTGATACATCTGGAATTGAAAGCTAGCATCAGTAATGGTAATTATGAGACTGTAGTAAAAATCCATCTGGTTCACTAATGTCCTTACCTGGTCTTTCCCACATTTGACTGCAGACCCACACCAATGCGGTTGACTTGAACTGATGTCTGAAATGGCCAGCAAGCATTCATTTCAAAGATAATTAGGGAAGCAGGCAATAAATGTTGGCATTGCTGGTGATATCCACATTGCATGAAAGAATAGAGAAAAGATAATTAGCAAAGGAGACACAGAAAGGAGATGTGATTAAAGCAGTGAATTATTACGTTCCAGAGTGCATAAGCCAAAAGTTTCAGGACTATGGGGGAACTGGGCTAATTGGGCAACGCTTTTAAAGAAGACAGCACAAGCATGATGAGTTGGTTTACCTGCTCTGTGCTGTGAAATTCTATGAATAAGCTAGAGTAGATGATAGTTCAGTTGAGAAGGTCACCAAACAGTCTCTGTAACATTGCAATCTTTTTGCATGTTGGACCCCCTCCAATGTCAGCATTTACTTCATAAGATATGGGGCCCAAAGCTGTTCACAGTATTCCAAATGTGGTCTGAACACAGTTTATACAACCTCAGTAGTACACCTCTGCTGTACTACTCTCACCCTCTTAACTGAATGCTAACATTGCATTTGCCTTCCGAACTACCAACTCAATCTGCACGTTGACCTTAACAGAGTCCTGAATTGGGACTCCTAAGTCCCGTTGTGCTTCAGATTTCCAAAGCCTTTCTCATTTAGAAAGTAGTCTTTGTTTCTATTTTTCCTACTGAAGTGCATAACCTCACATTTGCTCCTACAATGTATTCCATGTGCCACTTCTTTGCCCACTCTCCTATCCTGTCCAAGTCCTTTTGTAGCCTTACTGCTTCTCCAATACAACCTATCCCACAACCTATCTATGTGGCATTGGCAAACTTAGCAATAATGCCCTCAATTCCTTTGTCTAAATCGTTGATGTATAACATGAATTGTTGTAGTCCCAACACTGACCTCTGCAGAACTCCACCAGTCACTGGCTGCCATCCTGAAAAAGACCCATTTATCCCCACAGCCTGCCTTCTGCCAGTCAGCCAATGCTCTATCCATACCAGTACCTTGCCCCTGACACCATGAATTCTTATCTTATTTAGGAGACTCCTGTGTGGCACCTTGTCAATAGCCTTTGGTCTAACTTGATTGTTACCTCTTCAAAGAATTCTAACAGAATTGTCAGCCATGATCTCCCTTTAATGAATCCGTGCTGTTTCAGACCGATTTTACCATACGTTCTGCAAGTACGCCACAATCTCATCCTTACTAATTAACTCTAAAATCTTACCAAACTCTACCAAATCTTACCAATGGCCAAGGTCTGGCTAACCAGTCTATAGTTTCCTGTCTTCTGCTTCCCTCCCTTCTTAAACAGAGGTGTTACATTAGTCATTTTCCAGTCTTCTGTACCCTCCCTGACTCCAATGATTCCTGACAGCTCATCACCAATGATCTCCTCAGCTATCTCCTTCAGAACCTTTGCGGTGTAGTCCATCTGGTCCAGGTGATTTATCTACTTTCAGACTTTTCAGCTTCTCCATCACCTTGTCCGCAATGATGACCACTAAAATCACCACTGCCCCTGGCATCTCTTAAAGATATGATATGCTACTGGTGTCTCTCACTGTGAAAACTGATACAAAGCTTCAAAATCTCCCCTCCCCCTACCGCATCCCAAAACCAGCCCAGCTTGTCCTCGCCTCCCTAACCTGTCCTTTCTCCCACCTATCCCCTCCACCCACCTCAAGCCGCACCCCCATCTCCTATCTACTAACCTCATCCCGCTCCCTTGACCTGTCCGGCCTCCCTGGACTGACCTATCTCCTCCCTAACTCCCCACCTACACTCACCTTTACTGGCTCCATCCCCGCCTCTTTGACTTGTCTGTCTCCTCTCCACCTATCCTCTCCTCTATCCATCTTTTATCCGCCTCCCCCTCTGTCCCTATTTATTTCAGAACCCCCTTCCTCTCCCCCATTTCTGAAGAAGGGTCTAGGCCCGAAACGTCAGCTTTCCTGCTCCTATGATGCTGCATGGGCTGCTGTGTTCATCCAGCTCTACACCTCGTTATTGAAAAGTACCTGTTCAGTTCCTCCATCTGCCTGACACTCTTTTGTCTCCCCACTGGCTGAAATAATGCTCCGATTAATTAATATTTCAGGAATGTATCACTTGGCAAGTAAATGCTCAATGCTCTAAATTTCAGGCGCATGTTAGCTTGTTTTAGGTTAAACTGCGATGACGATTACCCCAAATGGCTTTTAGTCGAGATACAGTAGGGAGTCTACTACTGGATGTACAGGCGAGATCACATCTGGGCTGGGGATTACTTCCAGGGCTAAGCAGTTTGCTGACAGATGGTTTGAGTTTCAAGAGAACAAAAGAAAGGAAAGCAGAAAACATAAAATTCCTACGCTGGGAGACAGTCGATTTCAGAATTGTGTCCCCACGATGTGTCATCTTGGTACCACAAGCATATTCTTACTGAGAAAGCAATTACAGGGAGGGTGGATGTGATGTTGGAATAGTGGTAAGGGCACCACTCCACCCTCTCTCCCCCCACCCCCCACCGCCTCTCCAAATTATCCACCCGCCTCCACAATGGTCTCGGACATGGAATGAAATCCCATCCCATCATTGCAGCCACTAGGAACTGACCTTAATTAGTAATTCAGGAATGGATAGCAATTCTCACTAACAACAACTCCCAGGATAGCTATTAACAATTGTTGTGAAAACACTCCAGTTCACTAACATCCTTCCCTTAATGTTCAGCATAACGTATATTGTTTGTTATGTTTTTGCATATGTGGGGAGTTAGACATATTTGAACAATTTAAAGCTTTCATTAATAATTTCTGCATCTTTATCAAAGTGACTTTCAGAAATAATTAGAACTGTCTTGGTTAATATCTGTTCCTCAATCAATGTCACTGAAAAACTTATGATCTGCTCAGAATCAAAGTGCAGTTTGTGGGAACTGTGCAAGAACTGCCTGGAAAGTTTCCCTGTATTCCAAAAATGACCACAGTTCAAAAAGTATTTCATCAGCTATTAAGTGATTTGTGACAAGTAATGAAATTTTCAAAGGAGTTATATAGATCCAAGCCTCATTTTTCTTTATTAATTGGAACACTGTAGTTTCAAAAAAATCTCAAGTCTTACAGTGTAACACCTTATTAAAAAGAGCCTGTGTTGAAAAGGGACAGTGGAGCAGTTTTATATTATTACAGCTGCTGGGGCCATTAAACTTTCAAAAAATTCCCTTTAGTTGGTAATTGTCACTTCGGCTGTTAAAATAAAAACTTTGATGAAGTGCAAGAGGGGCAGTTCTCCTCACACCGAGGGTTAACATTTTTACTTGAGAGATGAATGATATCACCTGGAACAGCTCATGAACGAAGCTGTCAGCATATAGATATATTTATAGCCATTGGCGACATCTAGATGCCTCAGCGTACGTTACTCAGTTATCAATAGCTAATCAATAACCCTGTTGGGGTGAACTCATTTTGTACATAATCCTGTTTTCACTTAGAGAAGTTATTTTTGTTATACTTAAGGACTGTATAATTCCTCTACTGTACTTCTGCTATTTCTGTCCAATCTATTGAGATTGAAGTGACCTACGATGCTGTCTTAACTTGGGGTCATCAGTAAAATATTGTTAAATTCTACGCTGTATTTCACCCGTCATAAAACTGCATTTGGCTCACCTGTTGTAAAATTACACCCCATTTACTTTTCTGTGAAATTACATCTAGTATGAAATTGCATTCTACTTAATTCAGTTTATTTCACTGGATTTGGCAAATTTATGTGCAGAATGCAGAGTTTTTACTCCTAAATGTCTTGACTCTGCTTTCACTGTAGGTATGTAAGTTGTTAGACCAGAACTGGTTCTAGTTTCCCTTTAGTGGTGTTATCTTTACATTTACAAAACATTTCCTTGGAATCCTGTAACTTGGAACAGGTGCGCATGACTTACTGTCAGGGAAGCAGAGCTTTTTTTGGTTAATGGGGCAAGTCGGGAAGCAGAGTGTGAAATGATCTAACGCTGTTTCGACGATCAAAGCTGCTTTCTTTACTAGTTGTTATGTCAGCGTAAAGCACCAGGAGGTCTCCTCATATCCCAGGCCATTAGGATAAAATTAGTTCCATGTACAGTTAAATAATTGCCTGCTCAGCTTTGAGACACAGGATTAAATCCAGATGAGGTTATAGGGATTTACATTTTCTTAATTTGAGTGCTTATAATTGGCTAGCAGATGGCACATTTGCAGATGAAGAGAATTTGAATGACTGCATTCAGACCACCTTAATGGCATGAGACAAAACTGATAGAATCAGCAGGGGTACAGAAGGCTTCAAGTTGAATTTTCTGAAGATTACGAAGTGGGTTAACAAACCGGGTCGTGCAGATGATTCACATTCGCAAAGGCTGCATATACTGGTGACTTAGAGATGTGAACACAAAATCTGGGCTGGCACTTGAGTGCAGTATTTCTGGTGCCAGGGACATGGAAGTCCGCTGGTCAAGAAACAGCATGTCCATCACTTCCCATTACTTCTGGCACATCCTGTAGGGCATCCAATCTGATGTAGGAATACCATACACATAGCCTCAGCAACATCAGGCATGTTTAAATCATGGTGTTCATCACATTTATCACATGGTTTTGAAATGTGGACAACGTAAGTCCACTGAATGCCTGTTCTAATCCCTTCTAGCTCAACATGATTTGAACTGCAGCAGGCCTCGCTCATTGACATTTAAAAGACCAGCCTTCTAACTTTCAGATGCAGTGCTTTTGACCAAGCATTTCTGGATGTGTTTTGGATTATTTTTGAAGGTGTTTTGGTGCACTTACAAGGGAAATGCAGAGGATTTGGGCACTTTTCCACATCAACCATATTGGGCACTTGAGTCACAGTGTCTTTGACCTTACAGCAAAACTGACACATGGAGTGTAGGCTGCAGACAGGTTGGGGGAATCTGTACATAGATTGAAGAGGAAGAGAAGACATCTTTGAGAGAGGAAAGAGAACTCCTGCATACTCCAGTTCACCCAGGATCAATGCACGAGTTTTCTCAGATTCAGCAAGAAGGTAGTTTCAGAACTATGCCATCCTGTTCATTGGGACCTGCAAGCTTCTGCCATGACTAAACATGGATGCCATCAATTTAAGCATTCACTCAACTGGATCATTCCAGCTGGCAGCAAGAGGCATGGCAACCATCTTCCAGTTCACTGCTGTTACTGCATTAGCGAGATGATGAAGACCCATTCACAAGGCAATTAAGCTCATCATTTTAGATTGAGCACTTGGATTTGCCAGAATAGCAAATCTCCCATTAGTCCAGCTAGTGACTGCATGCACATGAAACTTGAAGGCTTCTCATGCCTAAGGAGAAAGGTATAGGAAGCACAAGAGCTACTATTCCATTAATATGGAGTGTGCACACCCATAAGCAAATCATTATGGTGGGCTATCATGCAAAACATAGGACATAGGAACAAGGGTAGGCCATTCAACCCATTAAGCCTGACCCACCATTGAACTTGACCACGGCTGATCATTTCTTTCAATGCCACTTTCCTATACTATCTTCATATCCCTTTGTATCTTGGAAACCACCATGCCGTCCTTGCCTTGAATGTCTGTATTTTACTGAGTAGAATCAGAGGGTGGCTCAAATGGAAGATGCCCTTGTCCATATGGTTGATGAAACTTCTCTTCTCCACCTAACCATGTGAAGACAATGTAGATACAGTAAAATTTGAGCTTGCACCATCAATATCACGGAACAGATGACTGCTATAATTAAACAATGGCCCAATGCATGGGGTGGTACTGTGGCTCAGTGGTTATCACTGCTGCTTCACAGCACCTGGGGCCCAGGTTCAATTTCACCCTCGGGTGACTGTCTGTTTGGAGTTTGCACATCCTCCCTGTGTCTATGTGGGTTTCCTCCAGGTGCTCCGTTTTCCTCCCACAGTCCAAAGATATGCGGGTTAGGCGGATTGGCCATGCTAAATTACCCATAGTGCCCAAGGATGTGTATTTTAAGTGGATTAGCCATGGGAAATGCAGGGTTACAGGGATAGGATAGGGGGGTGATTCTGGGTTGGATGCTCTTTGAGGGTTGGTGTGGACACAATGGGCCAAATGGCCTGCTTCCACACCATAGATTGCCTATGAAGGCCTGGATTATTTGTGAGAAAGCACAACAGTGTTTATCAATGTTTTAGTGCTGGATTGCTGTCCTTCACAATGTTACCATCGAAGAGGGCATAACCACTGCCAACAGCAAGGCTTAGGTCACCTCAGAAAGAGGAAGGAAAACAAAGTGAAGAAAATGTTGTCTAGGAACATCCACTGAAACTCATCTTTGTTTGAGAGTAGATGTCTTTACTACAGTGGTCAAGCATTCTCCACCTTCTAATCTGTCAAAGACACCTCATTACTGGCCCTCTTTGACATGATCCTATAACAAAAAAAATTCAATAACATCTTTATCCAACAAGATATGCAATTAAACAAGCAACAACAAACCCTTCATCCTTGTACATTCACTTCGTGTCTCTCTTGTGAGTGCTTTTGCCTGGCTCAGTGCTTCTACACAGTGGAGGCAGCATTGCTGAAAAATATCAAGATTTGGAAGTGTGACCAGAGTGAAAATTATTTTAAAGATTCGAACCAATCCGGCTGCCAAAGTGATGAATGAAGCAGAAATGAATAATCTCCCTCTGTCTGTGGTTCAAAGACTTTGCTTCAGGCTGAGATAATAATTTATATAAATGCTCCAATCAGGGCCTTTCAGTAGGTCAATTAACATTCAGAATTGCAAAGAACTGGCTACTGTCCAAAATGTGAGAAATATAACCACATCAGTGAAGAGGAATGGATAACAGCACAATTGAAACCACTTGACGAAAATAAAAAATCCATCTGGGAGCTTCAGGTAAAATATTTCTTAATGCCCAATGACTTAAATTATGGCTTGCTGCAGCCACCTCTTTTTTTTAGTGTACTTCATTGAAAACTGATGGCTTGCCACATTGATACTTTGCCATTTAATACGTGTGATGTGTTATTTAAGATCAGTTGGAAATTAGAAAGTGAAATGACAGAGGAAAGTATCCAGTAAATGACAGAATCCATACAAGCATTAACATACAGAGAAATCTTCAGGTGCAGTCCACAGCTCCCTTAAAGAGGCAACACTAGTGAATAAGGTGGTAATGAAAGTGTACTGCATGCTCACCTTTGTTGGTCAGGGCACTGAGTACAAAAGTTAGCAACTTTTGCAGCTGTATAAAATTTTAGTTTGGCCATATTTGGACTGTTGTGTGCAGTTCTCATCGCCACACTATAGGAAGGGTGTTGCCTGGATTGGAGTGTATTAGCTATAAGGAGAAGTTGGACAAACTTGGATTGTTTCGGCTAGAGTGTCGACATTTGAGGGGCAAACTAACAGAAGTATATAAAGTTATGAGAGACATGGACAGTGTGGATCGTCAAAGTTTTTTTTTCCCAGGGTGAAAATGTCCAATACTCGGGGGCATAAGTTTAAAGTGAGAGGGGGAAAATTTAAAGGAGTTGTTTGAGGCAAGTTTTTTACGCAGAGGATGGTGGGTGCTTGGAATGTGCTGCTAGGGTAGTGGTAACAGCAGATATGACAGCAACGTTTAAGCGGCATTTAGCCAGACACATGAACAGGCAGGGAATAGAGGGATACAAAGCATTTGCAGTCAGATGAAGTTTGTTTAGATTGGCATCATGGGCAGCACACACATGATGAGCTGAAAGGCCTGTTCCTTGTGCTATATTCTATGCATAATGCAAGATGAATAAAATTACTTTAAAATACTTTCTCAAGTTCCATTAGAGTTCAACCAAGAGCTGTAAATTAGATGCTGACAGAAAGAAATATTCTAGGCTTAACAATCTTTTGAAAGGAGGAGAAGCAATATTGATAAAAGACTCAATGGCAGTAGTGGAGAAAAAGAGTTCAGTAAGGTTGATCAGGCAATGGAAACACTTTGGGTAGAATTGAGAGACAGGTTCTGGTGAGAGTTGTCTATAGGTCTCCTCATAGTAGTTATGATGTGTGTAATGTTATGAAGGCAAGTTTTTACAAGATAGTTATGTCTTAAGCTTTACTTCAAAGTAAAATGGGATACATGATGGGGGTCATGTGGCCTGCTACCTTGATGCTACCCAATGAGCCTGTATGGTTAAGAAGTATTGAAATGCATGTCACAGCTTCAACAACTAAACATAACATGAAAGGCATTCGTTCTTGCTGTTGTAAAATTAATGTCTCAAATACTTTAAACAGAGAGACAGAGAAAGAAAGAGTCCTGGAGAAGAGACAGGGGCAACTGCTATGGCCAGCAAGGAGTTATTTTTCTGTTGGCCAGCACAAAACTTTTCGATAGAAGAGATATTGTTACCACATGACTGCATCATCTCAATAACAGGACAGTGAGAATAGAAAATGGAAATGACCTGAAAATCAAAACATAGCCCTTAAGAAAATCTCAAGATCAATCCGCAGTAAACAAAAATTCTTTTGACTAAATACCGTGGCTGCAGAAGCAGGCCACTCGGTGTGTGAGTACTTTACCTTCGTACCCTATCCACCATCTACAAAACACAAGTTAGGAGGGCTCTCCACTTGCCAGGATGAGTGCAGCACTGATAACACTCAGATATTTGACATCATCCAGGACGCCACCAGCCACCATCGAGGCAGCACGGTGGCTCAGTGGTTAGCACTGCTGCCTCACAGCACCAGGGACCTGGGTTTAATGCCACCCTTGGGTGACTGTCTGTGTGGAGTTTGCACATTCTCCCTGTGTCTGCATGGGTTTCCTCCTGGTGCTGTGGTTTCCTCCCACAGTCCGAAGATGTGCAGGCTAGGTGAATTGGCCATGCTAACTTGCCCGTAGTGCTAAGGAATGTATAGACTAGGTGAGTTATAGGGGGATGGGTATGGGTGGGATGCTCTGAGAATCAGTGTGGACTTGTTTGGATGAAGGGCCTGTTTCCACACTGTAGGGATTCTATGATGATCTATGATAAAGTAGCTCATTTGATTGGTGCCTCATCCAATACCTCTATCCTTCACTTCTTACACAAATAATAGAGTGGCAGATGTACCATCTATAAGATACAGAGCAGCAACTCATTAAGCCTTCTCTGACAGACACTTTCCAAACCTACCATCTAGAACACAAGGGAAGCAGATGCGTGGGAGCACCATCACTTACAAATTCCCTTCCAAGTCACACGTCATTTATGACTTGGCGCTATATTGCTGTTTCTTCACTGTTATTGGGTCAAAATCCTGAAATTCCCTTCCTTAGGAGAACTGCGGGTGTCCAACCACCACCACATAGACTGTAACAGTTCAGGAAGGCAGCTTACCATAACATTTTCAAGGGCAATTAGGGATGGGCAATAAATGCTGGCCATGCCAGTTGTCACCACATAACATGAAAGAATAAAAAAGACGAATCTTTCTTTCACCCCTGCTTTTTTTTTGGCATGGTGCAGGAGACTTCATCCATCCATCTGGATTTAACATTTCATTTCAAACATAACTCCTTTGACAAAGTGAAACTCATTCAATTCATCATGGACATGCCTGTCTCAGATCTATGCTCAAGCCTTGATCTTCTGACCCAGAGATTAAAGTGTGACCTAGTGAGCTTGGCCAGTGGATTTTTCCACTTGTGCTAGGTCTTCACTGACTGAAAGTACGTTTGTTTGTCACTTCCCTCACTGGGCTGCTGCCTTGTCATTAGAAAGAGAAGGCACCATTATCCTTTGTATTTGTGCAAGTACTTCACTAGTGGAAAGAAATGTATCCTAATGAGCATCATTACCAAAGGGTCACTGCATCCACTCATGAATTACCAGTTGTTGCAATGTTTTGGTAAACAGTGGCATTGGGTCATTGATGGGTATAATTAATCGCTGTGATCTGATCTCTTGCTGAACTGAAACCACCTTGTCTTGTGAGATCAAATGATCAGTTCCTAGTTGACTCGAGAGAATTTCTTCCAATGTTTATGCAAGTCAACGTCAGGAAATTACAGTCAACTAAGTTATGCCTAATTATCAGCAGTTGACATCTTGCAGCTTCATGCAATGTGTTCACTGCTCATAATGTGGTGTCCTTTACAGTGGAGAGAATATTGGGTGGTTGGTTTTCTTCACACCTTAGATAAGTCCACAAAAATGAGTTTGCTACTTATATTTCCCTCCCTCTCCGAGTTCGCTGTCCTCAAGAATAAGGCGTAAGCCATTCAGGACTGAGATGAGGAAGAATTTCTTCACTCAGAGAGTTGTGAACCTGTGGAATTCTCTCTCACAAGAAACTGCTGGTGCCTGTTCGTTAGATATATTCAAGAGCGAGCTCTGGCTAAAAAGATCAAGGGGTATGGGGAGAGGGCGGGAATAAGATACTGAGATTGTATTATCAGTCATGATCGTATTGAATGGTAGCAGAGGCTCAAAGGGCCTTTGTTTTCTACGTTTCTATGTTTCCTGCACTGTTCAGTGTGATTCAGACAAGTCAAGTGCCTGGGCAAATGCATGGCAGATGCAGTATAATGTGGAGATAACACAGTGTGGAGCTGGAGGAACACAGCAGGCCAGGCAGCACCAGAAAAACAGGAAAGCTGACATTTCGGGTTAGGACCCTTCTCTAGAAATGAGGGCGGTGGGGGGTGGGGGGGGGGGGGGGGGGGGGGGGGGAGTTGGGGGAAGGGAACTCACAAATAAATAGAGAGAGGAGGGGTGGGGCTGGGGAAGGTAGGTGGAATGGTGACAAGTGAGTGCAGGTGGGGAGTGGTGGGGATTGGTCAGTGAGGTGGTAGCGGCGGATATGTGGAAGAGAAGATGGGCAGGTTGTGTTAAGTCGAGGAGGCAGGGATGAGAGGGAGGGTTGGACATGAGATGAGGCTGGGGGTGGGGAGATTTTGAAACTGGTAAAGTCCACATTAAGGCCATTGGGCTATAGGCTCCCGAGGTGGAATATGAGGTGCTGCTCCTCCAGTTTCCGGGTGGCATCATTGTGACACTGGAGAAGGCCCAGGATAGACATGTTACCCAGGGAGTGGGAGTGGGAGTTGAAATAGTTCATCACCGTAAAGTTTTGTCGTTTGTCGCGAAGACAGTGCAAGTGCTCTACAAAGTGGTCTCCAAGCCTCCACTTAGTCTCACCGATGTAGAGGAGGCCCCATCGGAAACAGCGGATGCAATAGACCACATTAATGGATGTGCAAGTGAACCTCTGTCTAATGTGGAAGGTTTGTTTGGTACCTTGAATGGAGATGAGGGGGCAGGTGTAGGGGCAGGTGTAGCACTTCCTGTGGTTGCAGGGAAAGGTGCCGGGTGTGATGGGGTTAGTGGGGAGAGTGGAGTGGGCGAGGGAGTCAGGGAGAGTCTCTGACTCCAGAATCTGCAGTTCTTACTATCTCTCAGTATAATGTGGATAAATCTGAGGTTGTCCACTTGGTAGCAAAAGCAGGAAGGCAGATTGCTATCTGAATGGTGATAGATTGGCAATGAGATCTGGGTGTCCTTGTACATCAGTCACTGAGAGTAAACATACAGTTGCAGTGGCTGGTGAAGAAGGTAATTGGTATGTTGATCTTCATAGCAGGAGTTGGGATGTCTTTTTACAACTGTACAAGACCTTAATGAGATCACATCTAGAGTATTGTGAGCAGTTCTGGTCTCCTTCTCAGACAAAGGATGTTTTGGTTGTTGAAGGAATGCAACAAAGGTTCACCCGACTGATTCCTGGGATAGCAGGACTGACATATGAAGAGAGATTGGATCAGTTAGGACTATATTCATTGGTATTTAGAAGAGTGAGGGGGGATCTCATAGAAACCTGTAAAATTCTCAGGTGGGATTGGGTCATTTAGACTGAAGGGAAATGACTTCACCCACAAATGGTGAGATTATGGAATTCTCTGCCACAGAAAAGGATTGAGGCCAAAACATTGAATGTTTTGAAGAGGAAGTTAGATATATTACTTAGGGCTAAAGGAATCAAAGGGTACAGGGAGAAAACAGGAACAGGGTACGGAGTTGGGGGACTAGCTGCGATCATATTGAATAGCAGAGTAGGCTTGAAGAGCTGAAAGGCATCCTCCTCCAATTTTCTAGGTTTCTATGTTTTTATGCTCCAGTTACTTTTCAAAGCAACCTTGAGGAACAGTGTCTCATGTGCTGGTTAAATACGTTGTAGCATTCCTACAATATTGCTGAGTGAAATGACCTTAAGTCATAACCATTGCTCCCACGTCTTTTCAGATTAAGCTGTTGGTGACGATTGTTGTATTGCCATTCACACCT
>JAHRHZ010000223.1:10623284-10668032 GCA_024137785.1 Ginglymostoma cirratum
TTGCCCACTGTGAGCCCGGTTTGATCGTTGAAAATTGTCATGACCTTTTTGTGAGGCCTGTCAGAATGGGATGTAGGGATGTGGCAGGAGGAAGCCATAAGAGCAGGCCCCCTCGGGGAAGGGCGAGGGAGGGGGTCTATTGTTGCAACTCACTCAGGGTTGCTATTGCTATCTCAGAGCCCACGAGCCCAAAACTTCAACTTGTAACCCCTTTCAGTATCCTGCCTTCACTGTATATGGGATCACTTTCATGCTCTTCTTCGGAGCAGTGCCCTGGGATCTTTCGCATCCACACAGGACAACATTAGAGGGGCCGCATTATAAAATCTCACACAAGGGCTCTCTGGTGACACAGTGTTCATGACCCATGCTCTGGGCTAAAAAGTCTAGTTTCAACTCTCAGCTGCCCCAGAGGTACATTACAGCAAGTCTGAACAGGTTGATTTAAAGGGACTCCTGTGACACTGTGGCAGTACCCTTACCTCTAGGCCAGAAGGTCTGGGTTTAAGTCCCGCCAGCTCTATCAATTCTCAAAGGAGAGTCAGGGCTTACTGTCCCAATGCTCCTCCTGAGTCTCTGCTGTGGGGTTTGACCTTTTGACAAGATTGCAGCCAACTAAAACACAGGTCACCAATCTGAAGTGCCTTCGGTGAAAATGTCCAGCTCCTCACTGAAGGAAATAAAACAGGAAGCATGCTTTGCTGCATAAACACACAGATGGGAGGAGAAAAAGGTGAACAGGGAGCAGTAGGTTTGTAAACAGAAAATGAGATTAAATAACCAAAGGAATGTAACTAATATTAAAAAAATGACAAGGAGATTCGATGTGTGAGTGGATGAAGGAGCTGAGCAGAAGTATGAGAGGACTGTTAGTGCCAATAACACACAGAGCTGGTCAGAAAGCAATATTTAAAGAGACGTCACCGCCTCTCTCGTATATATATGTAAGAAGTCCACCTCAAACTCTGCTTCCCTAGGCTGTCAACTCTGCAGTTTGATTTAAATTCTCCCATTTCTTCCACTGGGATCTACCCCTGTCTTCAAGTGGATTGACAATTGGGATTTCGGTATGGCCGCAGCAAAACTCCTCTCCATCGTCTGTGTCACTGTTGCAATAATATCTCTGACTGCAGCCCAGTCCAGATCCAAAGCGTCAAAGTCTGGGAAAGGTATCGCAAATTTACTTTCTGCTTTACACTTCTTGCAGTGTGCCGGTGTGAATGGTCAAGATAGAAAGTTAGCTTTGTCCATTGGAGATCTGCAGATTTATCCATACTGCCACCTCTTCCTAAAGAAGCAGAAAACTAAATATAAGGTTCTCGTAAGCGAAAGGTAGCTCCCGACATGTCACCAACTAATTGAACAAAATAACTTCAGCCACCTCTACTTCGTTCGTTTCATATTTACTGTTCAATACGTCTGCCACTTGAAAACTTTATAATGAGTATATTACAGTTCCAGGCTTTTATTTCTTTTAATCTAAAGTCGTGTAAACTGGATGTGTTTCTTAGTCAAAAACATTACGTTGAATTCACGTTGCAATGTTTTTTTTAACCACCTATTAACCCGGAAACAGCGTTATCCTCGGTCGTTTCGAATCTAATGCAGATCCAGCATTATTCGAGTTTTATTTTTTACCTGTTGAGCATCGTGTCCCTCAGTTTATCAACGACAGGCTACTTATTCCGTCACAAATTAGGCTAGATTTTAACCTGCCCTGCAAGAAGCGGAATGTGTGGTTCGGGTTTAAAACTGGATTTATACCCTGCACAATTTTACTTGCCTTGAATTTAATCAAGAACAATTTCGACCAGAGCTGCCAGTACATCGCATGACAGCTCAGGTTAAAGTCGATCCTAAAATTCAAGCGTGGACTTTGCATTCTTTAAAAGCAAAATACTGTAGATGCTAGAAATCTAAAATTTACCAATGATCATATTGAATGATAGATAAGGCTCAAAGGGCAGAATGGCCTGCTCCTGTTTCCGAGCCTCTCAAAAAATGAAGAAAGAAAGCACTGGAGAAACTCAGCAGGGCTGAGTGATTTTTGAGTCCCATGACTCTTTTGAAGATGTTATAGCAGACTCCAAAGGCTAACTGTTTCTCCACAGATGCTGCCAGACCTCTGAGTTTCTCCAGCACTTACGGTTTCTTGATTTTGCATTTTTTTTAAAAATCTGCTGCTGATATGTTTAGCACCTTCTGCCATTTGCCAAAACTGTGCAAAAGACAAGACCGCTGTTTTCAAACTCAAGTGGAGTGCTTCTCTAACTTATCCTTAGAGGGGGTTTGAAATTTGTCACAATCCCTCAGTGAGAATTGTGTGTGTGTGTGTGTGTGGGTTGGGGTTGGGGTCCTATGAGAGCAGAGCTGATGGGTCTACTGTTAGCTCACACGGTCCTGATTTACCTCCTAGTTTGTGAAGCCCTGCCCTACTGTCAACTCCATTACCTTGCGCAAATTATTGTTAACTTCACAGTATTTGCTGCCTTTCTTTGAATGTCATGTTTTAATCAGACATTATTTTCTATTGAGTCCAAGCTATTAAGAGTCATAAGAGTTTTATAATTTGTGCAACACAGTTTGTGTTGGACAGTGGCTCTAAAGTCATCGAATCAAAGGTTTATGTGCTAACTGTCCCTAATCAAGAGCTTTCTTCAATACTTTGGTGGCTTGCAGGGATTTCCATGGAGCTGTTCCCCCTTGATTTCTTATAATTAATTCCCTGCTTTTTATTTGAAGGGGATGTGTAACCTATGATTAAGAGTTATCCTCACCCCCTTTAAACTCAATCATCACAAAGCAGCAGAATTGACATTTATGAGATAAGCAGCTTTGCATTGTTCTTGAGTAACTCGCTGGTAAACGAGAGGAAAAATATGCATAGTGTCGGACCATAACCTCCTCAGAAACACCTCACAGTTGTTTACACGCAAAGGTTATCTGCTCTAACTGCTCCACCTACAGAATAACATCCAGTACAACCATACATGCAAGGATGAAGCCCAATGACTGTCACTCTCAGTCCAGGAACCAGTATACTGTCGTCACCGCCTTGGTTTGGTTGGAGGGGTAGGATTTGGATGAATATGTGTGAGCCCAACTCACCATTATTCTGCATTATACATGGGATGCCTTCACCATCAAAGGTGTTTTAGATAGATTTCCAACTCAGTACTCAGGCCACTTGGAGCTGGGTCTGCAGCAGTCGTATGGTTGTGCAGGATGTTGTTTAGGAGATGAAAACCAAATGAACTGCAGATGCTGTAAATCAGGAACAAACACAGAAGTTGCTGGAAAAGCTCAGCAGGTCTAGCAGCATCTGTGAAGGAGAAAAAACAGAGTTAACGTTTTGGGTCCAGTGACCCTTCCTCAGAACTGAGGAACTGTTCTGAGGAAAGGTCACCGGACCCGAAACGTTAACTCTGTTTTTTCCTTCACATATGCTGCCAGACCTGCTGAGCTTTTCCAGCAACGTTGTTTTTGATCCTTGTTTAGTAGATGGTTAGGTTGGAGCAGATAACCTTTTGTCATAACCTCCAAGCTGCCAGCTCATCCTTGTCTCTATTGCTCCACTGCTGGTGGTTGTGCCTTCAGCTGTCTAGGCCCACATAAGCTCTAGAACTACCCCTCCAAACCTATCCACCTCCTGATTCCCCTCATTAAAACCTACCTCTCTGACTAAGGTATTGGTCCCTGTCCTGACATCTCCTGGTGTGGTTTGGCAAAACATGTTTGATCGTGTTTTAGTGATTTGCCTCTGGGTGGCTAATATATTAAAGACACTATAAAAAGCAAGTAACTATGCATTTGCTGGAACTGTAAAGAAAGGTTTGCAGGGCAATGGGGGAAATAGTGGAGATGTGGGGTTGCCTGGTATGGATACAATGGGCTGAATAGCCTATGCTATATCCACTCTATAATTCTAAAATGCAATAGTTTTAGATAAGGACATGTGTGCAGAATCATCTGGAATATGCTTCACAGTTCAACGGGCTCCTGCCATTAAATATGAGTGTAGATGATGGTACAAGGTAAAGGAATTGGCTGTGGAACAAGTGAAAAAACAGACAGTGGGTCGAGAGGAGTTTAACATTCTTGAGTTATTGAGTAGTTGAGGAGTTGTTCATGGCTGCAGCAGAACCATGACCAGCATTTTCTGGCCAAAGAAATGAGAGAGACACTTATGATATGAAAGTGTTGAACTCAGTATTGAGGCTGAAAGGCTATACAATGCTTCATTGAAAGTGGCGTGGATGTTCTTCATGCTTATATTGGCTCCCATTGGTGTTCTCTGGTGCAAAAAGCAATGAACACAGTCCTTATGTAAGTGAATCAAAATCTCCAGAGATTGAGCCTCCTTGAGCACCATCCAGTGTTAAAGCACCATCTTGTGGTACCAAACAGGAACTGAACATTAGAGATAACAAGCATGGGGCTGGATGAACACAGCAGGTCAAGCAGCATCATAGGAGCAGGAAAACTTGACGTTTCGGGATTAAATGCTTAAACGTTCAAAAGAAGTGAGTTATTGCCCATCTTGGCCTGAGATAAGGAAACGCTTCTTCACCCACAAGGTGGTCAGGCTGTGGAATTCAAACATAATCACCTATGGAGCATTTATTCTTGTCAGGACTTTACCATAAATCCTTGAACAAATCAACACTTTTTACACATTGTATCTTCAAAGTTCCAACTATGTATAGAGTAATCTATTTGGTCCTTTGATCATGCTCTATGCGATCATTGGGAGATCCTCTATCTCAACACTATATTTCTGCTTTCTCTCCATACTTCTTGATCCCTTCAATATCTAACAAAAAAAACTTCTTTTCTTCTGAAGTATACTCAATGACCTGGCCTGGAGTGAATTCCACAGACTGATCACCTTGTGAGTGAAGAAATGTTTCATCTCAACCAAAGATAGGCGAGACCTCACTTGCCTTGAATTTTCACACTTTGCTCACTCCAACCTGAGTGACACCTCAGCTCTGGGTTTTTCTCTTCCATTTATTACCTACTATTCCTTCTCATGAATTGACACATTTTTAAGTAAAAAGTGTCATCCACAATGAATTGTCCACCTCTGCGTGCAGCAGACTAGCACAATCATAGCACAGGACTGCTTGCTGTGGGAAGGACAATAGAAAGCTTCAGGCTGCTGTCATAAAGGCTCAATGGAGAAGGGCTGCCACCTAGACCCTCCTGCTTGAGGGGCTGGAATGTGCGTAGAACCTGTCAGATTATATGAAAATGTGATTTGTGAATTGCAAATAGAATCTGTAAGTATGGTGAGGCTCCCCACAGTGCCATATAACAAAGTGTATTGCACTGTATGTAATGTGAAACTTGTGCTGTTAACTAATAGTCTTTTCCAAATTTTTGGAATGCTTTCTGAATGAAAAAAAAGCTTAAGAAGTCTTCTTTGTGTGCTGAACTATCATAAAAATGTGGAAAATGTTACAAAGTGAATGAAGCCTCTTGTTATTAATTATAATGGAAAATTACAATGCAGCATAATATTACAGTGAGTGACTGCAGAAAGCCAGGCCTGTTGATGTGGTCAAGTGTGTTATTTAGAGTCTTTTTTTCTAACCTTTGCTGTTGTTCTTTTAAAGTTTCAGTCCATACTTTCAAGAATATTAAAAAAAACTTTTATGTTTAAACCACAGGCAGGGATGATTTGAGGAATGAAATTGACAAACTATGGCGAGAAGTGAATTCACTTAAAGAAATGCAAGCGCTGCAGACTGGTAAATAATCCGACTGTGTTGGAGTGAAGTGTGGTCTGTATTTCCACTCCAAATACAGATACATTTAGGAAAACGTTATTATTGATATTGTTATACTGATATTGCATTGAAAGAAATGTGCTGGTAGTCAAACCTAACTTCTGTGTGAGTCACCCATTTAGTATAAATGTTTGATTCAATCATCAAAATGGTCAATTGTTTCCTTTCTGTGCTGCTGAGCAGAATAAACTAAACTGTCTCCAGGCTTGTTTAGCAAATTCAAAATAATCCATTTAATATAAAACAGAACTCATTCTTAAAACAATTTGCCCAACTAGTTAATACTTAGCTCCAGTCCAGGTTTAGATTTATATCCTGTTTTAATCCCAAATAGAACATTCACACAACACAAAAGACAACAAAAGACTCTGCAGAGATGATATCTTAAAGACAGTGAAAGAAAACCTCTCGCTGTCAAATGTTCTGAAAAACAGAACATAATTTTTGCTGATTTCTTATGGTTAAGGGTGTTTATAGCTGACAAATTTGATCTACTGGTAGCTGTAGACTAATGAGAATTCTTAGAATCAGTGCTTTGATGTGGATGAAAATCAATCAAATTTGATCCAAGTCTTTGGATAGCAGTCACAGATCAGGTTCTCAGGATTTAGAAAATAATCAAACTGCTGAAGTATAGAAACTTTATCAAATTCGCAAAGACTTCAACCAAGAGAGGGAGGGAAAGGGGTTTGCAGCCCTACTGAAGCTTTGAAAGTGTTACAGAGTCGTAGAATAATACAGCACGGAAACAAACCTTTTGGTCCAACCAGTCCATGCTGACCATAATCCCAAACTAAACTAGCCCACTTGCCAGCTCCTGGCACATATCCCTCCAAATCTTTCCTGCTCATACACTCATCCAAATGTCTTTTAAACATTGTAACTGTACCCACATCCACCATTTCCTCAGGAAGTTCATTCCACATGCGAACCACCCTCTATGTTATTCTGCATGACTCTCTAGGTATGTAAACCAGAAGTTAAGTCCATAATGGATTGTGAGGAAACCTTCAGTATAGGATCTCCACAGTTTTTTTCCAAAGCCAAGATTTCTAGTAATTAAGGCGATAAAAGTCCATCTCTTATTTTGGAAAAGCTTTGCTTGGCTATTTTTCCAAAGTCATTTCACTCTTTGTAATCAGCAGGTGAGTCAGAGCCCATATTAAACGTTTCATCTAACTTCCAAGAAACTGCACAATACCCCCCCTCAAGCCCACGGTAAAAAAGACAAGCCCTGTATAATCTGGAAAGGGCCCAAATTTCTCAATGTCTTCCAGAGCCTATATTAAACCTTTAATCTAATTTCCAAGAAATCGCACAAATACCCCCCTCAAACTCATTGTAAAAAAAAGCCCTGTACATTTTGGAAAAGGCCCAAATTTCTCAATATCTTCCGGTTTTCATATAGTCCATAAGTGTAAATATGTATTCATAACAATATTTCAAATATAAACTACTGATTCCCATTCCTAATACAAGCTTCTGCCAATCCCCAAACAATCCACTGCAAATGCATGTGAAATATCCTGGTTTTGGGTTATTTTGGATTTGTGACAAGTGCAGTATTAATTCAAGTTCTTTCTTTATCCTCCCAGTTTGCTTGAAAGGGACGAAAATTCACAAAAAGTGCTACCTGGCATCGAAAAGTGCAAAGAGCTACCATGCGGCCAATGAAGACTGTATCGCCCAAGGAGGGACATTGAGCATCCCCCGAGGCAGTGATGAAGCTAACTCCCTCCGTAGCTATGCCAAGAAGAGCTTGATCGGGACCAGGGAGTTCTGGATCGGTGTCAATGACATGACCACCGAGGGTAAATTTGTCGATGTGAATGGCTTGCCGATTACTTATTTCAACTGGGATCGGAATGAGCCGCGTGGAGGGACACGGGAGAATTGCGTGGTGGCCTCAATTAACAGCCAAAGCAAATGGTCCGATGAAATATGCCGTTCTGAAAAGAGATACATCTGCGAATACCTTATTCCTTAGAGCTGTCAACTGTGTAGCAAACTCTAGAGTGATCGCAGTCATTACACTTGTTACCTTTATTGCCATATTCCTGATCTCTGTTTTACAGTTGAAGATGTTTGAATGAGATTCTTAAGGGACGCACACTTTGAATGATGCAAAGGGTCGCAATCCACCTTGGGTGAAATCACCAAAATATCTCACAAGCCGCCCATTATACATGCTTGGAAGGGAATACTTGGGAGACTGTATAATGGGCAGCGTAGTTGAACTCATTGGGTTCTCATTTAAGATGAATTTCTACCTGCCTTTTCAAGATTTGTTTTCTATAGACCTGACATTATTTACCAAGGTTAGTACTCAGTGTCAGGAGTGCAACTTCAGAAATCTGTCTATAACCCCTTTGAAATTATGCTCAAAGATGCACCCACATGTTTTTATACAATTTCTTAGTAATTAGAGAAGCAGGTTTAACAAGCTCATATTCAACAGCTGCCAAAAAACAAAGGAATTGTCCACAAACATGTTAATTCTTTTTGCATTAATCTTCCACAATATAGCTCAAAACATAAGACCTTTTTATTTTAAATATTGTTCACAGAATGATTCTCAGTCATTGTCGACCATATAGCACAAACGTGGACCCTACTTCTCCCTTAGAATTTCAGCCAGTTTTAGTCAGTCTCAGAGTGGTCTACCTCAGAAAATAGCACACATCAGTGTATGATCAATTTAATCCTGCCCAATTTGTTAATCAAATAGAGATTATCTTCCATCTGCAGTACTTTTCTAACTAATAGATTACAATGCTCAAAGGAAATGGTTTAAAATTAATACCGCTACGATTTTTCACCTGACAGCAATTTCCAGGAGATTAATCTTTAATTCCTAGCAACTCCAAGATATTTCTGGAGTTTTGGAAACGCTACAAAGCAGCGTTGGGCTGGCAAGAAGATGTTCTGTCTCCATCATCAGGAGGAAAATTCAAGCCAAGTATCTTTTACTACCATCCAATGTTAAACAATATATTCTGCATTTATTTCCTATTGCATGAATTATTTTCTTAAAGGAAATCTACCCTGAGTACTAATATGTACACTTTCATGTTTATGTCTTTAGACACAACACAGTGGAATTGTGCGACTATTATTACGCCTCAGGTTTGTTTTCTATATAAAGACATGCAATTTTCTTTAAACATTTCAGGTTCTGCCTCATTACAATCATTTCAGAGAAAAAGCATTTGCACAATCAGTCTACTGCACAAAATTGAATATTAATTGAGACCTTCCTTGTGTTGACGTTTTACTGCAAGATAGTGATCTCAAATTACACTCTGACACATAATTGTGAAGTCTCTGGCTAGACAATTATTGTGGTATATTTTTTTCTGAAATCTGCTCAAAGCTCTTGTTGGGTTCACTTCCTAGGGATAGAATTCATGCTTTTGACACATTCAGGAAGTTGGGTACAAAATCCTGCTCTGATGAAGAGTCATTGGACTCGTAACATGATGTTTTTCTGTCTCACACCACAGATGCAGACAGACCTTCTGAGTTTCTCCAGCAATTTCTGCTTTCGTTGCAGAATCTACTGGGTAGGTTACAATTCAAGTTTCAGCTAAAATTTATTTGCATTAGCACTGAAACTAAAATCTTTATTGAAGCAATGCAATCAGGCAGCATAACAGAAAGCAATTATTCCTTTTTCTTTCCATTACATAATTAAGAGCAATAACCTGGTGCAGTTTTAATATAAAGCAGAAAATCGCTTCAGCAACCAAAAAATAAACATTTTTAACAAATTTCTAGGCTACCACCTGTGAGTAATCTGATTTCTCATCACTGAAAATGACTTGGAAATTATTGTACAGGGCTAATTGGAAGTTTCATTAGTGCTCATTATTTAGTTTCATGCAACATTTTGAATGTGTGTGTGAAGTTACCATAACGGAATTCCTTCAACCCTCACCCCTCTCTCAATGAGCATTTCACTCAGTGCCATTCCCCTGCTTACATCCCATCGAATTCCTTTTCGGGTACCTTGATTGAAACGGACTTCCTCAGACCCTCAGGAGTGCATTCTGGACCCTAAACACTTGTTGCATGAAAATGTTTTTCTTCATACCTCTACTAATTCAATTACTTTCATGAAAGATCAACTTCAAATAAAGATCTGTTGACCCGGGGTGAATAAAATCAGAGCTGTCCTCAGAATATTTTCTGTTAGAGGCATGCAGAAAAATACAGACAAGCTTCAGATCAGCACACACTGTCAATTTTAGTTCAAGGTTCTTGAAAAATGGATGGTGTGTGAATTAGCTCCTCTCCCTTTGCACCTTAATTCTGTCCACCTTGGTTCTATATCTCGCTTCAAATAATCATCTGTCTGTTTTAGTTTTTAAATTTACAATAGAAGCAGCCTCTGCTCTACACACAAACACACACACACACACGTACATACTCACATATACACACACACAGACTCATATACACAAACACATGCCCACACACATACGTGCACTCAAACGCACATGCACATGCACACACATACACAAAGGTACACATACACAAACACACACACACACACAAACACACACCCTAAAACCTGGTTCCAATCTTTCCTACAGGAACCTATTCTTAGATTCCTGGACAATGATTGGAATGAGAAAATATGGATTTAATTTTGAGACTGTAGCACTGTCATCTCTACACGCCCATGTTTTTCACTCAGTATTAGCATTAGGCAGATGTGGTTATCTATAGGGTATTTAAGGGGAATCTAGATAAGCACATGAAGGAGAAAGATGAAGGCCATTATCAGAAGGCTTCTGTGAGGTCCTTTAATGTGTAGTGCAAACATTAGTATTGACCACTAGGGTCAAATGGCTCATTTCTGTGTTGCAAGTACAATATTCTCCAAAAGAAATACTGTAAGATATAGAAGCAGAAGTAGGCCATTCAGCCCATTTGCACTGCCATTCAATGAGACCATAACTGATCTGATAACCCTCAACTCCACTTTCCTGCCTTGAATGAATGATTTTATTGCCATGTGCATTTTACAGTGAGAAAAACGGTAAAATACAATGAAGAGCTTTCCCGGTGTCACCACAATCTCGCACCATTTTGAATAGTTTTAAGAATAAGGGGAAAAAAAATAGAAAGATGTGGTGTAAAGAAAGTCCATCAGTCCTGAGCGACCTAATCTTCAACGATGCCTGTGCTGCCATTCCTCCTCCACTACCTTGCCACCATCCGCACCGGACCCAAACAATGTTGAAGTTGCCACTCCTCAGGTACCGCTGGGCTGATTCTCCTCTGCCACCGCTTCGCCAACTGTGCTGGACTCACCAACATCAGAGTCATGTCTCTCACCGATGGTCCCACTTTGTCTAGGTTGCCGCGATGCCCTTCCGCCACCACTTTGCTGCCACCAGCACATTATTCCCTCTGATCCAGGATTCTTCCACAAGGTCAAACAATGCTTCCATATCTATCCTGTTAAGGCCCTGAAGAATCTTGTCTGTTTCAGTAAGGACGCCTCTCATTCTTCTATATTCCAACGAGTCCCGACCTAAGCTATTCAACCTCTTCTCATAAGACAGCCCCTCCATACCTGCTGCCTTTCCAGTGAATCTGTATCATTCCTGAGGAAAGAGGGCCAAAAACTGTTCACGGTATTCCAGCTGTGATCTGATGAGTGCCTCGTATAGTTTTGGCAAAACTTTCCTATACATCTACTCTACTTCAAAACTGGTCCAGGAAATTTCACCTGCCTCTGAGAGGGCAGACTGGGATATGTTTCTGGATATTGCGTTATAACATCTCTCACCTCTGATCATTGCACTTAATCAAACATCCTCTTTTCCCCATCTTCAACACTTTACACCTTGCTAAGGGTGGGATTTTTTTGTTTAATAGGCATGTTTTTATTAATAGCTTTCTTAACGAACCCTTGGGATTGCCGGTGACAATATATCATGCATTTTAGAGACGTACTGACATAACAATCATAAGGCATAACACGACATGCTGCCAAAGATAAAACAAATACACATGGTCATGGTTGTACAAAGCTGAATGCTGTCAATTTAATGTGGCAAGTGGTAATGTCCATTCATGTGGGCCAGGTGATCTGGGTTCAAGCCCCACCTGTGCCAAGTTCATGCCATAACATGTCTGCACAGGTTGGTTTAAGATAACCGCAAACACGTAAAGTTGAGTTCTCAAGACTGACATATCTAATTTAACAGTAACACAATAGAGATTGGTCAAATTGTTCTGAACTGGTGATTGTATACCTATTAACAGAGGTACCTGTTCTTGCGTGCACTTGTTTGGCATTCTGTTTACTGCCACTGAATATCATCACACAATCATCATTGTCGGAGTGTTCTTCCTCACTCTCTTCATGTAGGATGTCTCTGAGCTGGTGCCTGCTCTCTCAGTAGAGGTTTAACCTGTCTAGAGTTTATAAGAATGAGAGGGGTTCTAACCGAGGAAATTAACCCTCAATTCAAGCAGGCATCAGTATAAGCCTGGACTGTTTGTAACTCCAGGGAAATGCAGCAGCCAAACTGTAATCAGCAAATTCCCACAATCAGCACTTTACATACAACTAGATAATCTGTTTTAGGGATGTTTGATGGAATAGTAAAAAAAAATGTCGAAGAAACGGGGGAAGTACTCACCTGCATAAAAGTGAAATACATGGGTACTGGAAATCTGAAAGAAACACTGAAAATGTTGGAGGAACTCAGCAGATCTGATTGCATCTATGGAGACAGATATGGAGACTTAGCAAAATGACCCCAGTATGAGTCAGTTCTGAAGTGACTCTAACATTTTGTATGTTTATTTAAGAACTCTTCTGTTGTTTTTGCTACTTAGTTTTCACACAGGTTGAGCTTCTGAAAACCTTTGTGTGCCATCACTTCAACGACCTACTTTCACCTGCCTTTTCTATTTATTCTTTGTTGGGTTATGGCTGTTGGTCACATGACCAAAGTTTGCTGCCCATCTGTAATGGACCTTGGTCTGAGTGGTTTGCTGGGCTATTTCGGAGGGACAATGAGGAGCCAATCACACTACTAGGGGTCTGAAGTCACAAGCCAGCCAGAGCACATAGGTGTGGCGGGTTCCTTTCTTAAAGAATATTGCTGAACTAGATTTTGTTTTCAACAGCAATATATAATTTCAAGGATACTGTAACTGAGACTAGCTTTAAATTTCCAGATTTTATTGAATTTAAATTTCACCGCACTGCCACACTGTATATTAAACTCATGCTCCCAGTGCAATTGGCTGAATTATTTATCCAGTGACATTACCTTTACACCACTCTGCTCCGACAATCAAGCATCAATCTGCCCTCCTTGTCATCATTTTATCTCCAACATGGTGCTGGACCATATGTCACATTGCTACTTTTACCTTCTGTATCGTAAGAAGTCAAGGTGATGATATTACGTTATTGAAGAATTCACAGACATTCATTGAAGCTAGTTCTTATATACAGACACTACATTCTAAGGCACATAGGTGTCTGTGCTAATATTAATCTACCACATTACAAGAGAGGAGTGTGCTTCCAGTAGAGTGTCATTCACTGCAGAAATGGGTTCAAATCCCACCATGACAGATGGTGAAATTTGAAAAAATGAAAATATGGAATTAATGAAAGAGAAAGTCTATTGGAAAATCCTGTTGATTGTGGTAAAAAGCCACTTGTTTCACTAATGTCCTTAAGGAAAAGAAATTCATTGTCTTTATCTAGTCTGGCCTATATGAGACTTCAGACTGACCGTAATGTGGTTGACTCTGAGCTGCCCTCTGAAAACCAATCAGTTCAAGTGGGCAATAAATGCTGGCCCACTTGGTGATGCATAATGGGTCTGAGCTGTAGTTCTGTTCTCTCTCTAGAGGCCTAAACTCTATAGCGTTAAGAGGAACAAGAGGAGATCTAATTGACATAAATAAGATGTTAAAGTGGATTGACAAAGTAGTCATAGAGTAGATGTTTTGCCTTGTGAGGCAATCTAGAATGAGAGCTCATAATTTTGGGATAGTGGCTAGCAGATTTAAAACAGAGAAGAGGAGGAGTTAATTCTCTCAAAGGGTCATGAGTCTGTGGAATTCACCACCCAGAGTGCACTGTATGGTGATTGTAACAATGTCAGCCATGTGAACCTCATACAATATGAGTTCCCTCATTGTGACTGTTAATCTGGTCCAATCAGGGAGCCCTGTCTCTTACATAAGAATAAGAGTGTCCCTTGTGCATTAACTAGACTATAGTGTCTATGACTTAGTGATTCAATTGCTGTCACTCCTAATTTTGGCTATTCATCTCCCCCTGCTGAACATTCTCTCTTGGTTCCACTTACCTGCCAAGTTAGGTTAAAACCTCATGAACAGCACTAGCAAACTTCCCTGCAAAGTTGCTGATCCCATTCCAGTTCAGGTTTTACCAGTCTACCCTGTGCGGGTCCCACCATCCCCAAAAATGGTCCCAATACCCTAAAAATGTAAAGCGCTCCCTCCTGCACCATCTCTCCAGCCACATGGGTATCTGGACTATCTTCCTATTCCTGTACTCACTTGCACATGGCACCAGAAATAAGCAGTAGATCACTACCTTTTGGGTGCTGTTCTTTAATCTACTTTCCACCTCCCTAAATTCTGCTTTCAGGACATCATCCCTTTTCCTACCTATGTCATTGGTACCAATCTGTACCATGATCTCTGTCTGTTTTCCCTCCCCCATCAGAATATCCTGAAAAAAAGAACAGGAGTGTCAGACATCCTGTTCATCCTGAGAGCTAGCCCTGAGGGAGCTGGATCGGTGTCACGGACTTTCCATGTGTCAGTAAAAGATGAATATATGATGGGATACCTGCCTTTGTGGAGTTATTTCAGTGGCGATGAGAGAAAACCACAGTCCTGATGAAATTTGCTTGCAACAGTCATCTTTGAGTTTGAGTAAACATTTCCGGCATCATGCCATTATTTGAGAAGCTTGATTCGTTTGATCCTGCCATCGAAGACTGGGCCTAGTATGTGTAAAGAATGCTTTTTTTCTGGGCAGATGACATTGGGGCAGATGAAAGGCAATGAATAATTCTCCTGACAGCTTGTGGACCCGCAGCTTTCTTGGTTATTGGGGGCCTATCTTTCCCTGAGACACCAGATATTAAACCTTTCAAGAGTTGACGGATTTAGTTAAAGAATATTATGACCCCAACCGTACTCTAATTCTGAGACGCCATCGGTTTTATCATTCATTCGAGAACCAGGAGATTCGTGGTGGGATTTTTGACTAGGTTAAGACAACTGGCAGAGGAATGTGACTGTGATTTAACCCTTAATGAGATGCTGAGAGATCTTTGGTATGTAGGATTCATGATGTAACCATGCAAAAGTGCCTACTAGCTGAAGCCCACTAGGCTTCGAACAGGCACTACAATTGGCTTTTTTATTGGAAAATGCAGCAAGTGGAGCATATGAATTGCAGGCTATTCTAATAGAAGTGGACATGCTCGCCAGTCTGACTGAGATTGGGGAACACCGCTTGAGTGAAGGCAATTGCATAGCCTCACTCAGGACATATCCTGAACAGAAGGACTCTGGGTCAGCACACAGCAAAACCCCAAAACAAATCCAAGCCTTGGCCAAATGGTTAAAATTTCCTTTAGGATCCGAGTCGGCAAGTCATTGTGGTTGCTGCCAGCATGTGGGCTCAAGACAGCAGAAAAGTCCCACTCAACCTAAATTGAATAAGAAAGCTCATAGGCTGGTATCCACTCTGGAAATTCCACCTACAGCTGTTTTGGAACAATTAATTAGCTTAGTAAAATCCAAACCAGAACCAATCAAAATAAACATCTGGGTACTAGCATGGCTGTTTCAGTGAATGCAGTTAACAAAATTCACTCTGGATTCCACACCTTAGGTTTGCACAAGACCTTTACAGATTAAGGGTAAAGCTTTGGTTTCAGTCTTTAATGAGAAGCAGCTGGTTTAGTAACTACTGATTGGAACAAAAGGCTCTGGACCAGGCTTGATGGGGTGAAATTGGTAAAGACACATTCATCTGGATTGGCTCAATGTCTTTCATTTAGTAAATGGCTGGCAGAATGAAGTCCTAATGAAATACCTAGAGGATTTTCAGGAAGGTTTAGGGACCATCAAATGAGCCAAGGCCATCTTGCATGTTGACCCAGAAGCAATTCCAAGATGCTGCAAGACCTGCCTGGTGCTCTCTGCCTTACAGGCAAAAATAGAGGCAGAAATCAGGAGGCTGGAAAGTGACGGAATCATCAAACCAGTTCAGTTTGTGGAACGGGCAGCACTGGTTGTATCGATTGTGAAGCCTGATAGGTCGGTTCGTCTTTGTGGGGATATTAAACAAACGGTAAACCACTTTTTGCAGCTGGATAAATACCCAAGCCCTCACATAGAGGATTTATACACAAAGCTGGTAGAAGGGCAGTCTGTCATGAAGCTGGAAATGAGCCAAGCATACTTGCAATTGCAGTTGGATGAGGTTTCCCAGAAGTACGCTAACATTAATACCCATAAAGTTTTGTACCACTACATGAGACTGTCATATGGGGTATCATCGGCCTGTGCTATTTTTCAGCAGATGATGGAAAACATTTCACAAGGTCTACCCATGGTCGCAATTTATCTAGATGACAGGCTAATAACAGGGAAGACCAATAAGGAGCAATTAGAGAACTTGGACAGAGTGCTTAGACTTTTCTTCCAGGCAGGCATAAGCCTTAGAAGGGAAAAATTCCAGGCACCCCAAGTATCTGACTTGGGCAACAGAGTTGACAAGACTAGGGTACATCCATTGGAAGATAAAGTGAGGGCCATCAAAGGAGCTCCAGCTCCCATGTCTGTACTGGAGCTTAGGTTTAACCTTGGGCTGGTGAATTCTTATGGAAATTTCATACATAACTTGGCTTCCACTCATAAAAAAAAGAGTCAGCCTTGGAATTGGTTGTGTAGTCAAGCCATAGATTTCACGGAAGTGAAGAAACAACCACCCTCCTCTAAAGTGCTGGCACACTGTAGAGCCCAAGCGAGATCTGGTGTTGACGTGCAATGCTGCCCTGTATGTCATCAGGGTTATATTAGACCATAGGTGGTCCAATGGAGGGGAATGCCCACTAGTGTATACACCTAGGACTTTGGTTAATGCAGAGCCCAGATAGAGAAGGAAGGTTTTGCGGTCATATTTGGAGTCAGGATGTTCCACCAATACCTTTACAGACATAGATTTGTAGTAATAACAGACTACAAACCCCTGCAAGGTCTGATTAAAGAGGACAAGGCAGTGCAACCCATAGCTACAGGCTGAATTGAGCTGTGAGCTATAGAACTAAGTGTGTATCATTACAAGTTGGGACACTGTCCAGGAGGCCAAGTAGCAAAAGTAGACGCGTTAGTATTCCTCCAGCTGGCAGAAGCACTATCAGTGGTACTGCCACTGGAAGAGTCTGTAATGATTTAAAATTTTTGGATACACTTCCAGCCACAACTGACAGTATCTGACTTTGGACCAAGAAAGATTCAGCCCTGGCAAAACTGAAACAGCTGGTGGTAATAGGGGAACCCAAAGGGCTGTCACAAGTAGAGCTGGAGCCTTTTTGGACCTGGAGAGACCAGATCACAGTAGAGGACGGCATATTATCACAGGAAGCAAAAGTGATTGCCTCAAGCAAAAGTCGCTGCCAGGTACTGGCTGAACTCCACTAGAGTCATCCAGAGGTTTCCAAAATGAACATGTTAGCGAGAAGTTATGCCTGGTGGCCACGTTTGGACACAGACATAGCTGCATTGGTGGCACAGTGCCCAGAGTGCCAACGAGGACTAAAATACTGCCAGCAGCTCCCCCACATTCGTCGGCAAGGCTGGGAAAATCCTGGACTTGGGTACATGCCGGCTATGTAGATCCTTCTGTGGGCTCAATTGTTCTTAGACATTGTGGATGCCCACTCATCATGTGGACATGCCTAGAGTTCATTCATCAAACATGGGGACGATGATACAAAAATTACATGCATCTTCTGCAATACACGACTCCTGGAAGTGTTGGTCATAGATAACGGGTATTGTTTACCGGCAGGGAATCTGAGTATTTCCTAAAATCAAATGGTATTCGGCATATATGGATAGCTCCATACCGTCCATTATCCAATGGTCAGGCAGAAACAGCAGTCCAAACTTTGAAGGCAGGCTTAATGAAACAACCTACAGCTTCACTAGATACCAAACTGCTCCGGTTCCTATTTAATTATAGGATCATCCCTCATGCAACTGCAGGGATCGCGCCAGCAGAGTCGCTAATGGAGAGAAAACTCTGCACCAGGATAAATCTGATATTCCCACACCTGGGGGAAGAGGGTGAAATGGTATCAGGAACACCAATGTTGGGCACAAGACTCCGCTAGGTGAGAGAGACAGTTTACTTCAGGGGATGAGGTGTGGTGTAGGAGCCATTGGTAAGAGACATGGTTGATGTGAGGTCAGGGCCAGTGGTGTATAAGGTTCAGGTAGATGCAATGGTCCTGAACAAGCACATGGATCTCATGAAAACTACAAATACGTGAACAGTGCAGGAGCAAAACAAGCCCAGCTCCTTGACTGCCTTTCCAAATGTTTTGGTCCTATGGGTTCTCCCTCCAAATATCTACAAACACTATATTGGGGTCCTTTACCGATGATTTCTACTACTATCATGGTGTAAGTTTGCTTCCAACAGTATGTTTTATCTGATGCAGTAATACTTATGTTACCTCCCATAAGAATTTAGGTGAGGATATTGCAGTATTAAAGAATCCAACAGACATTTATTGCAACTAACTATGAGGCACAAGCATAATTTTCATCAGGTTCATTCGTGTCTGGGCTAATGTTAATCTGTTAGTTTATGGCAGAGGAGCAGGTTCCAGTTGAGTGTCATGCTTCACTTGAGTATGTGCGGTTTATATCCTCAGCCAGAATGCTGTTATACAGTGATGGCATCATGAACGTGTCTCTTAATGGCATACTGACATTTTGGCTGTGAGAGTCAACAAAACACCGTCACCTTCAGATCACCTACCGCTGAGACTGCTACTGTCACCAGTAAAGTTAGCTATTCTAATGGACTTCTAGCCAGTCTCCCATGATGCACCCATCCTCTGTAAACTTAGGCTTTTTTCCAAAACTCTCCTGCCTGTGTTGGAATTCACATCAATCCCATACACCCAGCACCTCTGCACTGGAAAACCTCCATCGGTTCCGAGTAAAGTAAAATCATAATTTTGAATAATTTGTCCTTATTTTCCAAGTCCTCCATGGCTGCCACCCGTCCTCATTATTGTCATCTCCTTTTTCCCCAATTCTTGAGCATCTATGATTGTAATGTCCTACAGCTGTCTGAGCTGTAAGCTGTACTCTCCTTAAGTTTCTCTGCCTCTCAAACTCTCCCTGTTGCTTCTCTTAAGGCACTCCTTAAAACCTGTCTTGCTAAACCAGATATTTACCCTAATATATATTTACGTCACACAAGGTCATATTGTAATGCCCCTGTGAAGTGCGTTTGGGCATTTTAAAGGTGCTCCATAAAAATAAACTGCTGCGCAAGAGCGTCAACCTTGCTATACTATTCAAGTCCCTTCATGGGTCTATAAACCCAATGCTGATTGACTCAGGGAAGGGAGTACTACCAGCAGAAATTGAGAGAGAGAAATGTTTCATTGGATCTTATTAACCTATCACTTTAATCTTAGGTGCTGGCAATCATGCTATTTGATAGAATCTCTACAGAATGGAAAGAAACCATTCAACTCATTGCACCTACATTGATCTTCTGACGAGCATCCCACCCAAACCCCTGACATATGTCCCCTTAGATTTCACATCCTTGGACACTTGGACAGTGGCTAATCCACCCAGCCTGCCCATCTTGGGTCTGCGGGACAGAACCAGAGCACCCAGTAGAAACCCACACAGACATGGGGAGAACTTGCAAACTCCACATAGATAGTCATCCATGGCTGGAATGGGAGCCAGATCCCTAACATTGTGAGGTAGCATTGCTAACCACTGAGCCAATGTGCCGACCATTTGCGGTGCAATAACTTCTGATCTCAAATGCTTTTGGTATTCCTTAGTATCCTAGCTCACTCCAGTTGCAATGTCTTTTAAAGTAAATTAAATGAATTAGTCATTTTAGAAGTTTGAATTCAGCATCAAGACAGTAGAGGGAGCTCCATGTGTATTGGAAAGGGCAGGTTCATTTATACTTATGAGTCCCTTTCTGCGTTGTCCTCTGTCACACCAACAAAACAATGGTAACATATCAATGCATACAGAACACCTCACTGGTGTGAAGTTAGGATGGCTACATTTTCAAGTAATTTCAATCATTAGTGATTTAAACACAGACTGGCCCACATATGCCAACTTTACCATTTCATAAACTAAGAGAAAATCTCCTGAAAAACAGTATTTTGAGTATTGAGAAGGGGCCACTGAGCTTGAGATGTTAACTCTGTTTTGCTGTTCACACGTGCTGCCAGAGATGCTGAGTTTCTCCAGCAATTTCTGTTTTTGTTTCAGATTTCCACCATCCACAGTTCTTTGTTTTACCTCTTAAAAAGCATTGAGGCAAAAATTGTGAATCTTTTTTATCTGTTTATGGCATGTGGGCATTTCGGACAAAGCTAGCAGTTCTTGTCCATCTCTCCTTGCTCTTGAGCTGAGTTGCTGTCTGTTATGGTACCAATCACTGGAGGCTTGTTGTTGGGATAGGCTTTTGCCACAAGTGCTCTTTCCTAGTTATTTTAATTAACCTGTGCAAATGTTTTGACACACCTCCAAGGCAGATGGGACATGATCCAGGACCTTCCTGTCCAGCAGTAAGGACACTACCACTGTGCCACTACACCCTCCAAACCGCTTTTCTACTCTTTTGAAAACAATGTGTTAAATCAGTTTAAACAGCCTCTGATGGGGAACGGTAACAGGAACAACATCAAACTGTTAATGGAAATGTATAGAACTGGAAAGGAAACTGTTCAAAATCAAATCACGATAACGTTATCCAGGGCGACATCGCACCTCAGCCCCTGCAGTGTCCACCAGTCTCAAAGGAATACACCTTCCTATATTGATGTAAAAGCCTATATGATGGTATTTAGCGGATAAACTGCTATTGAATCTGAATAAGAAAAGGCGTTTGCCTTAAATAAGATGTATCTTTTTGCACAATAGCAATAGTTTCAAGGTTTTTAGACAGAATTACAATACTATGTGGATCTAGAGTCATTGGGACTTTGTGCTTTGTCTCTACACAAAGACAGTGCATTGCAAATTGTGTGTAGTCTATGTACCTTTAGCAATAAGTCTTTCAGATTCATTACCTTGTACCACATCTCCCCATATGATTTTTCCCCAAAGTTAATTCTGCATTTGATGCAACCTCATCCCGCCCAAAAATCAGCCAGATTGGAGGTTTCATATTTCTTTCAGAACGGGACTCTCTACTTTTGGAAAATTGCTAGGTCCTTTGCTTGAGGACTACTAACCTCAATTCAGTTCTTGATCCTGAGCTGTTTGTAAAGCTACACTGGCAGACTACTTATCTCTTGCGTTGACTTTGTTTGAGGATGTCATTCTCACTAAACCAGGTAGTTAATCCACTGGCTTATCTGGAGGATCAGAGCTCTCTTGAACTCCCTTCAGAGAGGAACTCTTCCTTGCTATCTCAGGTTATTGTGACATAACATCATCTGGGGGAATCTTTCATGGCATGATGAAAGATGGCTGCTCCATTGACCCAAGTACTTTCTTCCCCAGTGTGGAAGCAAGCCATTTGGCCTGTCAAGTCCACACTGACCCACCCAGGCCCAATTCCCCCCTCCCACCCTATATTTCCCATGGCTAACCCACCTAGCCTGCACATCCCTGAACACTGTGGGGCAATTTAGCACAGCCAATCCACCTAACCTGCACATTTTTGGACTCTGGGAGGAAACCCACGCAGACACGGGGAGAATGTACAAAGTCCACACAGACAGTCTCCTGAGGCTGGAATCAAACCCGAGTCCCTGGCACCGTGAGGCACTGTGCCACTCAGTTGCATGCAGCTCATTCCCATTTTGTTTAAGCAAGTTTTTACCTTCAATCTGTTGACATAATTGAGCTGAAGTACACAAGCTTTGTACCTAAACCGGCTGGGTGTCTTCAATCACCCATTGTGAATATCGTCCTGGTGAATGAGATATTTTCACATTTTGCATCATAACTGCTGTTCACCTATCATTAACTTTGTCATTAAAATGGATAATTCTTCTTGAAAAGTCAAAAGATTAAAATGTGGCTCTTGAACTTGTGTTGCTTTACCATCTGGTGTCAAACTCAAACCTGCTGTTATCCATTTGTTCAGTGGGATGGTTTACTTTCTGAAAGACTTCAATTAAAAATGCATCATGAACACAAACAGGTTGCACTGCTTGTTCTTGTTCTCAGTGTTTGGGTCTTCTGGCAAACTTCATTGACTTTTGCCATCTGAGGTTTCTTCAGTGATAGTGGAAGTAAAAAACATTTCTACATCTCCTGTAAGATCTGTGACTTCCATTCTGTTCACAACATGTAGGCCAGATCAGATAAGGATGTCAGCTTTTTCACCAAAATAAGTAATCTCAAAAGACTTTTTTTTCTTCTTTTTGGCTTCTGCAATGAGCTCTAAGAAGTGTTCGTTATAGTACTGTCAGGAACGGTCCTTTCTATGCTGTGTCTAAAAAGCTATCAAATTTTCAGTGGTTGAGTATAAACTACTGTTAATGAGAAGGGGCATTTGTCTTACATAGCAAGATGTAGCTTATTGCCAGGTAGCGATAGGTATAAGTTTCATTGACTAGTTAAGCATATTTCCAAATACAGTTAAGAGCCAGAGATGACACATCTGGACCTCATGTTAGACTGTTTCTTCATCAGATTGGTTCGATGTTAATACACTTGCAACATTATTGCTTTCAGAACCGTTGTCTTAAATAACACCTGCTCATCCATTTCAGTGGGTAGTGAAGAGACAACCACGTTGCTGTGGGTCTGGAGTCACATGTAGGCCAGATATGGTAAAGATGTCAGTTTCCTTCCCTAAAGGACAGCATTGGGTCTTTATGACAATTGCTAATAGTCCTGTCAGCACTGTTATCAAGACTGGCTTTCAACTCCAGATTTTTTTGTATGAAGTTAATTTCAATTCTACCAGCTTCCAGAGTGGAGTTTGTACCAGTTCCTCTAGACAATTAGCCTGAGTCTTGGGATTACTGATCCAGTATCAATATTACTAAACCGCCATTTCTCTCCAAACAACCATAGGTATATAAACCGCATTAATGAGTTAATTAATCTGCAATAGGTCAGAATGCTTTACAAAAATGTCATCATTACATCTGAAAGATCTTTACAAAAGAAATGTATTAAACATTTCATCACCAGCTTCTCAAGGGCGACTAGCGACAGGCAGTAAATGCTAGCTAACCGACAGTGCCCACATCCCATGAATGAATTTTTAAAAAAAATTTTAAAAACTTACACGTCATCCGCATATTTGTCAAAGGAGGATTTATCCTCCCAGCCAAAATTACACAACACACAGAGATCCATTTGTCTTTGGCCGATCTATCAATCATTACACTGACCCATTCTATCCCCATGGCGTTGAGCTTTCTTCGTCTAAATATTGATTTAATTTGCTTCAATGTTGAAGGTTGCTGTCATATTTGCTTCCACTGGCCTTTCTGGCAGCGCTTCCAAATCATGGTCATAATTCATGATGGAGAAATGAATAGAAAGATATGCTAAGAAGATTGGATGAAATAAGACACGAGGAGACTTGTATGGTGTGAATCAATGAAGGAAACAGAGCAGTGAAAAGCAATTTATGCTTTCAAATTGTGGCTTGTGAGTCTCAGTTGAAGGATTATATTCTGTGACACCTACTTTCTACATTTACCTCAACTGTGGCACAGCATACAGAAAAGACAACATTACAGAATAAGTGTGTAACAATCAGGCAGCCCGAAATACTGGTTTCAAACAGGGTGAGCAACCACTCCAGATTTCTGGGACCATCCCATATTTAAGACCATTGTCCCATACCCACAGTTGGTTGCTACTGGAAGTTGTTAGTCCTGTATTTTTGATCACAGTTTTTTGCACTCTTCAGCGAGATTTTTTCTATTTTTGTTCGTGGGATGGGGCCATCGCTGGCTGGATCAGCATTTATTGCCCGTCCCTAATTGCCCAGAGGGCAGTTAAAAGTTAACTACATTGCTCTGGGTCTGGAGCCACATGGAGACCAGACCAGGTAATGATGGCAGATTTCCCTCATGTGAAACATAGACCTTCAGGTGCTGGAGATCAGAAAATAAAAAAAAACAGATATTGGAGGAAAAGCTCAGTAGGTCTGGCAGCATCCGTGGAGAGAAAGCAGAGTTAACATTTCAACCACTAAGCTTTTGTCCTAATCCTTATCATGATTAATGAGCAAGGGATTTTACAAGGATTGATAGCGGTTACATGGTCAACAGTAAACAAGATTTTTAATACCAGCTTTTTTTAAAAAATTCAAATTGAGCCGTATACCATGATGGGACATGAGCCCATTGTTCTATAGCTGTCAGGCCAATAACATTGCCACTATAGCACCGCCTACCCAGGCACCCAGCTCCCATTCCTACTTTCCTAGGTTCACCAGCACAGCTTACCAATGCCCTGAACCTGCCATAGATTTGGCAGGAAAACCCCTGACCTTCCATTTTCACACAGTTCTCCTTCTGTTAATGTTTCGCTGTCATAGTTGGCCTGCGTGATTTCTGTCCAGTGATATTTTGAGTTTACGGGAAAAGTTCTCTGCAACAACTGCAACAAACCTTTTGTCTCAATTACCACTTCCAGTTCACAAGAGAATTCAAGGAAGTAACAGGACCGTTCCACAATAAAGCCACGTAGATTTGTACAAGACAGAGTTAACTCACCAAGCCAGATGGATCAAAGTGATTTCTCATAGTCCCATACCTTCCTTCATCTCTTAATATTGGAATCTTAAAATAAAATAAACACCTGCAGAAAAGAATAGGGTTCTGTAAACATGGAGAACTCAGTGCGAGATCTAAGATTTCTCATCTTAAATGAATCACACCATGTGGCTCCATAGATGAGCAAAATAAGAAAATAGCTATTTGAATTCTTTGGGTTTAGTAAGAACTGCCGATGCTGGAGTCAGAGATAACACAGTGTGGAGCTGGGGGAGACAGCAAGCCAGGCAGCATCAGCCGAGCAGGAAAGTTAATGTTTTGGGCCGGGACTCTTCTTCAGTTCCTAGCCACGAGTTTAATGCTTTTAATGGTGGTCAATTAGCTCAGCTGGTTAGAGCGTGGTGCTGGGTTCAAATCCCCGTACTGTACAAGGCTGTAGGTTCCTAACCTAAGTTTAATACTCAAATCCTTTGTTCTTCATACCCACCGGTTGGGGTTAGGTGGATTTATGACCACATAATCAATTACACAATAGCATCATTCACTCAAAGGGTGGAATCTTTGGATGTGAAGGGGAATTTAATTGGACAGATATATGAGTAGGAAACTCACACCACCTTCTCACCTACATCCTGATTAAGCCTATGGTGGAAAGATATTTTGATGTCCATCCCAGCCTAATTAAAACCATCGGTGTTAATTCCCTCATCCTGCTGACGTTGGAATGAACCATACAGAGGTTGTGATAGGATCACTTGCATACAGCTGCTTACAGAAATTGAATGGGTCCAAAGACTCATGATCAGAGGCCGATTGGGGGATCCAGCATTAGGTAGGGGTAGTCTCGTTGAGAGCCACCTACTGCACTTGTTACAGAAACCCCTTCCCATGCAGCAAGCCTCACACCACGAGACCTGCCCAACAGCACTCACCTCGGGCCGGGAACCCAGCAATGACCCTTGGCCTCATGTGGATTGTCATACCAGCAGCAGCCATCAACACTCTGGTGTCACTTCCATTCAATTGTGTTATTGGCCTCCGATCAGCTCATGGTTCCCAGCAGGCTGTGCTTCCACCTCTGGGGTTCTTGACCTTGCTGAAATGGGTCTATATCTTATTTTAGGGGGTGTGGTGGAGTCATCAGGTGGGTTGCTTGCCATCTGCAGGGCACCTGGATGGTCCAAGGGCAGACTTCAGGTCAACTTCCCACTCAGAGAAAATGGCTCTCCGTTAAAGTGGTTTTGCCTCCTGCAGGGTATTTTACTTTGATGGCTATGAGATCCCTCCTAATAGAAGACACTGGATATAGATACTGTAATATAGAAGAATCCAACAATGTTTACTGCTAATTTCTGTTTTGTTTAAATATATTGCATTTACAGGCATACAAGTGTATGGGCACATTATGTTACTAGATTTGAATAGAGCAGGGTTGAACAACGTACTTTGTTTAGCATGTCAAGCTTCAAGTGACCAGAGGTAAAATGGAGAATGGAAGGTTGATACCTTCAGGCCAATGATACAGAGATGATATCATGAATGTGTCTCTTAGAGTTATAGTGAATATGAGACATGATACAATACCTGTAAAATCCAGTAACACCTGTTAGACCTGCAAAACTGTTTCGAGGTGAATGCCCTTTCGTTTGAACTGGAAAGTGTTAGAAATTACAGCTTTTAAGGTAACACGGAGCCTGAGGTATGACATATCAGGAAAAAAGTGAACTAGTGGAAGCTTGGAGTTAATTAAATGACAAAAAAATTGATGTAGTTAATGATGAGTCAAGTATCAAAGCAAAATCTTGTGGATACACAAAATCCGAATTAGAAACAGAAAATGGATCAAGACGATGAACATTGGGAACAACTTCTCTTTCTTAACCAGACTAAATCTGTCATAATTTTGTACATGTCAATCAAATCTCCCTTCAATTTCCTTTGATCCAAGATGAACCATGCAACTAAAACCCTTCGTCCCTGGAACCATTCATCGTTTTTCAAGGTGGACTAGGATTGTTTTCATTTCTGCTATTTTGTCTATTTATCAAAGATTAGGCAGTATGAAGTAGCCGATGACAGCTCATTGACCTGAGAGGTTACCCCAATTATTCTCTCTACAGAAACAGTCAGACCTTCTGATTATTTCCAACATAGTCTCTTTCTATTACATTGTGAAGACGTGAGTTCAAATGCATGGGAAATGAAATATTTAAATTTAATCCACCTTAGCAAAAGAGTTTTGTATGCTCTTAGATAACAAAATAAAATTCTTGAACAATTTGTTTAAATATTAAAATCTTTGTTGAGGGCTGATAGCTATGGTGTAATGTATTATGAAAGGCCCACCCAGGCATAAATAATAAGTTAAAAACTTGCACCTCCCTGATTGCAGAGTGGGACATTAAAAAGTTGAATGCTTGTTGGAGAAGAAAAGAGTAAGTTGAACATAGAAAACATAGAAAATATTTGCAGGAGTAGGCCATTTGGCCCTTCAAGCCTGCAACAGCACTCATTGTGATCATGGCTGAACAAATAATCTCAGTATCCTATTCCCACTTTCTGTCCTTACCCCTTAATCCCTTTAGCCGCAAGGGCCACACATCCAGCTCCCCCTTGAATATATCTAATGAATTGGCCCCAACAGCTTTCTGTAGTAGAGAACAAAAAATTGCAGATTTTACCTCTGAGAACAGGATGAGCAGTGTTATTTGAAATAAAGAGAAATAAAAGGAAGTTAAAATGGTAACTAAACTAATGCTGATTAAAGAAATAGAGATGGAGACGCGAAAGCTGCTAGATGAAGCCTAGAGGGTTGCATTCAAGGAATGATTGGCTGTTTATTGCACGTTTTCCAGATGGTGTTGGCAAAAGAAGGGGGGCATTGCGAAGAGTCATTATAAATCTGGATGAAAGGCTCACCATTATCTGCTCCTTTGTCTGCCCATCTGTTGTTCTGTTTCTCTGGGATCCATCTCCCCCTATCATTTATTCCTCCCCTCTCCCTGCTCCGTCTTCAGGACGTATACAAGCCTTTCCTGGGTACAATCAGTTTTGAAGAAGGGCCACTAGACCCAGAACATTGACTCTGCTCTCTCTCTCTCCACAGAAGCTGCTAGACATGCTGAGCTTCTCCAGCAATTTCTGTTTTTGTTCCAGATTTCCAGCATCCACAGTTCTTTGTCTTTCAAAGAAACAAGTTCTGGCTAAGTCTTAAAGAAATAAAGAGAAGTAAATAAAGCAAAATACTTCAAACACTGGAGATCTGAAATATTAAAAAAGAATGATCTGGAGGAACTTAGCCCATTTGGCAGCATCCTTGGGGAGAAAATTCGATTTAACATTCCAAATCTTCTGAACCAAAGCAGGATCATACTGAACTTAAAATATTAACTCCGTTTCTCTCTTCAGACACTACCAAACCTGTTGCGTTTCTCCAGCTGTTTTTGCTTTTCTTGAAAAGGGAAGTGATGAGGTGGTGAGGTTTGGGAGAAAAATAATTGGACTTGAACAGCCAAAGTTACAACCACAGTCAGTGGAGCTGAAGAGAGAAAGGGTTTTCGAAAGGCCACAGCTGTAATAGAGTTGTGAGACAGAAGAACAGTGCAAACTCACTCCTTTTCCTTTAATTTTTTCCATGCAATGTGGGTGTTATTGACAAGACCAGTATTTATTGCCGATTTCTACTTGTCTTTGAAATGAGTGGCTTGCTGAGCCATTTCGGAGGGCAGGTAAGAGTAGGCCTCATTGCAGTGGATCTGGAGTCATGCGTACACCAGAAGAGATAAGGATGACAGATTTCCTTCCCTAAAGGACGTACATAAACCAGATTTGAATCAGAAAGCCACACAACATGGAATCAGACCTTTCAGTCCAACCAGTCAACACCAGCCATAATCCTAAAATAAACTAGCCCCACCTGCCTGCATTTGGCCCATATACTGTCTAAACCTTTCCTATTCATGCACTTTATCTAAGTGTCTTTTAAACATTGCAACTATACCTGTATCCATCACTTCTTCTGGAAGTTGATTCCACACACAAATCATTCTGTGTAAAAAAAAGTTTGACTTTTTCAATCTTTCTCCCCTCCCCTTAAAAATATGCTCCCTAGTCTTGAAATACCTTACGTAGGGAGAAGACACCTGCCATTCACCTTATCTATAACCCTCATGACTTTATAAACCTCTATGATGTTACCCCTCAACTTCCTGTGCTCCAGTGAGAAAAGCCCCAGCACATCCAGTTTCTCCTTATAACTCAGACCTTCCATTCCCTGCAACACCCTGGTAAATCTCTTCTGAATCCTCTCCAGCTTAATAGTATCCTTACTATAACAGGGCTACCAGAACTGGACACAATACCCCCAAAGAGGCCTCACCAGCATCCTATACAATCCCAACACTTATACTCAAAGTTCTGAGCCATGAAGGCAAGTGTGCTAAATGTCTTCTTAATTACCCTATCTGTAAGTGACACAAGCTTCAAAGAATTAAGTTCCCAAATCCGTAGATCCCTCTGTTCTACAGCGTTACCCAAAGCCCTAATGCTGAGTGTAAGTCCTGCCCTTGTTTGTTTTATCAAAATGCAATAGCTTGCATTTATCCAGATTAAACTCTAAACAGATACATGAACGGGCAGGGAGCAGAGGGATACAGACCCTTGGAAAATAGGCGACAAGTTTAGATAGAGGATCTGGATCAGCGCAGGCTTGGAGGGCCGAAGGGCCTGTCCTTGTGCTGTAATTTTCTTTGTTCTTTGTTCCATCTGCCACCCTTCAGCTCATTGACCCAATTGATCAAGATTAGTTTGTATGACAATGAACAATAGTTCTGTGGTCACTTTTCTTCTGAGACTAACCATATATGCCGGATTTGTGAATTGAATTTAAATTCCATCAACTGTTGTACTGTGATTCTAAAGGGATATACCAGCAATATTTGGGAAACGAATGTACTGGGCCTCCATTTTGAAGATTGTACGACCAGTGTGTGGTATTTGCAGGTTTAACTGGTTTCTCCTGCTGGGATTTTAAACACAAGGAGGAAGAGGTTCAGTTGGAAGCCTTGGAGAAATCAGCAACAAATGTAAGTCTGACCAAAAGCACAGATGATGAACTCACAGGACTTGCTGGGATACAAGTAACAGAGTTGTATATGACCTGAAATTTCTGGAACGTGGAGAATGAGAAACCTGACAGGAAAGCGTTAGAATAGTCACATTTGGAAACAAGGAGAGATATTTCTGCAGCAAATGGACTGAGCGTATTGTTCTGGTGGTTAATGGAGAGGGTAGAATCTCCAATGGGAACTAATTGGCAATGTAATAGAATAAAGTGCTAAAGTTTGAAAACTGCCTGAATCATTTGTTTAAGAGAGACTGGAATCAATAGAAAGACATGTCTGGAAATCTTTGATTAACTCATGATGAGGCAGAATCTGAAGATGGATCAATGGTTAAGTTCCAGATGAATGAACCACCCATGACCTAATCTAATTGCATCCTCCTGTTTCCAAGTTCCTATCTGGGGTGTAAAATAGCTTCCAATTAGAAATCATTAGAATTAATAATTACATCAAAAATATCTTGATCTTTGTCTATTCCCTGCTTTCTCTGTGCTATGATTTCAGTAGCTTGGGCATTTATGGACATAAAATTAGCCACAAGTATTATTTTCCATTTAAATACAGCTACTGTTTTTCTAGCACATTGACAGTACAGTCTCATTTTTTACCTACAATCAATGTTAAATTACTTTTCCTAAAATCCTAAAATGCCCTTTCTGTGAATGTTGTTCTGCATTGTTTTAGCTTCACAATTTACCTCACAAATTCAGGATGGATTATATTTAAACAGCCCAGATTCAATGTGATTTTCTCATGAAAATGACTTAGAATGCGTGACTTAAAATTTCTTTCCACTCTGTTATTTTCCTTCAATTGCATTAATCTCTCCTTTGAGGTTTCCTCCCAGAAGTGAAGGTGAACAATTAAGGTGTATTCGGCCTAGACCATCCCAAACTTACATTGGTTACTAGGGAGGTGTGACTTAAGTGATAGCGTCACAGTAGTGCACACTTAAGCATGATGTCCAGATAAAGTAACAGGATGTGAAGAAGTGGAGTCGCAGGTAGACAGGGTAGTGAAGAAGGCATTTGGCACGCTTGCCTTTATTGGTCGGTGCATTGAGTAGAGGTGTTGGGAGGTCATGTTATGTCTGTATGGGACATTGATTAGGCAAACTTTGGAGTACTATGTTCAATTCTGATCATCCTGCTATGGGAAAGATGTTGCAAAACCTGAAAGGCTTCAGAAAAGATTTACAACAATGTTGCCAGGATTGGCGGGGTTGAGCCAAGGGTAGAGGCTGGATAAGCTGGGGCTTTTCTTCCCCGGAGCATTAGAGGGTGAAGGGTGACCTTATAGAAGCTTATAAAATCATGAGGGACATGGATAGGGTGAATAGCCAAGTGAATAGCTCTGTATGGTAGGTGAGTCCAAAACTAGAGGGCTGAGATTTAAAGTGAGAAGGGAAAGATTTAAAAGGACCCTAATGGACAACTACTTCAGAGAGTGGTGTGTGTATGGAATGAGCTGCCAAAGGCTGTGGTGGTGGCTGGCACAATGACAACATTTAAAAGGCATCTAGATGGGTAAATGAATGTGAAGGGTTTAGAGGGATATGAGTCAAATGCTAGCTAATGGGACTAGATTAATTTAGGACATCTGGTCGGAAAGGATGCGTTGGGACAAAGGGTCTGTTTCCATGCTGTAAAGCTCTATGACTCTAAAACTCTAAGAAAGGCAACAAAAGGACAAATATGAGAAAAAATAATTTCAATAAGGAAAGAGCTTATTTTCTATGTGTAAGTCGATATTAGTTGGCAGTAGAACAAATTGTTCAAAACCAATGATGCCTTTGGCTATGCATCTACATTGAAATATTTGGCCAAAATATTCAAAGAGAACATTGTTAGTGTAAATTGATTTCAGTGTGCGTGTGACTTTCATCCTGAGACTCGTGTTCCTGTTGAAGTGGATGTCAGCTGCTGGAATGAATTTAGGATGATATCCTGAAACCAGAATATGATTGAGAAAGTTGTTGTGGTTTGACAGCAGCCCTCTCACATAGGCGAACCCAGAATGTTATGGCTCTAAATCCTACTTCAAACTCTTCAGTATAAACAAAGCTGACAGTTTAGTGCAATAGGGAATGCAACAATGAACAATCGGACACACTGTATTGTCTTTTGGATGTAATTGTAAACTGAGACCCTGTCTCCTCTGTCAAATAAATGCAAATGTCATCATCCCAATGGATGTTATTACTGGACAAGTCAGATGCCAGAATGAAATCTGGCTTGTTAGATTATATACTTTTTTTTTGTTATTAAATGTGGTGATCACTCACTAGAACCTAAACACAGTAGGCTGTCAATTTTCTTTAGCAACAAATTAATGTTCATTGCACAAAAGAGAAAAGACACAAACCAAGCTGTCTAAATAAAAAGCACAATCTGAGAGATTTTAGAACACCCAACAAAACAAAATCTCATGTATTCACCAACATCAACACTTTGACCCAAATCCAGAAGAATAACTTTCTGTCAAGTCCTTAAGTTTAATTCAATTGCTTCGCCGCAGTTCTGTCCTGTGAAGTCTTCTTTTATGACTCACAATATGGAAAGCTTAGATGTTCTCAATCTTTTGATAGCCTGCAGATTTCTAACCAAAACTTCTGGTGTGGAGATTTCACAAGCTTAATTGTTACAGCAAGCTATCCCGAACTGAACTGTTCTAAACTCCATTCTAGGAGAGAAACTATATTCAGTTATGACTCCAGTCAGGTCTTCTTCAAATTGGCCTAAAAGCTTTCAATTGCTGGGTTTTCTAAGTTAAAAACAATCCTTGTTATTATAAATCAAATCAAAACTAATTCATTTCAACATTTGCACTCCGTGTCAGAAACCCCATAATATCAATAACTTTCCATTAACACTCCAGAGGTTTTGCAGTCACCTGCAAATTGGATGAGGTCATAGTTCCAGAAGACGTTGTCTTTTTAAAAACCTTCACAAATGTAAGTAACACCCAAATAAGGGTAGCACACTGGCTCAGTGGTTCACACTGCTGCCTCACAGTGCCAGGGACCCAGGTTTGATTCCACCCTCAGGTAACTGTCTGTGTGGATTTTGCACATTCTCACTGTTTCTGCGTGGGTTTCCTCTGGGTGATTTAGTTTCCTCCCACAGTCCAGATGTGTGCAGGTTAGGCGGATTCGCCATGTTAAATTGCCCATAGTGTCCAGGATGTGCAAGTTTGATGGATTAGCCATCAGGAATGCAGGGTTACAGGGATAGAGTGGAGAGGGTAGGTGGAAACTCGATGGCATGGATGACCTGCTTCCACACTGTAGGGATTCTACGAATGCCACTAGTTAGAAATCTGAACTCTAAAATGATATCACTAACTAAGTAAATAACCAAGCTTTCATTACTTTTAAAGTCCAAAGAAGAGATAGGAAGTTAGACTCAACCAATAAATACCCAAAACCAATATCCTACCACAGAATCTGGTCATTTGTTTTATTCTTGTTTATGAGATCTTGCTGTGCACATCTTGGGTGAAACATTTCCGCCATTACAACAGCTTCATATTGTTTGTTGTAGATCACTCTGTAATGTCCCGAGGTTGTGAAAGATAATTCTCTTCTCCTTCAAGAGCTTCCTTTTGGAAATGGAATGAGTTTGTCTTTTCCAATCTCAACTTCTCGTCCTACTGCAACTGGAGATATCTAGTACCTGATTTTCTTATTAAACCACCACAGGTTTATCTGGCTTTGCCTGATATGCTTTCTGCATTTACATTATGCCCTGTGCTTCTCACAAAAAGAACTTTTTAAACACTACCCTATTGTATCTGGTTTTATCAATAGCAGTCGAGGAAATGTGAAGTCAGTTCTTATCACAGAAAATTGAAAATTTTAGTTTGGTTTGAAGATCTGGATATGTTATCTGTAAAGAATAACTGATGGAATGTCATAAGCCTTAACCTATTCACTAATACCTTTCAGGAAGACCCTAACTCAGTCTGGTCTGTATGTAATTGAGTCCCATAACAAAGCTAGGCTTGTCCCTGAAGGAGGCTGGAATCTATTCAGCTATGTCAATGAAACATAGAATCGCTAGAGTGTGGAAGCAGGCCATTCGGCCTATCGTGTTCATGCCGACTCTTCGTAGCCCACCCAGACCCACTCCACTATCCTATCCCCGTAACCCTGCATTCCCCATAGCTAATCCACCTAGCCTGCACATCCCTGGACACTATGGGTAATTTAGCATGGCCAATTCATCTACCCTGCACATCTTTGGACTGTGGGAGGAAACTAGAGCACCCAGAAGAAACCCATGCAGATGTGGGGAAGATGTGTAAATGCCACACAGACAGTCACCTGAGTGTGGAATCGAACCTGGGTCCCTGAAAACCACATTCTCAGAGCAACTGGGGCAATAAACAACTTATATCCTCAGAATGAATTGAAAAAGAAACAAAGAATATATTTAACAAACCATTTTGGAATCACTGACCTTTATTTGATTAGGTGAGCCAATGTGCTGAGGATTGGAAAATGGAGTTTAATTTAGATAAATGTAAGGTGCTGCATTTTGGAAAGACAAATCAGAGCAGGACTTATACACTTAATGGTAAGGTCCTGTGCAGTGTTGCTGAACAAAGAGACCTTGGAGTGCAAGTTCATAGTTTCTTGGAAGTGGAGTCACAGGTAGAATAGTGAAGAAAGCGTTTGGTGTGTTTTCCTTTATTGGTCAGTGGATTGAGAATAGGAGGTCATGTTACAGCAATACAGGACATTGGTAAGGCCACTTTTGGAATACTGCGTGCAATTCTGGTCTCCCTGCTATTGGAAGGATGTTGTGAAACTTGAAAGAGTTCAGAATGTTGCCAGGATTGGAGTATTTGAGCTATAGGGAGAGGGTGAATAGGCTGGGGCTATTTTCCCTGGAGTGTTGGAGGCCGAGGGGTGATCTTTTAGAGATTATAAAATCATGAGGGGCATGGATAGGATAAATAGACAAGGTCTTTTCCCTGGAGTGGGGTGTCCAAAACTAGAGGGCATAGGTTTAAGGTGAGAGGGCAAAGATTTAAAGGGGACGTAAGGGGCAAATTTTTCACGCAGAGTGGTGCGTGTATGGAATCAGATGCCAGGGGAAGTGGTAGAGGCGGGTACTATTACAACATTTAACAGGCACCTGGATGGGTATATGAAATTGAAGGGTTTAGAAGGATGTGGCCAAATGCTGGCAAATGGTACTAGATTAATTTAAGGTATTTAGTCGGCATGGGCGTGTTGGATTGAAAGGTCTGTTTCCATGCTGTACATCTCTATGACTCTATGACTCTAAACAAACACCTCATCCCTGCTTTGAAATCTTTGGAAAGCAGACTTTAATGGATGAGATTTCATTTTTGCAGTAACACTAGATCATTCTCTGGAAGTGTGAAAGTAACAGTAAAATGACACCATAAATCTTCCCTAAATCCGAAACTTACTGTGGCAAATAATTGCGAAATGGCTGTTTGCTTTTCTCATGCTTCATGGAGTAACAATAATGGTGCAATGGCAGTTTTCCAAAAAAGTTAGTGTTTTCTTATTTAAATTGCCTCATGCTGAAACCGGCTGTTCCGTCACAAAGTGCAGGGGCATACATTTTTAAATGTCTGCCTTTCAAGACATGGTCTATGTTTGCTTTAAATTTCAGGTGCTGGTGGTTCGCACATGCCTAGGAATCAATATCTCACTAACACGCCTCACACCTGCACCTCATATATAAACACACATGCATATGCATGCACACACATGCACACACACACGTACATACACACACACACACACACACACACACACACACGCACCACTAAACCCATTGCAGCATAAACTTAGCAGCTTTCCTTTCATTGCCGCACTTAATGGTAATGTTTGTCATTTGAAAGCATTGATCTTATTTCAAAGTAGTTGGTGAATTATGAGGTGTAAATGCTGCCCTTTTCCACTGCTATTTTTCATTGTAAATACAAAACAGCACCCTGGTCTCACTGAAGGCGCTAGGAATGCTATAACCATAAGTAGATGCCTGGCAGAATCTAGAAATAGGTTTCATTGTTTAAGAGTTGAGGATAGCCCATTTAAAAAAGGGGCAGGGACAGAATAATTCCGCAGAGGCCGGTATCACATCACCAAGTTGCCCTTTATTTACAAATGGAAAGTCCTTGATACTGATCCAGCTCTCAGAGTGAACAGAGCCTCTGAAATTCCTGTTTATATCGGTCAGCCAGTGCTCCCTGATTTGATCAGATTAACTGCCCCAATCAGAGAACTCATATGCTATGAGGTCCATCTGGCTGACCTCGCTACAACCACTGGAGGGAAGGAGTAGGATTCTCAGAGTAATCTTTCAAATTCTAACAGGATGATCCAGGTTAAATGTTTTCAATGACCAGGGTATCCGGAACCAGCGATCACGGTGTAAAGATACAGGGTTAGAAATTTAGGACTGTGATGAGGAGACATTTCTTCATACAGAGAGTGGTGAGCCTGTGGAATTCTCTGCCTCAAAAAGTGGTTGAGGCTAAAGCATTGAATGCTTTCAAACAGGTGTAAGATATACTTCTTACGGCTAGAGGGATCACAGGATATGAAAGCGGCAACGGGGTACTGAGTTGAATTTTTGCCATGATCATATTGAATAATGGAGCACACTCAAAGGGTGGAATAGCCTACCCTGCTTCTATTTTACATGACTGTTTACGTTTATGGATGATGTTCTAATAAAGCAGGCTACTTGTCCTGAAAAGGTATGGAACTTCCCAAGTGTTTTTTGAGCTGCTCTAGACCAAGCAAGTGGTCAATATTCCATCACATTCTTTACTTGCGTCTTCTGGATGGTGACAGGAATTAGCAAGAAAGAAAGGGCCAAAAAAGACTTACCATGGAATTCCCACTTTCTAGATTGCTCATTTAGCTACTGTACATATATAGCTTGTCATGTTCTGATTTTGATTAATTCCAACACCCAGCATGTTGATGTTGGGGATACTGCAATGGCAATACTATTGAATGTCAACGGGAGACGTTTAGACTTTTTCTTGTGAAAGGTGATCATTACCTGGCACAAGTCTGGCATAAACATTACTTGTCACTTGTTATCGAAGTATGATGTTATTTGTATCTTATTGCCTCGGAGAATTGACTACTTTTGTATCTGAGGACACTGTGCAATCCCCATGACTGACTTTACGACAGAGTTTAGGTCATTGATGAAGCAGCTAAATATGGTTGACCTTAGGACATCTTCTTGAGGAACTCCTACAGCTATGTCCTGGAGATGAGATGACTCACCTCCAACAACCATCCTTATCTTCCTTTGTACCAGAAATGATAACAGCCAGTGAAGAGTTTTCCCTAAATTCCAACTGATTTCAATTTTTGCAAACACTCCTTGATGCCACACTTGGCGAAATGTCGATATCAGGGGTGTTTACTCTTCCTTCAGTTCCAGAGTTCAGCTCTTTTTAGACTTAGATCCAGGTTGTAATGAAGTAGGCGGTGAGTTGCTTTGACCGTGTCCAAATTGAACTTCAGTGAGTGGGTTATTGTTGTGGGGCTTAAATACTGCAGATTTCACTGTTGATGACACCTTCCATCACATTGCTCAAGATGTAAGTTATAAAGAAAGGCTGAATAAGCTGGGACTTTTTTCACTGCAATGAAGGAGGTTGAGAGACGATCTAATAGAAGTTTATAAAATAATGAGTGTTATAGATAGAGTTAATGGGAGTTGTCTTTTCCCTAGGATAGGGGATTTCAAGATTAGGGGACACATTTTTAAAGTGAGAGGAGAGAGTTTTAAAAAGGAAATGAGAGACAATCTTTTTTACACAGAGGGTTGTTCACATGTGGACTGAACTTCCTGAGAAAATGGATACAAGTACAATTACAACATGAAAAAGAAGTTTGGATAGATACCTGACTAGGAAAAGTTTGGAGGGATATGGACCAGGGCCAGGCAGGTGGGACTAGTTTAGATTGGGATTACGTTCAGCATGGACTGGTTGGGCCAAAGGGTCTATTTCATGCTGCATGACTCTATGATTCTAAGATGGATGTTAACTGATGGACTTAGGAATGGATTTTGCATGCTACTCTTGGACAACACATACCCAGGCAATTTTCCACATTGTCTGTTACATGCTGGTGATCTGTAGCTGCTTGTTTTGGGATATGGCTAGCTCAGGAGTGTATGCCTTCAATATTGTAGTTGAGTTGCTGTCAGGGCCCGTAGACTTTGGAGTATGACATCCCATCAGCCATTTCTGTATGTGCAGTGGAGTCATTCAAATTGAGGCTGAAGACTGCTATCTGCAATGATGTAATGCCAGAGGAGGCGAGAATGGTTCCCCACTTTGTATGTTGATCCTTAGATTAAACTCATCATCAATTGTCTGTCTCTCTCTCTCTCTTAGAGAGAGCAGCCCCATGGCTCGCTGCGAATATGTCGACTTTACCTTACCATTTTGGTAATAAGAACAGGTAGGTGGACTATTACCTGAATGGTGATAGATTGGGAAAGGGGGAGATGCAACGAGACCCGAATGTCCTTGTACCCTGTCACTGAAAGCAATCAGCAGACAATGAAGAAGGTAAATTGTATGTTGGTCATCATATTGAGGGAATTTGAGTACAGGAACAAAAATGTTTTGCTGCAATTATACACTGTCTTGGTGAGACGACACCTGGAGTATTGTGCGTAGTTTTTGTCTCCTTATTTGAATAAGGATGCTCTGGCTGTGGGGGGAATGCGAAAAAAAGATTTACCAGACTAGTTCCTAGGATGTGAGGCAGCAGGGCTAACCATAAGGCAGTACGGTGGCTCAGTGGTTAGCACTGCTGCCTCACAGCACCAGGGACCCAGGTTCAATTCCACCCTCAGGTGACTGTCTGTGTGGAGTTTGCACATTCTCCACGTGTCTGCGTGGGTTTCCTCCAGGTGCTCCGGTTTCCTCTCGCAGTCCAAAGATACGTAAGCTAGGTGGATTGGCCATGCTAAATTGTCCATATTGTACAGGGATGTGTTGATTAGGTGGATGGGTCTGGGTGTGGGCTTGTTGGGCTGAAGAGCCTGTTTCCACTCTGTAGGGATTCTATGATGGCAAGCCTGAAGTGTGAAGACAGACTGGGTCAGTTAGGATTACATTCATTGGAGTTTAAAAGATTGAGGGGAATTCTCAAGAAACCTATAAAATTCTAACAGGACTAGACAAATACTGGAAGGGTGTTCCCAATGCCTGGAGAGTTCAGAACCAAAAGTCATAGTTTAAGAATATGGGGTAGGCCATTTAGGACTGAAATGAGGAGAAATTTCTTCACTCACAGAGTGGTGGGCGTTTGAGGCAAAAATCATTGAACATTTTCAAGAAAAATTTAGATGTATTCCTTATGTCTAAAGGGATCAAAGGGTATGGGGTGAAAACAGGGAACAGCGCACTGCATCGGATGATCAGCCATGGTCAAATTCGAATGGCGGAACAGATCAAAGGACTGAATAGCCTCTTCCTGTTCCTGTTTTCCGTGTTTCAATGGTTCAACCTCGTCTTTGGCATGAATGTAGCGCAGGATGGGGATGTTGTTGAACCTCCTCCTGAAGTTAATTAATTGTCACTAATATTCTTGACTGAGTCAATATCATGGTATTCCCATTCTAATGGCATTGTGGGTCTAACTACACCAAATGGACTGTGGTGCCTCGACAAGGTAGTGCACCATTACCCTGTCGACTGGCAACTAGGGATGGTCAATAAATGTTGGCCCAACCATCGAAGTCCACATCTTGCAAGTGAATTAGGAACGTATAGGATCATAGGAACAGGAGTAGGCCATTCAGCCCCTTGAGTCTGTTCCACCATTCAATGAGATAATGGCAATTAAAAATTCAGAACTTGATGTAGCAGGACTACACAGCTTTGTTCTGAGTCAGAGGGTTATGGACTCATTTGGCTCTGACCATTAACTTGCACTGTAGTTCTGCATTGCAGCTTAACAAGCTTAACATTTCATTTTTTGTTTAAGTTTGCCTCATGTCCAAATGCAAGTGAGGAGGAATTTGCTTTGTCAACTGGGGCTGGGTGCACCTATATCACTGTTGATGCCTAGCTCAGTCTGTTTTGGGAATTTCTGAATGAACATTTTTCCAACAACTGGATGCAATTGGATGGTTTTCTGTGCCCTGTCAGAAGTCAGTTAAGAGCCATTTACATTGCTGTGGAACTGGAGTTACATGTTGAATAGACTGAATATGGACGGCAGGCATTAGTGAATAAGATAGATTTTCAGAACTGATTTAATAGTTTCACAGACACTTCTTACTTATACAACTTTTCAGTCCAGATTTAGTTAATTCTCCAAACAATAACTCCAGTTTACATGCAGTCCAACAACCACAGGAATCATCAAGCAAACTGGAAGACAATGCAAGCTCCCTCTGTGGTGATATCTGGATACGAAGATCGTTAAGGAAGAGACACAGGCAGCTGAATGTACAATATACCCTTTCCTCATTGATTGCATCCTGGTAATTGTTGTAACACGTTCAGAGTAACATGTAACATACTTTCAGACATGCTTAGGCAGAACTTCATGGTTATTGTTAAGCATTATATGGCACGATGGCTGAGTGGTTAGCACTGTTGCCTCACAGCGCCAAGGACCAGGGTTAGATTCCACCCTTGGGCAACTGTCTGTGTGGAGTTTGCACATTGTCCCTGTCATGGAAAAGCTTGTCTCTGTGGTGTTAGCATGGTTATTGATGAAGAGACCAATTTCTGATCTGTAATTTTATTGAGTGGCTGCAGATCAGGGACTCCTAGTCTGGGGAAGCTGTTGTATAAGCAGACTGCTTCGCTTGTAATCAAAGAAAAGGCCATTGATCCTGACATTTTTAAACAAGTTACTCATGGGACATGGACATCACTATCTAGGCCAGTGTTTATCGCCTGTCCCTAGCTGCCCTTGAGAAGGTGGTGGTGAGCTGCCTTCTTAAAGCACTGCATTCTACGTACTTTAGGTTGATCCACAATGGCCTTAGGGAGGAAATTCCAGGATTCTGACAGGGAAGGAATAGAGATTTATTGGAGTCAGGATAGTGAGCGGCTTGGAGTGGAACTTGCATGCCGTGGCATTCCCATGTATCTGCTGCCTTTATCCTTCAAGTTGGAAGTGGTCGTGGGTTTGCAAGGTGCTGTCTCAGGATCGTTGGTGAATTTCTGCAGTGCATCTTCTAGATAGTACACACCTGTGCTACTGAGCGTTGGTAGTGGAGGGAGTAGGTGTTTGTGGATGTGGTGTCAATCAAGCAGGCTGCTTTGACCTGGATCGTATCAAGCATCTTGAGTGTTGTTGGAGCTGCTGTCATCCAGGCAAGTGGGGAGTTTTCTGTCACACTCCTGACTTGTGCTTTGTAGATGGTGGACAGGCTTTGGGGAATCAGGAGGTGAGTTACCTGCCACTGAATTCCAAGCCTCTGACTTGCTGTTGTATCCACTGTGTTTTTATAATGAGCTCAGGTGAATTTCTGGTCAATGGTAATCCCCAGGATGTTGATAGTTGGGTATTTTGTGATGGTAACACCATTTAATGTCAGGGGCAGTGGTTGGATTATCATGGCAAGGGCCCCAGTTATGCCTGTCTCTTTGTGGGGTTCATGGAACATTCCTACTTGGATTGATCCCCCAACTGTTTCTCTGGTACATCAGTGACATTATTGGCGCTGTTTCCATCTGTTGTTCAGATGTGGAAAAATTAATCAATTTTGCTTCCACCCTGTCCTCACCTTCCCCCGTCCATCTCTACCTCCTCCCCTCCCTTCCTTGACATCTCTCTTTCCATTTCTGGGAATAGGTTAGGTGCTGATACTCACTAAATCCACCAACTCTCATATACTGTACATCTTCACACCTTGCTTCCTGTAATGACTCTGTTCCATTTTCCCGATTTTTGTCTCTGTCACATCCATTCTGGTGGTGCCACCTTCCACAGAGGGGTCCTCATAACTGCCTACCTTTCTTCTCTTCCCATCACTGTGGCTGACAGGGCTCTCAGCTGTGTCCAACCCATCTCCCACACTTCTATCCTCACCCCTTTTCTTCTCTCCCACAACACCAATGTGATCCTCCTGGTTGCCACTTACCACCCACCAGCATCCATATCCAATGGATCACAAGCCACCACATCCACCAGTAAATACATAGTTCACTCTCCAACTTTATCAGCATTCCACAGAGACTGTTACCTGCTGGATAACCTGGCCCACTCTTCATTCACTCCCAAATCTCTCCAAAGCCCCACGGTACAGTCCTCAACAATTGAAGAAGATGTAACATCTGCCCGTTACAATCCTCCATCCTCACGAACCGAGGGTCCAGACACACCTTCCGGGTGGAGCAGCGATTTACCTGCACTTCACTCAATCAATCTACTGTATTTGTTGCTCACAATATGGTCTTCTCTACATGCAGACTAGGTGACCACTTTGCAGAATACCCATGTTCTCTCCGCAAAAGTGACCCTGAGCTTTTGGTTGCCTGCCATTTCAACACATTACTGTGTGCCCTGGTCAACATTTCTGCCTTGGGTTTGTTGCGGTGCTCCAGTGAAGTTCAGTGTAAGCTGTGCAAACAGCATCTCATTTTCTCCTTGGGGGACCCTGCAGCCTTCAGGGCTCAGTATTGAATTCAATAATTCTAGGGCCTGAGCACCTTCTCCCATGTCCTTTAGTCACCCCCACACTGCAGACCTTGTCAACACATGAACAAAAACAAAGTTGCTGGAAAAGCTTAGCAGGTCTGGCAGCATCTGTGTAGGAAAAAACAGAGTTAACGTTTCAGGTCCGGTGACCCTTCCTCAGAACCCTCCAAGACCTGAAACGCTAACTCTGATTTTTCCTTCACAGATGTTGCCAGACCTGCTGGGCTTTTCCAGCAATTTCTGTTTTTGTCCCTGATTTACAGTATCCGCAGTTCTTTCAATTTTTGTTTGTCATCACATGGGCTGCTTTCATCACAGTCAACCCATTTTCGTCAACTTATCATCTGTGTTAGCAGCTTTTCTTTCTCCCTAGCTTACAATTATCCATCCCTTTGTCTGCCTAACTGTCTTTGTCTCCCTCTGGTCTCAGTTTCCACCTATCACTCACTGCTTTAGTACCTCCCATCTTCAACATATCATGCCACCCTTTTCTAGCTAGCATCAGTTCTGAAGAAGCGTCACTGGACCCAAAACATGAATTCTGCTTTCTCTCCACAAATGCTACCGGATCTGCTGAGTTCCTCCAGCTATTTCTGATTTTGTTCCTTCCCTTGCCTGTGTAGTTTTACAAAATCCATCGGTCTGCTTGCCTCATACTTGTAGTTTTCTCCCTTGGTTGTAGAATTCCAGCCTTCTTTTCCAGCAACACCCAGTTTCCACAACTTATTGATCAATGTCAGTCAGACGGAGCTATCCAGCTGGTCATTGAGGTTCTGCATAGTGCACCTTGATCGCACTTACCAGAGTAGAGTTCATTATAAAGCACTGTTTGGCATTCAGTTGTAATATGGAAAATATATCTGTAAATAAATGAATGTTGTATATAATTAATAATTAAATGTTAATAAATCTTAAATTTTGCCTGTATATATTTATGCATATACATATTTCTGCGTTTCTATTTTGGAAGTTACTAATGCAGGGCAATGTTAAAAGGATTAATGTTGAAGTTGGCTGAAAGCCTACAATTCAATTTAAAAGTTAATGCCACTTTGGATTATTTTCCAGAAGCTCATTTACGGAAAAAGGGGACAAATTATAAACCAATAATGAAAGGCAAGGTTACTGTTTTCTCCTGAGTAATTAGCAGATTTATTGCAAATTATCAGTTCCTACATTCTGATGGAATTTTAGCAATTAGAATAAATGCATCCAGTCAGGCCTGAGAGAAACAAATATTCTTCTTTGAATTGATTATTTAAGTTTTATCCTGAGTAGCATAAATTGAATGCAGTCTGTGGCAAATGTACTTTTGATAAGACTTCTTGCTTGCTAGAAGCAGCTTTAATCTTTTTGTTGGCTGATCATTTTGTTTTGCATTTGTGTGAATCATTTTAATAACCAAACTGAAGTGAAGTACAATCCAGTTCCTTATTTAATGAATTAACCATTTAACCAGCATGGTGGTTCAGTGGTTAGCACTGCTGCCTCAAAGTGCCAGACAGCCATGTTTGATTCCACCTTCAAGTGATTGTATGGTGTTTGCACATTCCCCCTGTGTCCATGTGGGTTTCCACTGGGTGCTCTGGTTTCCTCCCAATCTAAAGATGTACAGGTTAGGTGGATTTGCCGTGCTAAAATGGCCCACAGTGTCCAGGTTGTGCAGGCTGGGTGGATTAGCCATGGGGAAGGCAAGGTTTCAGGGATAGGCAGAGGGACGGTCTGGGTGGGATGGTCTTCAGAAGGTCATTGGGCTGAATAGTCTGCTTCCACGCTGTAGGAATTCAATGAAAAGAAGCAAAACACTAGTGTTTGAAATTAAATCTTGAAGAATAATTTATGGCAATGTACTTGTTGGCTGCATTTCATTTACATAAATAGTTGATGGGAGTGGATATTAAGTTGGCTGCTAGATTTTATTTTACTAATTGATTATTACGATAGTGTAGCAAGTGAGACATGGAGAGGATTATATTCCAGTCTAACAAAGTGATCTGTGATAAAAGGTACTGCAGATGCTGGAGAATCCGAGATAACAAGCATGGGGCTGGATGAACACAGCAGGTCAAGCAACATCATAGGAGCAGGAAAACTTGACGTTTCGGGCCTAAACCCTTCATTTCTGATGAAGGGTT
>JAHRHZ010000223.1:10668432-10679704 GCA_024137785.1 Ginglymostoma cirratum
TGGCCTGCTGTGTTCATCCAGCTCTACACCTTGTTATCTCAGATTCTCCAGCATCTGCAGTTCCTACTACCTCATCCCATATGCCTTCTTCACCACCCTGTCTACTTGTGCTGACACCTTCAGGGTTCCATGGACTTGAACACCACAGTCCTTTTCTTCCTCAGTACTCCCGAGGGACTTACCATTCATTGTGTATATCCTTCCCTTATTATACCTTCCAAAAGGTATCACCTAGAACTTATCAGGATTAAATTCTATTTGCCAACGTTCTGCCTGATATACCGATATCAGACAGTAGCATGAAAATATCATCCTCACTATCAACAACACCACGAATTTTTGTGTCATCTGCAAACATGCTAATTAACTGTCTACCTTCACATCCAAGTCACTAACATACATAATGAAAAGCATGAACCCGAGCACTGATCCCTGTAGTGTAGCACTGGCCACAGGATTCCAATCACACTTAGAATCCTTTGCCACCATCACCCTTTGACTCCTATTTGCAAGCCAATCTTGGATCCAGTTTGTCAACTTGTCTTGAATCCTATGGGCTCTTACCTTTCGGACCAGCCTTCCATGTGGAACCTTGTTAAAGGACTTGCTGAAGTCCATATAAACCACATCAACTGCATAATCCTTAACGATATATTTTGTCACCTTTTAAAAAAAACATGACAAAATTAGTCAGACAGAATCTTCCTCCAACAAATCCATGCTGGCAATTTCTGATCAATCCCTACTTTTCCAAGTATTGATTAATCCTGTCCTCAAAATGTTTCCGATAATTCCCCCGCCATTAACATCAAACGAACTGGTTTGTAATTACCTGGCTATCCCTGCTGCCTTTCTTGAACAAAGGAACCACATTATCTGTCCTCCAGTCTTCTGGCAGTTCACCTACGGCCAGCGAGCTATTAATTACCTCTGCCAAGACCCCAGCAATTTCCTCTCTTGCCTTTCTGAGATACATCTCATCAGGCCCTAAGGATTTATGCACATTTATACCCACTGAAACATCCAATACCTCCAATTGATCTTAACACGCTCGAGAACCTCACCATCCCAACTGAAATCCCCTTTCTTCTCCTTTGCGAGTACAGATGACAAATAGATCTTTAAGGCCTCACCCACATCCTCTGGCTGCATGCACAGATTACTCCTTTGGTCTATAAAAGGCCCCACTCTTTCCCGAGTAATCCTCTTGCTCTCAATATAATTATAAAACTCCTCAGGGGTTTTCTTAATCCTATCTGCCAAAGATATTTTGTGGCCAATCTTTGCCTTCCTAATTTCCTTTCTCAGCATCCCCCTACACTCTCCGTACTTCTGAAGGACCTCCTCTGTTTTTAATGCACTGTACCTCACATTATGCTTCATTTGTTTTAATCAAGCTCTTGATATCCCTTGGCATCCAGGGTTCCCTGGACTTGTTGCCATTGCCCTTCAATCTTAGAGGAAAATTCTGTCCCTAAACTCTCACGATACTGCGTTTAACACAGTCCCACTTTCCAAATGTAGACTTGAATTCCCTTAACCTTGCTTCCTCAATGTATCCATTCAACCTTTTTTTGCATTGAACTGTATTTGCTACACTACTGGGGAATAGATTGAACATCATTGCGTCTGATTTATGGTTGCACAGGCATAATGATGACTAACTTGGCAGCTGATGGCCTGCGCCTGAGTTTGAATCTTTGCTAAATTCATCAAGATACTTTTTTTTTAAGGTCACCCTAGGAACCAACTAAAATTAACCCAACCCTCACTGTGATATTGGGTTATTGCCACAGTATTCCCCGGAGTTTCTAAGAATGACAGGTGATCTCATTGACACTTACAAAATCCACAAAAGGATACATAGCGCAGATATAGGTTACGATGTTTCCCCTGCCTGGAGAGTCTAGAATCAGGAGAGTACAATTTCCAGAAAAAAAGGTGGAATGCTGCTTAGGTCAAAGATAAGGACAGGCTTTTATTATTCCGAGGGTTGTGAACCTTTGGAATTCTCTACCATGGAGGACTGTGGAGGCTCAGCTTTTGAATATGTTTAATGTTTATTGCCTTGGGCCCATTTTGGGATTCTTTTTATGAATTCACCAAGACTAATCTACCCCAATAGTAGGCCAGGTAGCACAGCTAAATTTGAAGAGTATTAGTGCTGAGATGATGGCATCGCAGTAATGTCACTGGACTAGCATTCCAATAGGCCCAGATTAATGATGAGGGGACATGATTTCAAATCCCATATTGGCAGCCATTCAATTCAATTACTAAATCTGGAACATAACAATCAGTAGATGTTGGAAAAACTAATGTCTGTTCAGAAAGGGAATCTGCAATCCCAACCCCTTGTGGTGACATGTGACTCCAGATCCTCAGCAATGTAGGTGAATCTTAAATGACCCCCTAAATGGACTGGTAAACCACTTATTTCAGGATAACTCAGAGAATAAGCAATAAATGCCAATGGCGCCCATGTTTTCTGAAGATTCTCTGAACCCCAGGCCCAAAGGTCATTCACCTCCTTGAATTAGGTCATGCTATCCCTATTGGCAATGGCTTAACTGTGGCTGTATTCTATTCACTTTGGTCATCTCCCTTGATAGCTTTCATGAACAAAATCTACCAACTTCAATATTGGCAGGCCAAACTTTTCCTGAGCACCCTATGCATTTTGGTGACACTGTACAAGATTTTTACCATATAAAAACCGAAAGAACTGCAGATGCTATACATCAGGAACAAAAGCAAAGTTGCTGAAAAGCTCAGCAGGTCTGGCAACATCTGTGAAGGAAAAAAGCAGAGTTAACATTTCGGCTCCAGTGACCCTTCCTCAGAACTGTTTTGAGGAAGGGTCACCGGACACGAAACGTTAACTCTAAATTTTTACCATAGTCTATGTGAACAAATACTCCCAGATTTCATTTCTAAATGGTCTAACTTTAAGATTATGTCTGTTGCTCCAGCATCGCTCACCGGTTAAATGACAAATTATTGAAACAATTAGGATAACATGAACAAAATTGAAAGTTTAAACATAGGAGCTTTAGAACAAATGTAGGCCATTCAGCTCTTCAAGCCTGCTCTGCCATTCTCCATCATGACTGATCATCTACCTCAACATCATACTCCTGCACTATCTCCATATTTCATGATGGTATTAGTATCTAGAAATCTATCAATCTCTCTCTTGAACTAACTTGATGATTGCACCTCCATTGTCCTTTGGGGTTGAGACTTTGAAAGATTCACCACTCATTGAGCGAAGAAAACTTTCCTCATCTCAGCCCTAAATTGTTTGCCCCTTATTCTGAGACTGTGCCCCTTTGTTCTAGATGTCACAATGAGAGGAAACATCCTTTCTACATCTACTCCATCTATCCAGCGAAAAATAAAAATAATATAATGCAGATGCTGGAAATCTCAAATAAAATCATAAAATGATGGAGAAAATCAGCAAGTATGGCAGTATCTATGAATAAATAGTGTTAATGTTTTGAATCCAATGTGGACCTCCTTTGGAACTAAATAGAGCTGGAAAATTTTACCAGTGACAGAGTAGGAGGAAGAACAAGTAGAATAGATGATGAAGGTGCCTAATGATAAAGACAAAGGGTAAAGGAGGCATAAAGGTGTAAAAAAGGGGTAAATGTTAGCTGTGAAATAGAGAAAATGAGTCCAATTTGTTGAGGGTACAGCCAAAAAGACACAAACAAAACACAGCCGGGGAAAGCAGGGTATGTAAGAAAAATGGAGCGCAGAGTTTATCAGAGGTCAATCGACTACTGCCAACTTCCTCCTCATACTTTCATAATTACCTTGTTTAGCTGAAAGACCCCAGTTTCAGATCGAAAGCCAAGTGCAGTTGAAGGACTGAGTAGGGATTTATTTGAATTCAAAATAAAAATAAAATTCAGCTGAGAATCTATTTAAGTAATGTTGGTGCAGGCCCTTTCTCTCTGTTGATGTCAAAGGTGAATAAGGGCAGAGAAGAAGAGGATGTTCAAGAATTTACAATTCCAATGCTCCTACAGCTAGTTAATTCTGTTAGAAAGAATCTTCAGTGTCAGTATCACTTCTCTGCAGTGTGTGGATGACTGACCTGGTCAAATAAAAGTTGCACAATCTGATTTGGTGCATTTCCAAGATCACTGAGGCATGATGAAAAACAGTCCAAACTTCACACACACTGTGTTATTTTCACATCTGCTAAACATTCGAGCATAAGTTAAATTTCTCTCCCCTGAAGAACAGATGATCATTCTCCACACAATTTCTTCCTGCTCAGACTGAAGGGGCACCTCTGTGAAGCTGATTGCCACTGATCCTGGCAGTCACTTTGTTTGAACCTGAAAATTAAAAGAGGTCTTTCCAGTTGTCTGAATATCTACTGGATATCTATTCTTCCAACTGATATCCTTTACACTTTCAGCTATCTGGACCCTAAGCTCCAGGGAATTTATGAATTTGTTTGCCCCTGTATGGGCCTTCATAAAGCCAAGCATTTTCTTGCAACTACTGGTCACTGTTCTAATCTATTCTGTGGGTTGGTGTGAATGTTTTTTTGGTACAGCTCCAGTGAAGCACCTTGGGATTTTGTTTTCACCTTGTGAAATGCTCTATGGAAATGCAAGCTATGGTTGTAGTGTGTCGTTTTTTTTAAAATTCATTTTGATGTATTGGAGCCACTTGCCAATCTTTAGCCTCTACTATCTGTTCTTCCCTTTTAGCGGTCTTGCGTAAATATCCTTCTGAAAATTCCTGGAAAGTTGATGGATCTGACAGATGTGAGGTCTTTGCAGTTCAGTGTTTATCCATTTAATTTTCCTAGCGATTTAACAACACAGTGTCTTTAAATTCATTGGCTATACTTTTGAATTCCCTGATATTATCTGACCCAGTGACTTGACTCAGGAGAAATTACATTTTTGGCAATATATAGATGGACTTGGTTGGCAAATTGTCCTACTTTTGTGCCAAATTGACCCTCTGACCTTTCAGAAATAGCAACTTCGATTTGTAAATGTATGGCAAAAACAGATAATGGTAGAAATGTTAAACAAGTCAGCCAAAGTAAGTGGAGAGAGAGGAACAGAACTAACATCTCACCTTGAGGACCTTTCAGCAAATCTGGAAAAATGTAGAAATGCAACAGGTTTAAGCAAAATGGAAAAAGGGGAGAGTAGAAGAAAAAGTACAAAGGCAGCACAGAAAAGAGAGGAAGGTACAAAGCCAAAGGACGTGAAAGGAACAAGGAATGAGATAACAGCAGGTTTTAGTGAGATGTAAATAGAAACAGAAAGATCAGTAGCTGTTCTCTGAAAAAAAGGGATTCATTGTTATATTGTGATCATCCATTTGAACCAGCTAGGATGGCTTGTTTGTCACTGCCACTAGTCCGTTGTGTTGGCATTAGTCTGAGCTACCATGTGGAGAAGGATAACCACATGAATTCTTCAGCAGAAATTGCTTGAAACATTTACCGGGTCTGGCAGCAGCTGTGGAGAGAGAAATAGAGTTAAGAATCATAGAATCCCTACAGTGTGGAAACAGGCCATTCGGCCCAACAAGTCCACTCTGCCCCTCCGAAGACCATCCCACACAGACCCATTCTCCTACCCCTGTATTTCCCATGTCAATTAATGTTTCGGGTCCAGTGACCGCTCTTCGGAACTGTCCTGTATAAAGGTCACTGGACCCGAAACGTTAACTCAGCTTAAAGTTTTTGAGAAGATTTGCAGCTTGGGTTGTGGATGAGCTTGTAGATATGCTCGCCGACGTTGGGTAACATCATCAGTTTGCGCCTCCGGTGAAGCTGCTACCAAACACACTGGCTCGGCAAGCTATTCTACAAACTCGTCGACTCCGCTTTCTCTCCACAGGTACTGCTGCTGGTCCTGCTGAGCTTTTCCTGCAATTTCCTTCTTTGTTTCTGACTTCCAGCATCTACAGTTCTTTGGGTATATTTGGACGCTTCAGCAGATGGGCAAAATCCAGATAAACAGTGATGAGCTTTACTGTGAATGAATGAATGGTTTTATTGTCACGCATAGTTTACAGTGAGAAAGGCAGTAAAATATATCGAAAAGCTTTTCTACTGTTGCCATGATCTGGCATTGTGAATAGCTTTAAGAATAGGAAAAAGAAATAGGAAGGTGTAATTTAAGGAGATCCATCAGTCCTGAGACAGCTCATCATCAACAATGCCTGCAATACCATCCCTGCTCCACCGTCTCACCACCATCCATACCAGACCCAACCAGTAACCTGTGAAGTAGCCATCTTTAGGTGTCAACCTTGCTATTGGGCCAATTCTCCTCCAACACTGCCTCCTGTTCCAGGACCAACTGGTGCCAGAGTCGCATTTTTCAGCGTAGGCCCAACACATCAATGTTGCCGTGATGCCCCTTGCTGCCGCTTTGCCAGATACAAACAATGACGAAGTCATCACTTCTCAGGTGCCATCTTTCACTGCTGGGCCTACCTCGCTGACGTCACCTCTGCCGATGTACCAGCCGCCGATTCAAGTGGAAAGCCCCATGCTCGCCCTGAAAAAGTAAGTAGAGGCTCACTCACCACAGCGATGAGGTCCGTGCTGGGCCCACTCATCATCGCCACAACATCTGCCCTGTGCTTAATGGCTAGTTACACTACAGCTGAAGTGCACAATGGTCTCCAGTAAGACGTCAGGCTCCAGTTAACAGTGGTTCATATTACAGCTCCTAGACCATTCTCACATAGCAGTGTTAATTAGTGCAGCACTGGGATAGCCCTCATTACAACAATCCTTTACATCAAGATTAGTGGAGGTTATTTCTTGATGCCACTTAACCCTTTCAGGTACTGTTATATGCAACCGATATGATCTTAAATTGTTAAACTGAGCATTGAGTCCAGAAGCTGTAAAGTGTCTAATTGTTAGCAATACTCATCTCAAATTTACATTGACCTTCATAAGAACAAAGTGGTTAAAATTAGAAAGGTGACCCTTGGATTCTAGAGTCTAAATTGAAATGACATGCAACTGGAAACATGGAGATCATAGATTGATTCTGTTTTTATTACAGATTTATCAGCATCCAGAGTATTTTGTTTTTGTATTTACAAATGTGAGAAATAGTTCCTAGAATCCCTACAGTGGGAAAGCAGGCCATTCGGCTCATTAAGTGCACACCAATCTTCCCTAGAGCGTCCCACCTAGACCCAACCCATCCCTGTAACCCTACATTTCTCATGGTTAATCCACTTAACCTGCACATCTTTGGAAGGAAACCAGATCACTGGGAGGAAAGCCACACAGAGAGAATGTGCAAACTTGACACAGACAGTCACCCAAATGTGGGATTGAGCCCAGGTCCCTGGCGCTGTGAGGCAGCAGTGCTAACCGCTGAGCCACCATGCCACCCCAGGTGTAACAGTCACAGAGGTAACACCAAGTTGATTACGCTCATGCTGTACTCTAGGGCGAAGCCAGGAATGGGCAATAAATGCTGGTGTAACCAGTGATGGCATCATCCTGTGAATGGATATAATAAACTCTTGATTTATACAGCACTGGAACAGGAGTGGGCCATTCAGCCTCTCAAGCATGCTATTCAATGAGTCCCAGCTGATGTGTGACCTAACTTTGTTCCTCCTTTGTGTCATATCCCTCTGGTTAACTAAAACCCTAAAGTAACAGGATCATTGGAGGAGAGTTAGTAGGAACTGCCGATACTGGAGAATCTGAGATAACAAGGTTTTTTTCTGAAGAAGGGTCCAGACCCAAAACGTCAGCTTTCCTGCTCTTCTGATGCTGCTTGGCCTACTATGTTCATCCAGCTCTGCACCTTGTTATCTCAGGATCATTGGAGGCCACACCCTAATGTGAGTTGTCTCAGGTCATTCTGTCAAAACTTTTCATGATTTAAAGAACAATTATTAGGTCAATTTTTCAAGAGGGAAGAGACTGAACCTGGTGAAGACAATTGCAAGTGAGCCTATCCTGTTACCTTCTTCATGGGATTTCCTTGCCATTTCACATGGAAGCCTTAGACCTCCCCCAATATGGATTCCAACCAATTCCTCACATTCTCGTTCCTCACTTGCAGAACAGGGGAACTCGATGGGTCTTCCAAATCCTAACTGTTTGCTGGTGAGCTCTGGATTACATATTAGCTCCCAGGCCCAACCAACCAACTTACAGCCTGTAAATGAGATTCCAGGGATTAAAATAGCCCTGGCCACATTTCATTTGTGGCATCTAACCCTAGGGCCCACACACCAGCCAAAATGTCCATCACAGTCACTGATGAACCATTTAAGAGGCAAGTGTTTGTGTGCTTCATTGATAGTAGCTGGAGAAATACGTGAATGTTTTTGGCAGTGCTCCTGATATATCGTTATGTTTAGTCCTGCTCCTGTTGTGATGAATCCAGCCTCTTCCATCTTTTCAGGCAATGATTTCAAGAAACCCATGGTATTGATTGGAATAAGGTCAGTCAGGTGGACCTCATAGAATATCAGTTCCCTGATTGGGACTGTTAACCTGGTCCAATCAGGGAGCCCTGGCTGATACATAAGAACAGAGGTATCAGAGATTCTGTTCACTTTGAAAGCTAGCCCTGAGGGAGTTGGATCAGTGTCAATGACGCTCCACGTGTAAATAAAGGGTGACCTGGTGATGTGATACTGGCCTCTGTGGTGTTATTTCACCCACCGTCCTCTGGGACATAAATAAGTTCTCCCTTAAGTCCCCTCTAAACTCATGTTCCTAACTTTAGATCTATAGTCTGTGATTACTGATCCCTGTCCTAAGGGGAAATATTTATTCCTATAATATGTATCTATGCCCCGCTTAACTTCATAGACTTAAGTCAGGTCCTGCTTGACTTTCTCAGCTCTAAGGAAAACAACTGCAGCCGATCTGGTTTCTTTTCCACGCTACGCAGCTCCAGCCCAGGTCATACTCTAGTGAATCTCCTCAGCAAGGTAGTGTGGGACTTAACCTGAGGAATGAGGGTTACTGTTATTTGAGATAGCCAGTTCTGGAAGGTACTCAGGCCAATTTTGTATGCTCTCAATCTGTGAGGAAGGGTACATAGACACTACTGTTACCTCACCAGGTAGGAGTGGCTGCCCTGGGCCTACATTGTTCTGCAACTGATTTTCAAACGTGCAGGTTAGCTCAAACTGCTTCAGCAATCACATTAATCCACCTGTTTACCAGTAACGGTGCATTAAAACAAAATCTTTGGCTCTACGGTGGTTTGGAGTGTCTTGAAGGGGGGAAAGGCACTATATAAACAAGGCTTCATTTCCAAGCACAAAGGATGTAATTGTCGGGAGCTAATCATCTTGGTCTCAAAATGTCTATGTAGGAGTCCTCCAGTTTGTTTATTCAATCCATTTTTCCTGAGCAACCTATTCATAAATGCTATTGAACACGTCTCAAGCAGGAGAGGCTTGAACCTGGGTCTCCTGCTTCAGAGGTAGGGATACTGCCACTGCACCACAAGGGGGTGAGCTCTTCACTTCATTGTTGCAGGCTCACCCATCATCAGCTGCTTCTTCAGTGACCTTTCCTCCATGATGAGAACAAAAGTGGGGATCTTCATTAATAATTGCTCAATGTTCAGTCACATTCATGACCCCTCAGGTACTGAAGTACTCTGTCTCTGTGAGCAGCACCATTCAGGCTTGAGCTGATAAATGGCAAGGAACATTTGTTCCACTCAGGCGCCAGGCAATGACCATGTACAATAAGAGAAAATCTAACCATCTGACATTCAATGGATCACCATCACTAAAACGTCACCCTAGAGGTTACCATATTTGAGAAATTAAACTGCATAATCCACTCAAATATTGTGGCTACAGGAATAGGTCAAAGGCTGGGGATTTTGAATGGCTCACCATCCACTTGCAAGCTCTCCTCCAAGTCACGCTCAGAGCCATCGAGTCATAGGGATGTGCAGCGCAGAAACAGACCTTCAGTCCAGTCCATCCATGCTGACCAGATGTCCTAAATTAATCGAGTCCTATTTGCCAGTATTTGGCCCATATTCCTCCAAATCCTTCCTATTTATGTATCCATCCAGATGTCTTTTAAATGTTGTAATTGTACCAGCCTCCACCACTTCCTCTGGCATCTCATTCCATACATGCCCCTTCCCCTGCATGAAAAAGTTAAATCTTTCCCCTCTCACCTTAATCCTATGCCCTCTATTTTGGACTCACTACCCTATGGAAAAGACCTTGACTATTCACCCTATCTATGCCCCTCATAATTTTATAAATTTCTATAAGGTCACCCCTCAGCCTCTGATGACTCAGGGAAAATAACCACAGCCTATTCAGCCTCTCCCTATAGCTCAAACCCTCCAACGCTGGCAACATCCTTGTAAATCTTTTCTGAACTCTTTCGAGTTTAACAATATCTTTCGTCTAGCTATTTCGCTGTTCCCTGATTGTATTTGGGTTAAATAGCACCATGAGTGTGTCTATCAGCATATAGACTGTGGCAGAATACTCAGAGGCCCGAATACAATGGACATGGAGAAGATGCTTTCACTAGTAGGAGAGACTAGCACAGCTTCAGAGTGAAGGGATGACCCTTTAAAGGAGGAATTTCTTCAGCCAGAGGGTGATGAATTTATAGAACTCATTGCCACCGAAGGTTGTGGAGGCAAAGACATTGACTGCATTTAAGATAGAGATAAGCAGGTTTGTGATTAGTAAGGGGATCAAATGTTACAGGAAGAAGGCAGGAGAATGTTGTTGAGAACACATTAGCCATGATTGAATGGTGAAACAGACTTGATGGACCATTTGACAGATGAGGATTAGAAACCATACTAGTGTAAACTAATGAAAATTTATTGACTACTAACAGAGACATGGTTCAGCAGAAGCCTCCTGGCCTAGGTTCTGGTTCCATCTTATATGACACAAGCAAAGATACACTCTAGCCATCAGAACTACAGTTCTTGAACTCTTAGGCGGCAGTAAAAACTCAACTAATTTACGGAAGAATTTATTTCAAAGCACGGAAACAGATGCCCGTATTTGCCACATTTGGTCAATTTAATCTCACATTTAACTCATAATATATGCAGGACAACTCAGGACATGTCTTGCCACTGTGCTCAGAAGTGAAGAGGTAGAAAAATCACTGCAAGGAACAGGGAGCCAGTGGATTTTTTGAAAAATGGCCCTGTTGGGACCCTGTGTTGGGACCCTGTGTGTGTGTGTGTGTGTGTGTGTGTGTGTGTGTGTGTGTGTGTGT
>JAHRHZ010000223.1:10679714-10713616 GCA_024137785.1 Ginglymostoma cirratum
TGTGTGTGTGTGTGTGTGTGTGTGTGTGTGTGTGTGTGTGTGTGTGTGTGATACAAGGTACTGTGGTTTGTCTGAGATTAAGCTGAAAAAAGGTTAACATGTCCATGGGAACCTGGAATCAGGAACATCTTTACCTTTATGTATATTTGAAAAAAAGCCTATTGACTGGTGTTCACAATATTTTGAGCCATGAGAAGCCTCACAAAATGTAGAAAACAAAAGATCAGAGACAAAGGAAGCAGCTGGCTGTATTTATCAGTTCATCGTATTAGGTTTTGCGTCAATGCAAACTAAATGCCAAGCTAGATACGTGCAAGATATGTATCAAGTGTCAAATTTAATTTCAATGTTACGCTGACAGAGATCTTAAGGGTGTAGAGCAATAGCAAGAAGTCAAAACAAAGGCTGAAACTGTGGTGCTGTAACAGCATGGAAACAAACGTTTCTGTCCAACTCATCCACGCCAAATAAGTTTCCTAAACTGAGCAAGTCCCATTTGCTTGCATTTGGCCCATTTCCCTCAAAACGCTTCCTATCCATGTTCAAATGTTTTTTAAATGTACCAGCCTCTACCACTTGCTCCAGCAACTCATTCCATATAAGCACCACCCTCTGTGTGTAAACATTGTCCCTCAGGTCCTTTTATATCTTTCCCCTCTCACCTTAAACCCATGTCCTCTAGTTTTGGATTCCTCTATCCTGGGGAAAAGACTTTGGCTATTCATCCTATCTATGACCCTCATGATTTTATAAACCTCCATAAGGTCACCCTTCAACCTCCTAACCTCTAAGGAAATTAGTCCCAGCCTATCCAGCCTTCCCTTGTAACGCAAACTATCCAGTCTCAAAAACAGCCTTGTAAATCATTTTTGCACCCATCCAGGTTAATAACATTCTGACTATAGCGGGTGAACCAGAGCTGTATACAGTACTCCTAATATGGCCTTACCAAATGTCTCGTACAGCAGTAACATGATGTCCCAGCTCCTATACTCAGTGCTCTGACTAATGAATATAAGTGTACCAAATGCCTTCTTCACCACCCTGTCCAGCTGTGATGCCATTTTCAAGGACTAGGTCTGTTCAACAATACTCCCCAGGGCCCTACCATTAATTGTTTAAGTCCTGCCTTGCTTTGTCTTGCCGAAATGCAGCACCTCACATTTATCTAAACCAAACTCCATTTGCCATTCCTTGGCCACTGGCTCACCTTCTTCATGGTCCACTATAGCACCGATTTTTGTGTCATTCACAAACTTACTAACCATGCCTCCTATATCCTCATACAAACCATTTATGTAAGTAACCAACAACAGTGGACCGATCCTTGTGGCAAACTGCTGGTCACAGACCTCCAATCTGAACAACAACCCCCTACTACCATGCTCTGTCTCCTACCGTCAAGCCAATTTTGTATCCATGTGATCTAATCTTACTAACCTGTCTGCTATGCAAAACCTCGTTGAAGACCTTGCTAAACTCTATGTCGACAAGCTCTGCTGCTCTGCTTTTGTCAATCTTCTCATCACCTTTTCAAAAAAACTCAGTCAAATTTGTGAGACACTACACAAGCACATGTGATTAAGAGAACTGCTGTGACCCAGGCCTGTTGAAGCCTAAGTGTGCCGATCACGTCTTGGTAACAGAATCTGTCCTCCTTTAGACAGCAGTTCAATCTGAACTGAAACTAGCTGAAACAATTGGAGGATGAAGAGTCTGTCATCCTACAGAGTGAAAGACAGGCAATAGTGAATCGAAAGCTAATTTTACACTTCACTCCTGGAAAAGAACATTGAACAGAGGGTGAAGTGCAAATTCACGATCATGCGCTGTGCAAAACAAGCTGAGGCAGATTTTGTGCCTCATTGGCTCACTGCTTCAAAGTGATAGCAACAAAAATAATCCTCTACTCAGAAAAAAAAACCTGCCAAGCCAACTCAGGAGACACTTTAATTTCATTGACTAAACCTTCCCCCCGGAGCCCAACCATCAAGCCTGCTTGCATCCATTTTTTCCTTCCAGCTTTTTCCTCTCATTTGCTTTTTATAGTTTATTCATTCATGGTGATGTGGGGCATCAATGGCTAGGTTACAGACCAAGAGGAGGCAATGGCCTAGTGGTATTATTGCTGGACTGATAATCCAGAGACCAGCTAATGTTCTGGGTTCAAATCCCACTACGACGAATGTTGGAATTTGAATTCAATAAAAAACATCTGGAATTAAGAATCTAGTGATAACCATGAATCCATCATCGATTGTCAGAAAATCCTATCTGGTTCACTAATGCCCTTTAGGGGAAGGAAACTGGCCTACATGTGACCCACAGAAATATGGTTGGCTCTCAACTGACCATTAGGAATGGGCAATAAATGCTGCCTAAAAGCAAGGCGCTCATCTTGTGAATGAATAAAGAATAAAATGAATTACTGCCTGTCCCCCATAGGCCTGTAGAAGGTGGTAGTGAGACCCTTCAACTACCATTGCAGTTCTTGGGTTGTAAGTTCACCTGCAGCGCTATTAGAAAGGGTGTTCCAGTCTTTTGACCAAGACGCAGTGAGGGAATAGCGATATATTTCCAAGTTAAGATGGCATGTAGCATGGAAGGGAACTTGCAGAGGATGGTGTTTCCATGTATCTGCTACTCTTGTCATCGTAGATAGTGGAGGTTGTGGGTTTGGAAACTGCAAACAAAGGAGCCTGGGTGAGTTAAGGCCACGATGAGATCAACTATAATCATATTGGACAGCGGATGAGTATCAAGATGGTGAATTGTCTACTCCTGTTTCTAGTTCTGATGTTCTTATGTTTGTGAAAGACAATCTGTAAGTCACTGTCCTTCCAGAAATCTGAGGCTGTTGCTTTTAAATCTTCTGTTGATAAAGCACAGGAGATATTTTTTCATGGATGACTGTGTCAGAAATGAAACTGAAGATCAATTGGTAGCCAACTTACTGATTAGAAAGTTAGCATCTCTGATTAAAACAATTATTTTGTAAGGTGAAAAGATTTGAATTTTCAATTGAGAAATATTCAGCTGAGTCAATCTCTCTAAACTGCTCATGCTCAAATCATATTTTATTGCTGTGGTTTTAAGCAGCTCCAAACCTTGGATCTAACATTCTCAGATGCCGGTGAAACTATAACTGGCCCAAATCTTTCCATGGCTTTTCAAACGTTTTCTTTTTAGCCCCATTCCTTTGGACCTGATCTGCTGATCACTTAGTTTTATCAACTCGGAATTAAAACCGTCCTGTCTATTGATGTTTAATACATTTGAATTATTTCACGGCTCAGGGATAATGGGTCAAATGGATTTCTTCTCCATTGTATCATTCAATGATTTATGCTCATTGTCTGAGCAGAGTAAAACAGGTGCATTCAGTTTGTACGCTTCGCAAATATGATGAGCTATTTATGACTGAACATCACAGCTGATTTAGCAATAAAAGGGTAATTGCTTCATAGCATTATAAACAGAGCTTGCTTGAAACTGTCATCATTTATTCGTGTGACTTATGGGGAACATTTGAGAAATATGGGGTTTTCACTTTTCAGTCAAATATTGGTCCTTGTCTGTGTCAGTCATCACTCAGTCTGTTTTCCCTTTAGCTCTCAGTGAAAAGATTATGAGCTTTAAAGCTATAAGATATAGGAGCAAATGGTTAAGCCATTTGGCCCATCGGGTCTGCTCCATGATCTAATGATGGCTGATTTGCTCTTCTTCCTCATTTTCCAGCCTTCTCCCCATAAACCTTGACCCCCTCACTAATCAAGAAACTGTCTGCCTCTGTCTTAAATGCACTCACTGACATGACCTCCACCACCTTCTAGAACAATGTGTTCCACAGGTCCACCACTTTCTGAAAGTGAAGGCAAAAGGTCAGGGCTTGTCTGGGATTTGAATCCTGGACCTCTCACATACCACAAGACAGAACCATACCTCCAGACCAACAAGCCAGTGACACCGGTGCTAAACTGGTATCAAAAAATTGGGACTTGTCTGGGATTCTAGGACTTCTCACATGCCTGTACAGTATAAGCCACAAAGTGAGAATCATATCCCTGGACCAACGAGCCATTGATAAACAGATGATGGCTTTGTGACAACATTATTGACACTAACTTTCAACTCCATCTATCATTTGAACTCATGTTGCCAGATCATTAGCTGGGGCTAAAATTATTTCAGAGATAGTAGGAACTGCAGATGCCAGAGAGTCTGAGATAACAAGGTGTAGAGCTGAAGAAGGGTCTAGGCCCAAAACATAAAGCTTTCCTGCTCCTATGATGCTGCTTGGCTTGCTGTGTTCATCCAGCTCTACACCTTGTTATCTCATTAGCTGGGGCCTCTGGCTTACTAGTCCAGTGACATTAACATGACTTCACTCCCTCCCTTAAGAGGTGGAAAGGTATTGCGAACTGCATGCTGAATTGTTGGAGAGTCGGACTTCCAGTCCTTACAGGGCAAGAAGTCTCAACTTCTGGGACTGTGGCGAGTTGAGCAGTCTGAGCAGCGCTACAGCTCTGTAGTGGCCACGGCTGGGACTGCAGGCCACCCACAACGAAAGAAATCATAGGTATGGGGCAAGGGATATTTTCCAGTCTTCCAGGGGGTACAGGGGAATGCGCTTTGATGCATAGGTGCAGGGTGGAAGGGCATTCCAAACAATAAAAAACATAGTACTTGGAAATGAACACAGTGGTCATACTGGAGCACTGTTCGAAAGTATGCAAAACAAGTCAGACCCCATGGCGCAGAAAGAGGCCATTCAGTTCAACGAGTCTGCATTGACCCTCCAAGAGTGTCCCACCCAGACCCAGCTACCCCCAGCAATGCAACCCTGCATTTCCCATGTCTAATCCACCTAGCATGCCCATCCTGAGATGCTAAGGGACAATTTAGTGTGGTTAATCCACTTAAATGCACATCTTTGGACTGTTGTAGAAAACTGGAGCACCCGGAGGAAATCCATGGAGACGCAGGGAGAATGTTTAATTTCCACGCACAGCCAGTTGCCCGAAGCTGGAATCAAACCTAGGTCCCTGGTGCTGTGAGGCTACAGAGCTAACTACTGAGCCACTGTGCAGCCCTCCAAAGGTCTGGTGAATGCAGACATCAATCACACTACCTCTCACATGCAAAGCAAGTATTCTACAATTTGAGCTAATACCCCATCTATAGTCATCATTTGCAAGTTTTATCAGTTTTTCCTTCTGGGACATTTTCAAAGTGCAGCGGACAAAAATTACCTCCAAACATTACCCCACCTTGCATTCCAACACTTTAAAACATTTTCAAAGGAATGGGCTGCCCATGCTTACTGTGTTATGGCAGGGGGTTGGATAATGTTGAGGTTTATAAACAAGAAAGAAAGTGCAGGAGAAACTCAGCAGGTCTGGCAACGTCTGTGGAGTCAAAAAACAGAGTTAACATTTTGAGTCCGATATTTCAATTTATGTTTCCAAAAAGCCATCTTTTCTGAAGAAGGGTCTAGGCCCAAAACATCAGCCTTCCTGCTCCTCTGATGCTGCTTGGCCTGCTGTGTTCATCTAGCTCTACACCTTGTTACCCCAGATAACTCTTGATTCCCTGACCTAACAAGAATCAATCCACCTCCATCTTAAAAGTATTCACTTGTTCTTTGTGAATAAATTGATAGCAACAGTATTTAACAGGCCCAAGGCACAGACTGTTTTCCTTTGCAAGTCTGAATTTCCAATTTTGAGCCCTGAAAGTTTGTTTTCAGCCAATACAAATATAGTTGTGATGTGGCCTACTAGCATCTAATAGGGTATTAGTTTTATTCTGGCCATTTCCCGTTGCTTCTGTACTCGTGGTGCACTGCCTCCCAACTTTTTCCCCGTGCTGATCCAATTTTAAATCCATGCGACCTCATGAAAACAGTTGAGTTCTATTTGAGGGGGTGGGAGGAACTGTTGAACGGAAAGCAGAAGGTGGGGGTTTGCCCACTTTGAAGAATCCAATGGTGCTTGTAATGGAGCCATGAACTCCTGGCCCAGGGCTGTGCCAACATTTACTGCAGCAAATAATCAACTTGCTTCCAAGAATCCAGTCAAAATTTCTTCACCATTCTTAGTACATCCATGGGAGCGTCCTATTGGCCAATAGGAGCACTGTACAGATTGACCAAAGTGGGAACTAACAGATCAGCTAATCTTTTTCTTCTTTATACATTAATAGGATGAGGCCGTCGCTGGCTAGGCAGCATTTATTGCCCATCCCTAATTGCGCAGAGGGCAGTTCAGAGTCAACCACATTGCTATGGGTCTGGAGTCACATGTAGACCAGACCAGGTATGGATGGCAGTTTCCTTCCCTAAAGGACATGAGTGAACCAGATGGGTTTTTCCTGACAATTGACAATGGACAATGGACTCATGGTCATCTTTAGATTCTTAGTTGCAGATATTTTATTCAATTCAAATTCCATCATCTGCCTTGGCAGGATGTTGAACTCAGAACGGGCCCCCAGAACATTATCTGGGTCTCTGGATTAACAGCCCAGCGACAATACCACTAGGCCATCGCCTGGTGCAGCGAATTGTTGTCTCTTTGACAAACCTCTTGGAGAAGTCAATTCCAGCCAATAGTCTCTGCTCAATATCACTATTGCTGCTTCTGAGCTTGCTATCCCATTGAAGTCACTGACTCGGTTCATGGCCCACAGTTTGAGAATGCTTGTTCTAAGCATTGGTCAACAAATTGCAAACGCCTAAGTGTGAAGCGTGGGCTGCCATTATAGAATTAACTGGTCATGACAATGTGGCCGAATCCCTGAAGCAGATCGAGATTTGTAATCATGCTAAACCATTGCTTTCAAGTAGAGAAATGGACTTGAAAAGACAATACAAGCAGAAAAATTGGTGTTCACTGTGAGGAATGAAGGTAACAGGGGCAAAGGGGTAAACAAAATCAGACTGCACTGATCTTGAATGAAGAGAGTTTTCCAAAAGGAGAGAGAGAGAGGGAGACCCTTGTGGCCAGGATACCCTTACTTCTCAGTTTCATGACACATTGTATTGCTTTCCTACAGTATAACTTTGACTATAATTCAAAAATACTCCTTTTGATTGTGGAGTTTGAGGTCTCAGACAGAAGATGGTGACAGTTAACCTGGCAGAATAGAGAAGATCATTGACCCTTTTTCTGCAGTGATGGGCATTCCTCCAGATGGCTGAAACTGTCTGGTGGCGACTTCAGACAAGGCTGGCATGGTCTGTTTATCACAGCCTCCGTGGCTGATTCAGGGGGCAGAGGTATACCCACAATGTACCACCTCGACCGGAGGACATCCAAGATCCTGTCCGCAAAACGGGGCGCAGGTCTCACCCAGTCTGCCATTCCAAGGAAAATATCAGGAACCATGCAGGGCAAGTCAGGTCGGATAGTTCTGTTCCATGTGCACCACAGACTTTTAAAGATGGCGTGAGTACAGCGGATGCTGGATTTTTGTTGTAAATCTGCTGGGTGTTGAGTTTTTCTGGTGACAACACATGGACATTCGAATGAGATATACTATAGGGGTGTGGTAGGTAATTAATGAGGCCACTTTGGTCAGATAGGGTGAGAGAATTTGGTCGATACTCTGGCAATGAACCTTCCAAAAAACCTGATAAAAGTTGGACTCAGCCAAAAACAAAGATTCGTCCATCATTTTGAGTCTTAAAGAGTCATTGAAACATCAAGTCCGTTTCTCAATCAACAAATTCTGCAGACCTGCTGAGTTCTAACTTCTTATGAGGTTCTTATGTGGAATAAACTTCCAAAAGTGGATGGAGGTCAATTACAATGTTTAAAAGGCATTTGGATAAGTACATGAATAGGAAATGTTTGGATGGATATGGGCCAAGTGCAAGTGAGTGGGACTAATTAGTCTGTTTGGGAATTCAGAATATTGGGAGTGGATGTTAGGGCAGTTGCATGCTCCTCCTGTAGAATGTGGGAGGTAACGGTCACCACTAGTGTCCCCACTGACTTCATCTGCGGGAAGTCCACCCAACTCCAGATCCTTGGAAACAGTTAGGGAACTGAAGCTGGAGCTGGATGAACTTCGGATCATTCGGGAGGCTGAGGGTGTAATTGTGAGGAGATACAGGGAAGTAGACACACCTCAGGTACAGGGTAGATGGGTTACAGTCAGGGGATGGAAAGGGAACAGGCAGACAGTGCGGGAATCCCCTGTGGCCGTTCCCCTCAATAACAAGTACACCATTTTGGGTACTGTTGGGGGGGAACGACTTAACAGGGGTAAGCCATGGGGTACAGGTCTCTGGCACAGAGTCAGTCCCTGTTGCTCAGAAGGGAAGGGGGGAGAGCAGGAGACCATTAGTCATTGGGGACTCCATCGTTAAGGAGACAGATAGGAGAATCTGTGGGAATGAGAGAGACTTGCGGTTGGTGTGTTGCCTCCCAGGTACCAGGGTCCGTGATGTCTCAGATCATGTTTTCGGGATCCTTAAAGGGGAGGGGGAGCAGCCCGAAGTTGTGGTCCACATAGGCACCAACGACATAGGTAGGAAAAGGAATGGGGATGTAGGGCAGAAATTCAAGGAGCTATGGTGGAAGCTGAGACCTAGAACAAGCAGAGTTGTTATCTCTGGTTTGTTACCTGTGCCACATGCTAGTGAGGTGAGGAATAGGGAGAGAGAGCAGTTGAACAAGTGGCTACACGGATGGTGCAGGAGGGAGGGATTCAGATACCTGGATAATTGGAGCTCATTCTGGGGTAGGTGGGACCTCTACAAATGGGATGGTCTACACCTGAACCAGAGGGGTACCAGTATCCTGGTGGGGAAATTTGCTAATGCTCTTCGGGAGGGTTTAAACTAATTCAGAAGGAGGGTGGGAACCTGAGTTGTAGCTCCAGTGAACAGGAGGTTGAGAGTAGTGAGGTCATGAATAAGGTTTCAAGGTCGCAGGAGTGTACCGGCAGGCAGGAAGATGGTTTGAAGTGTGTCCACTTCAACATCAGGAGCATCCGGAATAAGGTGGGTGAACTTGCAGCATGGGTTGGTACCTGGGACATTGATGTTGTGGCCATTTCTGAGACATGGATAGAGCAGGGACAGGAATGGTTGTTGCAGGTTCCGGGGTTTAGATGTTTCAGTAAGATCAGGGAACGTGGTAAAAGAGGGGGAGGTGTGGCATTGTTAGTCAAGGACAGTATTACGGTAGCAGAAAGGGCGTTTGATGAGGACTCGTCTACTGAGGTAGTATGGGCTGAGGTTAGAAACAGGAAAGGAGAGGTCACCCCCTGTTGGGAGTTTTTTACAGGCCTCCAAAAAGTTCCAGAGATGTAGAGGAAAGGATTGCAAAGATGATTCTGGTAAGGAGCGAACGTAACAGGGTAATTGTTATGGGGGACTTTAACTTTCCAAATATTGACTGGAAACGCTATAGTTCGAGTACTTTAGATGGGGCAGTTTTTGTCCAATGTGTGCAGGAGGGTTTCCTGACACAGTATGTCGATAGGCCAACAAGAGGCGAGGCAACATTGGATTTGGTACTGGGTAATGAACCAGGCCAGGTGTTAGAATTGGGGGTAGGTGAGCACTTCGGTGCTTCAGTTACATTTACTTTAGCGATGGTAAGGGATAGATATTTATCGCGGGGCAAGAGTTATAGCTGGGGGAAAGGCAATTATGAGGCGATTAGGCAAGACTTAGGATGCATAAGATGGGGAAGGAAACTGCAAGGACTGGGCACAATTGAAATGTGGAGCTTGTTCAAGGAACAGCTACTGCATGTCCTTGATAATTATGTACCTGTCAGGCAGGGAGGAAGTGGTCAAGCGAGGGAACCGTAGTTTACTAAAGTAGTTGAATCTCTTGTCAAGAGGAAGATGGAGGCTTATGTAAAGATGAGGCGTGAAGGCTCAGTTAGGGCGCTTGAGAGTTACAAGTTAGCCAGGAAGGACCTAAAGAGAGAGCTAAGGATAGCCAGGATGGGGCATGAGAAGTCTTTGGCAGGTAGGATCAAGGAAAACCCTAAAGCTTTCGATAGGTAAGTCAGGAACAAAATAATGACTAGAGTAAGGTTAGGGCCAGTCAAGGGCAGTAGTGGGAAGTTGTGCATAGAGTCCGAAGAGATAGGAGAGGCGCTAAATGAATATTTTTCATTAGTATTCACATATGAAAAAGACAATGTTGTCGAGGAGAATGCTGAGATACAGGCTATTAGACTAGACAGGTTTGAGGTTCACAAGGAGGAGGTGTTAGCAATTCTGGAAAGTGTGAAAATAGATAAGTCCCCTGGGCCGGATGGGATTTATCCTAGAATTCTCTGGGAAGCTAGGGAGGAGATTGCAGAGCCTTTGGCTTTGATCTTTATGTCGTCATTGTCTACAGGAATAGTGCCAGAAGGCTGGAGGATAGCAAATGTTGTCCCCTTGTTCAAGAAGGGGAGTAGAGACAACCCTGGTAATTATAGACCAGTGAGCCTTACTTTGGTTGTGGATAAAGTGTTGGAAAGGATTAAAAGAGATAGGATTTATAATCACCTAGAAAGGAATAATTTGATTAGGGATAGTCAACACGGTTTTGTGAAGGGTAGGTCGTGCCTCACAAACCTTATTGAGTTCTTTGAGAAGGTGATCAAACAGGTGGATGAGGGTAAAGTGGTTGATGTGGTGTATATGGATTTCAGTAAAGCGTTTGATAAGGTTCCCCATGGTAGGCTATTGCAGAAAATTCGGAGGCTTGGGATTGAGGGTGATTTAGCGGTTTGGATCAGAAATTGGCGAGCTGTAAGAAGACAGAGGGTGGTGGTTGATGGGAAATGTTCATCCTGGAGTTCAGTTACTAGTGGTATACCGCAAGGATCTGTTTTGGGGCCACTGCTGTTTGTCATTTTTATAAATGACCTGGATGAGGGCGTAGAAGGATGAGTTAGTAAATTTGTGGATGACACTAAAGTCGGTGGAGTTGTGGATAGTGCGGAAGGATATTGCAAGTTACACAGGGACATAGATAAGCTGCAGAGCTGGGCTGAGAGGTGGCAAATAGAGTTTAATGTGGAAAAGTGTGAGGTGATTCACTTTGGAAGGAGTAAAAGGAATATAGAGTACAGGGCTAACGGTAAGATTCTTGATAGTGTGGATGAGCAGAGAGATCTTGGTGTCCATGTGCATAGATCCCTGAAAATTGCCACCCAGGTTGATAGGGTTGTTAAGAAGGCATACAGTGTGTTAGGTTTTATTGATAGAGGGATTGAGTTTTGGACCCGTGAAGTTATGTTGCAGCTGTAAAAAACTCTGGTGCGGCTGCACTTGGAGTATTGCGTGCGGTTCTGGTTGCCGCATTATCGGAAGGATGTGGAAGCATTGGAAATGATGCAGAGGAGATTTACCAGGATGTTGCCTGGTATGGAGGGGAGGTCTTATGATGAAAGGCTGAGGGACTTGAGGCTGTTTTCGTTGGAGAGAAGAAGGTTAAGAGGTGACTTAATAGAGACATACAAGATGATCAGAGGATTAGATAGGGTGGACAGTGAGAGCCTTTTTCCTTGGATGGTGACGGCTAGCACGAGGGGACATAGCTTTAAATTGAGGGGTGATAGATATAGGACAGATGTCAGAGGTAGGTTCTTTACTCAGAGAGTAGTAAAGGCGTGGAATGCCCTGCCTGCAACAGTAGTAGACTCACCAACTTTAAGGGCATTTAAATGGTCATTGGATAAACATATGGATGATAAGGGAATAGTGTCGGTTAGATGGGCTTCAGATTGGCTTCACAGGTTGGCGCAACATCGAGGACCTAAGGACCTGTGCTGTGCTGTAATGTTCTATGTTCTATGTTCTAATTTGGTTTGGGAGGATGGTGAATGTGGACTGGTTGGACCAAGGGTCTGTTTCCATGTTGTATGCTGTGACTCGAAATGCTGGCCTAGCCAGTGACGCCTTCATCCATGATTGAATGTTTTCTTAAAAAAAAATTCCAAGGGTAATATAATTAAGGAAAAAATTGGTATCTGTGTTGTGAACTAGACCAAACTCCTTCAAAATATTTTAAGAAGATAATTTGGACCCTAACTTTTTCTTATTTAAAAAATAAATGTAAGACATTGTGTTCCAGATGGAATTCAATTGGTCAAAATATTCGACCATTAAACACTCATTCATGTGTTAAAATTAAAGTACAGACAGTATAAAAAGAAAAGAAAAGAATTGGCTTAACTGTAATTCCATTGAAACACTTAAAATAATATATATATTAAATACTGCTAATTAACTGTTCAAATATAATAACATCCCATTGACACACCCTTGGCAAAGGCAAATTGGTAAATCAGATTGCCTCACATGCAATTCTAGCAGCAGGAAGAGAACCCCAGCTTTTAGCTATAACAGATAAAGGAATAAGAGCTTCCACATCCAGCTTCAAGATGCCAGCAACTGTTACGGAAGCTAATGCAGATTTAGGAACATTGTTACATTGTTGCTTTTCTGTAGTAACAATCTCAGTCAAAATCAGCAACTCAATATACATAAAACCACTTCTAATCTTCTATCCGCCTCTCCCCTCCCTATTTATTTCAGAAACCCCTTGCCATCCCCCATTTCTGATGAAGGGTCTCGGCCCAAAACGTCAAGCTTTCCTGCTCCTCTGATGCTGCTTGGCCTGCTGTGTTCATCCAGCTCTACACCTTGTTATCTTTAATCTTGTATTTCTGATTTGATCAGGTACACATAAAGTGTGCAATGTAATGATTTGCCTTCCATTACAAGATTATTTTATCAAATAACATAATTACTGTTTCGAGCCCAGGGACTCTTCATTAGAACCTGGTCATCAGGCTCCAAAAATTAATAGAATAGAATAGATCATAGAATCCCTACAGTGTGGAAACAGGCCCTTCGGCCCAACAAGTCCACACCGAACCTCAGAGCATCCCACCCAGACCCAACAACCCACCTAACCTACACCTCCCTGAACACTACAGGCAATTTAGCGTGGCCAATCCACCTAACCTGCACATCTTTGGACTGTGGGAGGAAACCGGAGCACCCAGAGGAAACCCACGCAAACATGGGGAGAACATGCAAACTCAACACAAGCAGAAGCCCGAGGCTGGAATCAAACCCGGGTCCCTGGTGCTGTGAGGCAGCAGTGCTAACCACTGAGCCACCATGCTGCCTTAACTCTGCTTTCTCTTCACAGATGCTACGTGACCTGCTGAGTTTCACCAGCAATTTCTGTTTTTGTTTCAGATTTCTAGCATCTGCAGTTCTTTATTTTATTTTAGTGCAAGTTTTTTTTAGATACTCACTGAAGCAAATTGATTTGACACTAAAGACTGGATTAATAATGTCTTCAGTTTTGAACTTCTTCTTTGAATCCAAGAGGCCAGCTAGGCTAACTCACGTCACAAAGCTCAAATGGCTTTAGGTTTTAAAAGAAGTAAATAGGAAATCTCTGATTTCAAGTACATGAGTGATTCTGCCGTTATACAGTCAATGGTAGACAGGAAAGAAACACTAGTCCATCCAGTCTGATCCTCACAATCATAATATCTTTTATCTCAAACCACACACTCTCCATCAGCACATATAGGCAATGTTAAAAGAATGACAGATTAAAAGCACTTGCCAACTTGAATTGATAAAAAAGATCTGAGAAACTTCTCTCTGATCCCCTCTTGCCAAACACTAATCCAGAGTTCACTTCATGATTATTTATTTCAGCACCCATCATTTGCTACCTTTCCAGCTCGCTATTTTTCACCTAGCCTCCTATGATCTAAAGCTCTGAATACCTTAACTGCAATTTTGATTGGAATCAGTTCTCTCAATACAAAGAATCAACAAGGGTTTCCAATGTTGCTGGTTCAATCTAACAATTTCTGCTAGATGTTATTTGTACATGGACTTTGTTCAAACCAGCGCTTCGTTGCTAAGCTTAAAGAGTGCCGGCTTTGCTGAAGTCCCAAAAGATGGGCCAGAGACGCATCTTAGAATTAATCAACATCTTCTTAATGCAAGAAAAGTTACAGGGTGCTTTTTGAAATGATGTAACCTGGCAGCCAATCTGCTCACAGCAAGATCTCACAGCTAGCAATGTAATAATGAACAGTTTCTAGTGATGGTGTCTAAAGGAAACGCACCATGGTAATGGCTCTACTATTTTTATTTCCAGACAAGGTAAAACTACCCAGACAAACTTATTGTCAGCTTGAAATTCAATAAATAATCATTTCAGATCATTAAAGGAATTTCGTTTTAGCAGCTGAACACATGCAACTAAATGTTCTTTTGCGAGAATTTTCAAATCAGAAAAAAATATCCAAGGGTAGAATATATTTTCAGGTTTATTACAGCATAAAGAACTGAGCTCAAGGACTGCACTAGGTTGCATCTCAGGGCTTGCTCTCTTAGCATTCACTCACTCTGAACCTTCCTGGATGCTCAGAACATCCCTGCCTTCCCAACTTTTGGCTTTCACCCCACCCTCCTCCCTCAGCCAGAGCTTTAACCATTGCTGTTTACTGTCAATTCAGCACAGACACAAAGCTGGCATCTTGTCGTGGTCATCAGCAGTCATCTGTCAAGAGGCTAGATGCCTTGCTGTATGCAACAATGCTGTGTCAATCTCAAAGCTGCTCCATGTGCCAGTAGCTTATGCAGCAAACACACTGCGTTGGCTGAAAGCAAATAGTTTATCTCCAAATCTAGACCATAACCGAGTTCAGAGAGACACCCTTCAGTCAGCATGTAGTGTACAGTGAGTCAAGGACAGCCTCTGAGATCAAGCCAAAGTCAACCGCCTGCTCAGGGTGATTATAGTCAAGGGGGCATTTATGTATGGAGCGTCCAGATATCCTGTGTGTGTCCTGCCCAGTGGCAGATGCACCCTTCTAATCTTGACCTCCCACAGGGTTGGGTGGGGGGCCAGGGAGTGTGGAAATGGAAGGCACAATCACCTCTGAATAGTCCTGAGAGGAGATTTCTGGGGGTGGGGCATGTACGTGCTGTGGTTCCTCTTCCTCCAACTGGGTGCTTGTTGGCATCACTCCGCCTTGTGAGAATGGAGTACCTTGGAGTGAGGTTCAGTTCCCCTGTTTCCTTGTGGTTGTTGATGAGCATCAATGGGTGGAGCGATGGAACCCAGGTCGGTGTGCATACCAGACTGCTGGACCTGGCTCTCCATGGCAGCTGCCAACCAATCCATGGAGGCAGCTGGGCACTGGCTTGCCTGAAGCATCAGAATCCTAACCGTGTAGCTGCAGTCCCGCTACATAAAAACTTAAAGAATTGTGGATGCTGTAAATCAGGAACAAGAACAGAAATTTCTAGAAAAGCTCAGCAGGGTCTGTGAAGAGAAATCAGAGTTAACGCTTCGGGTCTGATGACCCTGCCTCAGAACTCCTGCTCCAGTTGTATCATGTTGCCCAGTGCCCCCGACAATCTTTCCCGTTGCTCCTGTGCCTGCTTGTCCATGATGAAGTTGTTAATCACTGGCACCATGGGGTCCTCTGCTTCCTAGGTTACCTGATCTTTGGTGGTCCTCCGAGTGCCTGTGGCCTGGGGCCTTCCTCCCTTGATCAGCTAAAGAGATGTGACAACAATGTGCTCGCCAACAAGTGCTCCTGACTCTAGTCTGGATGAAATACCAAGCGAGGTGTCAGTGTCTGAGTCTGTAAGGGTGTAGGAAGCTTCTTCTGAGCCATCTGTGCTGTCTTTCTCAGACCTGGAGAAGGGCATGTCTGGAAAGGTGACCCTCTTCATTGTACTGATGTGGACAACCCAATGGTACCTGCAGGAGATGAAACAGACCATATTCTCACCAAGAGGGAGAGGTTGTGTCACATTAATGTTAATCGTACGATGGGGCTAATGGGAGAGCAGCAACAGCAATGAACAATGCCTCTCCCTCAAGTGTAGCGTCATGAGAATTTCCACATTCTCAAAGGAGCAATCTCAGTTTTTGCCAGCCAATACTGAGATCCTCTCCCTTTACGGAGCAATGAACCGAATGTTGGGCAGTCCACCAACAGTCCTGGCTCTTTGATTTTCCACTTCCTCCTGGAATGACAGAAAGGAGAGGATACAATGCAATGAAAGTGGGTAGCAAAGCTGTTAATGCTGATGCAGAGCTGCCCAAGTGAGTGAGTAGGCAGTGCATTGGACTTCCATAAACAAAAACAGAACTTACCAGAAAATCTCAGCAAGTCTGGCAGCATCTGTGGAGAGAGAAACAGAGTTCATGTTTTGGGACCATGGCTATACAGGCAGTACAGTTATTCAGTAGTTAGCACTGCTGCCTCACAGCACCAGGAATCCAGGCTCGATTCCAGACTCGGGTGACTGTCTGGGTGGAGTTTGCACATCCTCCCCATGTCTTTAGGGTTTCTTCTGGGTGCTCCAGCTTCCTCCAACAGTCCAAAGATGTGCAGGTTCAGTGGATTGGCCATGCTAAATGTGGGGCTATGGAAATTGGATAGGGGTCTGAGTGGGATGCTCTTCAGAGGGTTGGTACAGACAGGTTGGGTCTAATGGCCTATTTCTGCACTATAGGGATTATTTTCTGTGATTCTAAGTCTAGTGACCCTTCCAGTGACCTGGAATGATATCTGTGTCTTTCTGCATAGACATGTCGAGTTTTTCCAACAATTTCTGTTTTTGTTTCTGATTTTCACATCCATAATTTTTTTTTTTAGTGTTTTGGGCATGCTAGGCTTGTTGTGTGAAGGATGGGTGAGGGATGGGTGAGAAACAATGAGTGAAGATGTTGCAGGCATAGCAATATTGGCAGACCATGAGCCTTGAAGGGAGGTGGGTGCAGGAGCAGAAAGAGAGAGTGAGGGAGTGAGGCAGCAGGGAGAAGGTGGTGGCACTTAGCCTGGTGGATCATTGATCTTCTAGCAGAACTTCTTAGCATTTCTCTGGACCATGGTCACTGCACTGATCCTGGTGACAACCTTGGACCAGGCTGGCATGGCCTGGTGGAACATCCTCCTCTTGCAGTTGTCTGAGAGGAGGATGGTCCTCTGAAAGACCTTGAGTCTCTGTTGGCTAAATGCATGCCTGGCTGGGCCTTATCTGCTATTTCCTGGAAGGATGCATAGAAACAATCAGGGAAGCTCCAGAATTCCAGCACTTAACTGTGTGTGTATCATAGCACTGCACTAGGGATGCTGACATGTGTTAGGATAACCAGGCAGTGACAAGCTATGTCAAATGGGAGAATCAGGCTAGTATTGGCTGAGAGGGATGCTACAGGGCTATGGTAGATAGTCAATGAGGGATTTAGGACAATGGTGTGAGAAGCCCTCTATCAAACCCAATGACACTTTGCCAAAACATAAGTCCATATGAAATTGGAACACGAGTAAGCCATTCAGCTCCTTGAGCCTGCTCTGCTATTCAATAAGTTCATGGCTGATCTGACACTCCTCACATCCGCTTTCCTGCCCTTTCCCTGTAACCCTTGATTCCACAACTGTTCAAGAATCTATCTCAGCCTTAAATATATACAAGGACTCTGCCCCCATAGTTCACTGTGGCAAAGAGTTCAAAAGACTCACAACCTTCTGACAGAAGAAATTCATCCTCACCTCTGTCTTAAACATGGTACAATTCAGCCCATTGTTTTTTACCCGTGACTGAAAGATACAGGCTCTTTATTTTATCACCTTGTTTGTATTGTTTAATTCACAAATTCTTATGGTTAAAATTGTCCTGGCTTTTTCTCATCAAATTGGTCAAATCGGTCTCTTCCTTTACAATCGGGAACGAGATCCCTGCTCTTCCCTGAAACGGACATGAGATTTTTACATCCTGCTGAGAAGACACATGGGTCTTTGTTTTCAATAGTTTAGACCAGTTTCTGATTAACAAAGACCTAAAATTTCTCCCCTTGTACTCTAAAGATGTTTGTTTTTCCAGTCATGCAAAGCCATGTTTGCACTCAGTTTTAACTCTTTTCAAGCAGATTACTTTTGAGTGAACTTAAATTAGCCCCAAATAATCACCATGGCCTTTGTGTCAAAGACAGGATCGTTATTAACAACAGTTCTGAAGAAGACTCACTGCACTCAAAACTTTAACTCTGTTTCTTTCTCCACGGATGCTGCCAGACCTGCAGAGATCGCCAGCAAATTTCTGTTTTTGTTTCAGGTTTCCAGCTTGTGCATTTCTTTGTTTCATGATATGATTGTTGTACCTTCATGTCCCAGTGCTGAAGCCCTGTTTTTCGTTGCCTGCATGCCATAATCTCTGAATGAAAGATAATTTGAATGCAACAGGTTTGATAGTTAAACTATGCAAAAATTACTCCTTTGAGCAGTTCAGTTCCACCTGTGAAATGAATCACTCAATCAAAGACTGATTTTGGAATGGATTCAGTCGGAGAGAATCAATACCTAAATACAAACGCACCATCAGAGGCAGAGGGCAGGAAATGTGGAACAAGTACAAAAAACAGCTGGAAAACTCAATAGTTAAGTCAGCATCTCTGGAAAGAAACAGGCTTAGTAACTTAAGCTGATGACCTTCCATCCAAATTAGGTACAGTTGACACAGAAAGATCAACAGCTGTGGAACACAAGAGCATGGAATTACAGCCTGACAGTGTTACGTATTTGTAAAACATTGGCAGAATAATGGAACAAAAGTTAATTCTTTTTGGACCACTTCAGCGTTGAGCTGAAGGAAAATAAACAGCATTAATTATTAAATCTGTTCCTGGCAGAATAATGAAACCCAATTGTCAGCATGCAGACTCACAGCCAGACTTTGGAAGGTAGCAACAATTTTGAGAAAGTTTTGATCCAAACTCAGATTAGAAAAATGAGCTTAAGCTATCAGTGCTGAAGGGGATTAGTCTGGAACATGATTGTGAAATATTGGACGGTCCAATGCATTCCATATTAACCTCTGTCAAATTCTTTGGCATGGTGAGAGTGTTGAGAGATGCTGGCTTTAAATAAACGAAAGCCGTGGCAAACAGCTAGATTGGGTTATCTGATCCCTCAGCTACACCCAACAGCTATCTATATCCAGGAGGATAAATTGAACACATTAGTGTTAGTTTTGTCTGTTGAATGAGATCAAAGCATTCCAATTTGGCAATGGGACTGTTTAATCAGTGCTGATGTCTCCATAGCTAAAACTTTGCAGTGCCGTTTTCTTTCACACTCCTGTACAGATACCAGAAACAGGCATTAATTCTTTCACAAATGCCAGGGCAGATCCTAACATCAATTGAAGGGCCATTTGTTGAAAATTAGTCACAGATGTGCCAGACTCATTTTCTGAGCAGGTCCAGAACCTTCCTTTCATAACCCAAGAAACTTTAACAATCTCGGTGCCAACCTGAAGTGAGTTATAGTTTAGCTTTAAAGCTCTTCTCTATAAATGGCATAGTGGCTCAGCGGTTAGCACTGCTGCCTCACAGTGCCAGGGACCTGTCTACAATTCCATTCTCGGGTGACTGTCTATATGGAGTTTGCACATTCTCCCTGTGTCTGTAGGTTTCCTTTGGTGCACTTGTTTGCTCTCACAGTGCAAAGATGTGCAGGTTAGGTGGATTGGCCATGGGAAATGCAGAGTTACAGTGATAGGGGAGGGGATGGGTCTGGGCGGGATGCTCTTTAGAGAGTCAGCGTGGACTAAATGGGCTGAAATGCCTCCTTTAAGGATTCTATGAAACACATTTCACCTTCCTATCACTTCCCATTTGGTGAAATCTCCTCTGTGCCTCTTTGTGCACCTCTTTTGTGACGCACATAGTATCAGAGGAGAGGAGGCCATTCAGCCCTTTGAGTTTTATCTATTATTCAATTCAATCATGGCTGCTTTGTATCTTTACTTCACATGTATGTCTTGCTTGCACAACTCTGAACACTAGTATGTAATAAAGTCTCTCAAACTCAGATTGGAAATTTTCAATTGACTCCTCTGCCTTAATGGTATTTTATGAAGGAGAGGGTTCCTGATTTACACCAGCTTTAGGTAAACATTGCTAAAAGGGAACATGAAGTGTTGGATACATGGGTGGCACAGTGGCTCAGTGGTTAACACTGCTGCCTCACACTGCCAGGGACCTGGGTTTGATTTCAGCCTGGATTTTGCACATTTTTCCAGAGTCTGTGTGGGTTTCCTCCAGAAGCTCCGGTTTTCTCCTGCTGTTCAAAGATACGCAGGTTAGAGGGATTGGCCAAGCTAAGGTGCCCTGCAGTGTCCGGGGATGTGCAGGCCAGGTGGGTTACTCAGGTGGGTAAAAGCAGGGCTATGGGAATGTGCAAGGGGGCCAGATCTGGGTAGGATGCTTTTCGGAAGGTTGTCTGGACTTGATGGGCCAAACAGCTTCTTCCTGTACTGTAGGGATTCTGTAATTCCACTGATTCTCTTGCACTGATCAGGGCTAGTGTACAAGAAACCAGACTCGAAAAGGAATATGAATTTATACAACATGGGAAGGGGGTGCTGCTTGTGTGGGCCATTGTTGGCACTGGATATATAGCAAGAACAATTAATTGTCAGTTTTACTTTTCAGTCCAGCCAGATAGACACTGACATGTCAAGGTGTTTACATAGGCATGCAACAAAGTTTGGCAGTCTCCAAGATCCATCTCAAACAGAAAAGGTTCAATATATCATCAATTTCCTTTTTGCCTACACGAACCTGAGTTAATATAAGTAATGTTTAGCATGTGCAAATAAGCTACACTACAAGCTTGGTTGATTACCTTAAATTGGCTTCCTGAGTAATTCTTAGCACAATCCAAATTGTTTTGTGAATGTTATCCTGTAGTAGAAACATGTCTAAAGTTGGACATGGTGTTCTCAGCCTTGCAAGCAAGGCCTGGTTTAGCATAATCAGCATATTGCCATCTGTGAATAGTCAATGGGTATGCATTCCTTCATATGGTCCACTAGCTGTTAGGAGGCATGTACTAAGATATGACTTCACACCAGCATTGGAATTCAAATAAAGCATAATTCCTTTACTTGGCAAGAAAACTGTCTTTTTCTTCTCTTAGTGGAGAAAACCACTTGTGCATTTGCTGTAAAGTAGCATTAGATAAATAACTTCACCTATTATTCAAATTTATCAGCCACCTTACTGTTCTAGGGTAATCTGAAGTAGGCAGGACACAATTCAAATCCAAAGGTGGTGGCCACAGGCTCTTTTATGACTTTGTATAATATGAGCAAAGTCCTGTTCATGACGAGCCAAGAAGATTGATCTCATTGTGCAAGGAGCTGTAGGAATCCCATAGGCTCTTGGTAAAGTGTTGAGAAGTGGGATCTTGTGTGATTGCTCCATTTCAAGGACAAATTTGAGTCTACTAAGCTGTAGAAATGACATATTTGATGCAGCTGCAGATTCAAACATCACAAATGTGTCATCTACATCATACATGCAGACAAGTATTAGCAGGATTGGCCCCTCATGCCTGTTCCCTTTTGAATAAAATCAGGTCTGATCTGATCTCACCATAGTCCTGCCTACACCTGATAATCATGATGTGGAGGTGCTGGTGTTAAACTGGGGTGAACAAGGTCAGAAATCACATGATACTAGGTTATAGTCTCACTGGTTGACTTGAAAACACAAGCTTTCGGAGCCTCAGTCCTTCTTCAGGAGTTAGTGAGTGAGGTAGTATCAGGCACAGAATTTGTAAGCAAAAGATTACTTATAAGTAATACATTTCATTCATGCTGATAAAATTGACTTTTTCACACTTTCCCATATTATACTCTATTTGTCAGATGTTTACCCACTCACTTAACCTATCTGTATCTTTTTGTTGCCTTCTTATGTCCTCTTCCACATACATTGAATCATTAGCAAATTAGTAACTATACCTGCTGTCCCTTCATCCAAGTCATTTATATAAATTGTAACAAGGTAAGACTCCAGAACTGATTCCTCTGGCACACTACTCATTACATCTTGCCAATCTGAAAGTGATCCCTTTATGCCTACTCTGTGCCTCCTGTTAGTCAGTCAAACTTCTATCCATGTTGATATCTTAACTCTATACATGAACATTTTGTTTCCACAATAACTTTTATTGGGGACTTTGTCAAATGTCTTCTGGAAATCTAAGTACTGCATACCCACAGGATTCCTCTTTATCCAAAACAAATGTTATTTTCTCAAAGGACTCCAATGAATTAATTAAACATGATTTCCCTTTCACAGAACCATGTTGACTCTGCCCGATTACCTTGGACCATTTTAAAGGTCCTGCCGTATCTGAAGTATGCATGAGTTACATGGTTCATGACCATTCCACTGAGGACATAGTTCTTGTGGTAACAAACAGAGGTATCAGAAGGGGCAGGCTGACAGGGGCTCCCACAGTAACAACATACATTTCAGCATACATGGTGTCATTGAAATTGAATTAACTGTGAGTTGTTCAGCTCATGTGGTCAATGAAAACAGATTCAGACACTAGTCGTACATTTAGATTGTGATGATATAGTGCAAATATCAATAGCTTCCTGAAATGGTGCATTAGTGAGTCAGCGGGCAACATTGAAAGAGCACAAGGATATAGTATTGCTCTCAACGTCTATGTTTTCTATGGTCTTTTATAAAGTGAAGGAATTGTTTATATTGCCTGTGAAAAAGTCATTTAAAATGGTCATTACAACTTAATAAACCCTTTGTCCAAATCACATTGTGTAGAGTCAGTCAATGACAAAATAGAGTAAAGAAACGCTTCCTCTCTTCTACCCTGAATGACCTAGCTCTAACTTCTTAAGGTTACGCCCACTTGTCATATACACCCCCAGCAGAAGAAATACTTTCTATCTATCTATCTAGCCCAATTACTTAATCACTGCCAGTACTTCATTTGGACAATACCTCAAAGCACTTCATGTAGTAAAACTAGTTGGTACAAAATATAGCAAACTGTGGAAAAATTTCTGAAGAAGGGTCCCAACCCAAAATGTCAACTTTCCTGTTCCTCTGATGCTGCCTGGCCTGCTATGTTCCTGCAGCTCCACACTGTGTTATCTGACTCCAGCATCGGCAGTTCTTACTATCTCTGTGGAAGAATTCTATTTTGTTTTGTATTAAGGGATGTATTTCACGTTTTGTCTTTCTGTAATGCACTTCAAAGATTTTTTTTAATTCTCAGGGCATACACAGACTAGTGCTAGCCTGGGATAGATGGTTCTGCAGACTTGTTCCTGGATCTGCTTTATGACATTTTCTAATCAACCTGTTCAGAGATGTTATTACACACCTCTGGAGCAGGTGGGACTTGAACCCAGGTCCCTCGGTCCAGAGATAGGGACACTAACACTGCGACACAAGAGGGGCCCAATAAAATTATGTTATAATTTATTGATTGATGTGTGGACAGCTGTTGTGAATAGATTCTGGTTATTTTCTTGCAGCTTGTTGGCTATTGGCTTCATCTTCTGTTGTTCAGAACATCTTGTTCAGTCCTTCTTACAAACCTGAATCAGAGGTTTGATTGGGTCCTCAAAAGTTGCAGATAGTGAGGAGGATTGTCAAAGGAGAAATTGTCTGGAGAAATACGAGGTGATGTATTTTGGAAGATTATATTCAGGTGTGAATTATGCAATAAATGACAGAAACCTTAGGAGCATTGATATGCAGAGGGATCTAGGTGTACAGGCTCACAGATCCCTGAAAGTGGCAACATAAGTGGATAAGATGGTCAAGTAGGCATCCCTTCATGCTTACCTTCATTGGCCAGGGCATCAAACATAAAAGGTGGCAAGTCTTGTTCCAGCAGTACAAAATAACAAGCTTGGGGCTGGATGAACACAGCAGGTCAAGCAGCATCATAGGAGCAGGAAAACTTGACGTTTCGGGCCTAGACCCTTCATCAGAAATGAGGGAGGGGAAGAGGGTTCTGAAATAAATAGGGAGAGAGGGGGAGGTGGATAGAGGATGGATAGAGGAGAGGATAGGTGGAGAGGAGGCAGACAAGTCGAAGAGGCGGGGATGGAGCCAGTAAAGGTGAGTGTAGGTAGGGGGGTAGGGAGGAGATAGGTCAGTCCAGGGAGGACGGACAGGTCAAGGGGGCGGGATGATGTTGGAGATGGGAGATGGGGGTCTAGGCCCGAAACGTCAAGTTTTCCTGCTCCTATGATGCTGCTTGACCTGTTGTGTTCATCCAGCCCCAAGCTTGTTATCTCGGATTCTCCAGCATCTGCAGTACCTTTTATCTCCCAGCAGTACAAAACTTTAGTTAGACCACATTTAGAGTATAGCATGTAGTTCTGATTGCCACACTACCAGAATGACATGGATCCTTTGGAGACAGTGCAGAGAAGGTTTACCAGGTTGCTTGGTCTAGAGGGTTTCAGTTATGAGAAGAGATTGGATACACTTGGATTGTTTTCACTGGAAAGGCAGAGGCTGAGGGGTGACCTGTAGAGATCTACAAAATTATGTGACGCATAGATAGGGTAGACAGTTAGACGCTTTTTTGCAGGGTGGAAAGGTCAACCACAAGAGGACACAAGTTCAAAACGAGAGTGGGAAGTTTAGGAGAGAAGTGCAGGGAAAATTTTTCACACAGGAAGTGATAGGGGCATGGAATGCACACCAGTGGAGGTGGTGGTACCGGCATGTTAGCAACGTTTAAGGCATATCTTGATGGACACACGAACAGGAGGCTAACAGAGGGATAGAAACCACACATGGGCAATATGTAATGGGTCCAAATAAGGATTAGGAGTCAGCGCAAGCTTGGTGGGACGAAGGGCCTGTTCTTGTGTTGTAGTGTAAATGAGGAATCTTGGGTGGAAAGTAAAGGGTCTGTTTGCACTGAATGTATCCTCTCTCGTCCAGCTCTTGTTGACATCTTTGTAAGAACTGAACCTGGAAGGAATAGCAGGGTGAGGGCTGGTGAATGGCAAAGCTGCAGCACCCAACTCACTGTTATTCACAATGAAACCAACTAAGAATCGATGCATTGGAAGCTCGTGACACATTGCCATGCACGTGCCCACTGGCTTCGTGGTAGATTCCCATCCACTGACCCCAAGAAAACATTTGTACAACATGGACACCAGTTTATCAAGTGGGTGACAGAATTTCTTGATCGTTTTCCAATCCAATGACGTACTTCTGTCCATCTTTGCACAAGTGTAGAAGCTGAACCATGCAAGCCATTAATCAATGTCAAGTGTTCTTAGTCATGGGCAAACTAAATAGTCAAAGGAAAGCTGAGCGGCTGCTGAGCTCATAACATAGTGTAACCCATAAATCACTTGGGTTTTTGTTTCTAAAATGGGAAGTGATACCATGCTTCGATATCCTTGTTTAATCTGAAGTATGGGACTTGTATATAAAGTTTATGATAAATTCAACCAAATGTCAGATACAAGATCACTGAGGGTTTCAAGAGAGAAGTTTATATTTCTCACCCAGCAGAGTATTATATAAATTTCATATTCTAGACATTGCACATTGCTTTAGAATTTTCTCTCTCTAAATTTCTCTGTCTCTCCACCTGTCCCTCCTTCTTTAAGACTCTGCTTAGAAAGCAACCTTTTTTTTGTCCAAGCATTTAGTCAGCTATTTCCAATATATCACTCTGTTTCAAATTTAGGTTGACATGCTTTACAGTGAAATAACTTACTTTTTTTTTGCTACGTTATAGCAATAAAACAAATGCAAGTTGTTTGTTAGAAAATAAACAAAAGAAGATACGGTAACAAAGAATAGTATTAAAACAGAAATTGCTAGAAAAACTCAGCTGGTTGGCAGCATCGGTGAAGAAAAATCAAAGTTAACGTTTCAGGTCAACTGAAACAGTGCGTCTACCTGGACAGTGCTGTTCGTGGATTTTTGGAAGGAGGGCTGAAACAATGGGTCTGCCCAAAGAATGGTATAGTCAGCTCATAGTGCCAAAATTTCACTAATTTCATTTAGGCAAGGAACCCTTATCTGGCCTACATTTAACTCCAGGCCCATACCAACATAGTTGACTCTTAATTGCCCTGTGGGCAATCATATAATCCCTATAGTGTGGAAGTAGGCCATGAAGCCCATCAAGTCCACACTGACCACCCAAAGAGCATCCCACCCACATCCACCCCTCTACCCTGTAATCCTAGATTTCCCATGGCTAGCCTACACATCCCTGGAGACTATGTGCAATTTAGCACAGCTAATTCACCTAACCCAATCATCTTTGGGCTGTGGGAGGAAACTGGAACACCTGGAGGAAACGCACGCAGACACAATGAGGATGTGCAAACTGCACACAGACAGTCACCCAAGGCAGGAATCAAACCTGGGTTGCTGGCGCTGTGAGGCAGCAATGTTAACCACTGAGCCATCATGACACTTCATCAATGCTGGCCTGGCCAGCAATTCCCACATTCTGTGCATGAATAAATAAAGAGAGAAGAAATCTCTACACAGAGAGGATTGTGAGTTTTAGGAATTCTACAAACCAGGAAATTCTGCATTTTCAACTGGCATGGGCACATTTTTGGAACACAAAGGGAATTGGAGGTTGGGGTGGGAGCAGACAATTGGGGTAACAGATACATGAACTTACTGAGTGATAGAACTGGAGCTAATTGATATCTGGTCTACTCCAGCTCTTGATTTGTGTGTTCTAATGCAGATTTGTCTAGTTGATGGGCCATAATGTGGGTCAAGAGGAGTAAGTGAGCGGTTGATGGAGTGACTGGGAGGAGTGGGTGAATGATTGGCTGGAAGGAGAGGATGAGTGAGTGAGTGAGTGAGAGAATGAGAGAAAGAGAGACAGTTGGATGAATGCGTGACAGTGAGGCTTGGGTGCGTGAGTGAATAGGAAGTGGAATGGGTGAGTGCATTGGACTGGATTGGACTTATCCATTGCTCTCCTCCTCTATCTCTACCACCATGCTCCTCCCCATGGTCCATAATCAGAGTGTGCTCCTTCAGAGGTGAACCAAGTTCATTGTTACTTTGATGCAACACTTTAGTGCAGTCTCCATCTCCACCAAATTCCTTGATGATCAATACTTACGATCTCGGTTTCTATCTCTGGCTCTGCTTCTTAGTTGAAAAGAGGGAAAAATGTTTTTATTAGTTAGTTCTGGTGTTTGATACTTTCAAATGATCATTTTTACTAATCACTCATTTAAATGATCAATTTATATTTGTGTAATCTTTTCCCCCGAAATACATGCTTAATGCAGTGTCAAGCCTTACCATTTCAGAAGTTTGTTCACTGCCCCGACTCGCCCAGTGAAAGACAATTTGAAATGTGGCTCCTCCCCTCACCATGTGAAAATATTGGAAAATTCTGTTGTTATGGAGCAGATTCATACAGGAAACCTTCAAGACAGCAGAGAGTTGCCAGAGATCAAGAGGAGGAAAATGTGGTATGCAATGTGTTTGTATTTTTTTCTAAAGCCAAAAGAGTTGTCTCTTTGAAAGTTGTCTCTTGAAAGAAGGTGTGGCCGTTGTTATGTTATGTTGGTACAAGGATTTGATCAATTTCTAACTTCCATAGTCTGATTTCAATATCTGCACTCTTAATGAACTGAAATGATTTTTAAGATGAAAACCACTGACGTAAAATGGCCTCAGAAGCCATCTGTCCTCAGGTGGAGCCAGCTCATGGATCCATAAATAAATATGAAACCATCTGAGCTATAATTAATGTCACTACAAAAGGGAATTAAAACTCACATCACGTCACTTGTTTGATTGAAACCTTTCTGGACAAGTTTCACAAGTTGGGATGAGAGTCTCCTGTAGATTATCCAGCTGGGGAAGAATAGTGAAGCCAGGCACAGGAAAACAAATGAACTATATTTCAGATAACCACATTTCAGCAGAGCAGAAAGAGGGGGGTAGAAAAGATTTGTAACAGTCGAACTTGAAGATTCTCTCTTTTGCTTTTACTTGGCCTCTTGGAAGACAACATCCGGTGAAAGCAAATTGGATCAATTCACAAAGAAATCAAAGATATCTACAAGCTTTGCTGGTGCTGTCGATACAAGTGATCAATTAAGCAACTGCGATCTTGGGCTAAAATTTAATGCGTCAAATACTCTAAGTACTTTCCAATTGCATGTTCCTCGACCTTCCTGTTTGCACTGGGCACTCTGCCCTTTTTAAATTTTAACGAACAATTATGCGTTTGTGTACACTTCGTTATTAGTACTTTTTTTCAACATTTCATACAAAAACTTTGTAATTGGGTGTTGGATTTTGAGCCAGTGAACTATCTTTTAATCGAAGGGTGATATAACTGCATGTTAAAGTCATTGTTGTGGCCAACCAAAAGGACTAAAAATAAAGTAGAATCAATTCAACTCTGTTCACCTGGCCGTAACAAATGCTAATATCAGAGTCACTGTGAGTTATTTATTTGCATCTCTAGACTGCACATTACAGAGCAATTGAAATTTGTCACTTGGATGTCTTGCCAGTACTTTTCATTACAAAATTGCACACAGTTCAGGGAGAAATCAGCAATTAGTGGGGACAGCATATGGCTCTCCTTGCTCCATACACCCTGAGTATATCGTACGCCCTTTACCAGGTATCCCAGCATGTCAACAATGCTCCTAGAGAAGGGTCACTGGATCCAAAATGTTAACCTTGTCTCTCCACAGATGCTGCCAGACCTGCTGAACTTTTCCAGTAATTTCAGTTTTTGCCTCTGATTTACAGTATCGGCAGTATTTTCAGTTTCAATTACTTGCTGCTTGGCTGTTCTTGTTTGTAGTCACGAAAGAATGGAAAATAATGATTTCTTTGGTGTCAGTGAGAGAAATTCATTTCAAAGCTAAATCACACAATTTTTTTTGCTAATGTCTTACAGATGAGTTTGTAACAGGCATTTATTTTGAAACAGCAACTGGCTACGGCAGGAGGCTGACTGCCAATCATGCAGATTGCAAGGTTCAGATAGCTATCCATATTGGGTGCCCTTGAACTGTGGGCCCATTAATGTGGCAGATCAAAGCTCTCCCAAACAAAAGCACAAGCCAATCAATCATTGAAATTTGGAAGTGGTATTTATTAGGTGCAAGTAATTGTTGCACCCCTCTTTTCTATCAATGTGCTTCCTAAATTCCTGATAATTTCTATCCTATATTTCCTCCTCTCACTCATTATTAGTTCATTCTCTCTATCTCTTTTTTTGTCTTCTATGTTTAGCATTCCATACCTTTCATTTTCTAACACTTTTTTCTCCTTAGCACTCCTTTCTCTCTCCCCCTTTTCCTCTCTCCCATTTTTCTTTCCTTTCACGTGATCTCTCCTTCCTTTTGCTTTTTCCTGACTTCTCGCTCCCTCATTCTTCTTTCTCTCTCTTTTCCTCTGAATGTTCTCTGTTTTCTGTTTTCCCCTCATTGTCTCTGTTTCCTTTCTTTTCTCAGTCCATCATTTTTTCCTCCTTTTTTTTCACTTCCCAGCATTTTCCTTCTTTTCTCTCCCACCCTTTCCCTCTATATATACCTTTTTCTCACATAAATCGCCTTTCTCCTCTCTCTGAGAAAGACTGGGCTTTTTCACAAGGCTCTCAAAAGTCTCCAGCTATCGGGGTGTGACTTCCAGGCGTAGGTTGAATACTACCCATGCACACCTACTGCTCTATGGCTAAATAGTTAAAGCAAATAACTCCTTAATATTATCTGTAAAAAAAGCTGATCAAATAAAGGAATAGAGATAGTGTGAACTGCCAATGCTGGAGTCAGAGATAACACAATGTGGAGCTGGGGGAACACAGCAGGTCAGGCAGCGTCAGAGGACCAGGAAAGCTGACATTCTGAAGAAGAGTCCCGACCCGAAACATCAGTTCTCCTGCTCCTCTGATGCTGCTTGGCCTTCTGTGTTCCTCCAGCCCCACACTGTGTTATCAAATACAGGAATATATGCCTTTCAACGGTAATGCATTAGTTAAGAAACAGAAAATTTTCAGTGAGTAATTGCGTCCATCAAATCCATTAAATAAGGTTCCGGCTTCCTGTAAAGAAATCCTGTAAGGTATCCTATAAAGACATTTTCATGCAAAAGTGCTTGCCAATGTGCCTCTGAAAGTCGAAGTGTTAGGGAGCTTTAAACTCTTCTATTTATGGATTCTATTATAAACTCAAACTCACAAATGTCTGGCTCAGTGGTTCCTGCATTAATGAGTGAGCCCTGCTTGCACAAGCCTCAGTGTTAAACTTCACCTCCATTAATGTTCAGCTGGAGGGTACAAGTTTTAGATGAATTGCTTCACTGTAATGACTTCTCAGAAAATGTCGTCTTATTAGTAAAAGTGAGGATGTGGGCAAGAAATTCTTTGAAACTCCAGTGAATGCAAGCCTAACCTGTTTCAACTTTACTCAAAAGACAAACTGCCCATTCCAGGAAAATTTAGGACTAAAACAACAATGTTAAATGTGATTTCTATTGATGAGCTTTCTGGGGCACACATAACAGTTTGATCCTGTTAGATCAGATAATTTACCCTCAGTTCTTTTGAATAATGGAACAAAATCAGAATTGGCTGGAAAAACTCAGCAGGTCTGGTAGCATCTGTGGAGAGAAAGCAAAGTTATCAGTTTGGGTCCAGTGATCCTCCTTCATCCTGGAGAATGGTCTCTGGACCCAAAGTGATAATTCTGCTTTTTCTCCACTGAAGCTACCAGGCCTGCTGAGATTTTCCAGCAATTTCTGAATTTGTATCTGATTTCCAGCATCCTCAGTTCTTTGGGTTTTTTGTTTAGGTATGAAAAATGGAAATTGTTGTGGGAAGGGTAAATAAAGATAAGAGTGTATATTGTGAAGCAAAGGGTTAGTTATGACTTCACCCTAAGGAGAGAAACTGAGCACATAGAAACAAGCTGCCATATTGACATCAACTCACATCCAGTTGGAGCTTGGTTCAAGAGGGTTCCTAATAGGATGCACTTATACTCTCGGTGTGAAGTTAAGTTCAATGACGCTTGTTATGTTCACTCAGATGAGTATAGACCTCATCTGACTACACCAACTTCTTCCTTATTTCAGAATATGCAAAATGGAAGCAGAAGACCAAATGCCTTCTCATGCCTACTCCACCATCCAGTATGATCGTGGCTGGTCTTCATTCATAGATTCCCTACCGTGTGAAAACAGGCCATTCAGCCCAACAAGTCCACACCACACTTCTGAAGACTCACGACCCCGCCCTCTCCATGTAACCCTGCATTTCCCATGGCTAATCCACCCAACCTATATACCCCTGGACAATACGGGTAATTCAGCATGGTTAATCCACCTAACCCACACATCTTTGTCCTGTGGGAACAAACTTGGAGCACCCGATGGAAACATGTACAGACATGGGGAGCATGTGCAAACTCCACACAAACAGTCACCTGAGGATGGAATTGAGTCAAGGTCTCTGTCACTGTGAGGCAGCAGTGCTAACTGCTGGGCCAAAGTGCTGTGCTCAGTCTCAATTTCACTTTCCTGTCAGCTCTCCCCTATCAGTTTGATTCCCTGAGGGATTTTTAATAAAGCCTCTTACAGCCTTGATCTCATACTCAATGATAGCACATCCACAGCCCACCGGGATAAAGAGTTCAAATTTTCACAGCCTTCTGAATGAAGAGAAACTTGTCCTTATCTCAGTCCTAAATGATTGACCCCTTATCCCAAGATCTCAGGTGTTCTAGGCTCCTTCACCAGAGAAATAATCTCTCAGTATCTACTTTGTCAAGAGCTTTCAGAATCCTAAACTTCTGGTTTGGTTGTGTGAGCTTCAAAGATGAATATTCGTATTTCGACAACGTTGAGATGAACATCAAAAAAATCAAGAACTGAAGATAACAAGCATGGGGCTGGATGAACACAGTAGGTCAAGCAACATCATAGGAGCAGGAAAACTTGACGTTTCGGGCCTCAAGAACTGAAGATGTTGGAGTAAATGTTTTGAACCGAGTGACCTTTTCTTGTATTACTGGCATATGTTTTACATTAATGAACCAGATGTGGTTTTATAGCAAAACAGTGGTTCAATGGTCAGCATTAAAGAAACTTTAGAATAGTATTTTTTTAAAAATTGAATTTAAATTTCACCATCTGATCTGAGAGTCAGTGTAGGTCGGCAAGCACAGAGGTGATGAGCAACTTGGGATAAAGACAGCAGGTGGGCACAAGTTTATTTTGGGTGTAATATTCTTGTTTGTTCCATCAACAGCAGTGTGGCAAGGAGTAAATATTGTCTAGGGGTAGCAGGAGGAGCAGCCAGCTGGGAGGCTAGACAGGACCCCAGATTAACACTTCACCTGAAAGCCAGCATAGCACTCCCCAGTGCTGCATGACAAGTGTTAACTTGGATTTTGTATTCAAGCCACAAATAGGAACTGGAGATTAACTGTTTCAAGCCTCAGTGGAAGTTAATAGTGAAAACTAGGCTTTATCTATCTCTCTTTAGATTTTCAGTCTAACCTCCTAATTGCCTGTTTAATGCATAATAGAGGGTGGCACAAATGATATGTACTTAGAACCATATTGTGCCATATCATTTTATTTATCAGTAAACTGCCTAGAGAGAATAGATGTTTGTGTTAAAAGGAACATTACTGGAGGCAGTTATGCTCTTAACATAATGTTGACTCGACACATAAAGTTATGCAAACATTTTTCCAGGAATCATTTTATTCAGTTGCTGATGTATGTTTCCATGGAGACCTGCTATTTTTGGTCTGACAGTCAACAAGTCTCTCGATTGATGTCATTGGACAGTTCTTACAGGGTTGACAGTGCTCTCAGCGCTGATTAAAATTCAATTCATTTGATTGTTGCGGATTCAAAAACTACAACATGAGATAGTTTTCATAGCTTGCTTTTGCAGCTGCTGTTCAATGAAATAGAGCATTATAAGACAGTGTCAATTATTGGTGGTCTAACTCTAGCTACCAAGAGTGTGAGTGTTACATACATTTGAAAAAGAAGCAGAAGTGGACCATTCGGCCCCTCAAGCCTGCTCCACCATTTAAAAAACATATCACTTCTAATCTATTTGTGTTTCAAATTCCAGATTCCCATATAACCCTGGTAACCCTTGACCCGCACCTAATTATAATCTACCCACCTCTACCTTAAAAATGAAACATGACTCTGCCTCAATACCCTTCAAAGTTGTTTAACCTTGCGAGAGAAAACTTTTATCTTCATCTCTGTCCTAAACATTCACCCCAAACTTAAAAACTGTGCCTCATAGAGATACCCTAATGAGGAAGCACCCTTTTTAATCGCCTTGTCAAGATGTTTCAGGATCGTATACTCTTCAGTCAAATCCGGTGGAAACAAAACCAACTCTGCCAACCTTTTCTCATTAGACAACCCGCTCTTCCAAGTATCAATTCAGTAAATCTCCTCTGGACCGCCTCCAACACATTGACATCCCTTCTTAAATAAGCAGACCAAAACTTCACTCAGTATTTGACATGTCATTATAACTGAAACATTACATTCTCACTTTTTGATCAACTCCTCCCATAATAAAGGACAACATCTCATAAACCCTTCTTAACGCAAACCTTGCATGCTAATCTTATGTCACTCATCCACGAGAATAGCTAAAATAAAACAAAGAACTGCAGTTGTTGGGAATCTGACACAAAGACAGAATTTGCTGGTGAATCTCAGTAGGCCTGGCAGCATCCGTGGGAAGAAACCAGAGTTAACATTGTGAGCCCAGTGACTCTTTATCTGAACTTCACCAAGCTCAAAAAAGTTAACTCGACTTTCTTCCCACAGATGATACCAGACCTGCTGAGTTTTGCCAGGAATTTCTGCTTTTGCACCAGAACGGCTAAATAAATTTGCACCTCAGAATTCTGAACTTATTCTCTGTTTAAGTAATACTGACACAAAGACAGAATTTGCTGGTGAATCTCAGTAGGCCTGGCAGCATCCGTGGGAAGAAACCAGAGTTAACATTGTGAGC
>JAHRHZ010000223.1:10714016-10857003 GCA_024137785.1 Ginglymostoma cirratum
GCTGTGTTCATCCAGCTCCACACCTTGTTATCTCGGATTCTCCAGCATCTGCAGTACCCACTATCTCTGATATATTTGTACCTATCTTGGTGTTGTCTGCAAATTCAACTACTGAGGCCCTTCACTTCAATCATTTACATCACTGTTTAGTAACGGAGCACCTGTGTCAGGCAAGGTGTTTCTGTGAAACAAGAAAAAAACTAAAATATCTCCTTAATGTCAACAAGAAGATCACTTGCAGGGCTCCAAGGGAGTAAGGTTAATTATACCAGTTTTTCAAAAAAGCTAGCGCAGGCACATTGGGTGGGATCTTGCAGAGGGATGAAGTCCCCTCTGTTGTAAGAGATGTCCTCAGCTGGAGCTCAATTTTCTTTGCCATCAATGTTTGTACTAGTCTACAGAAACTTACTACTATCACAGAATACTATACAAAGACTTAGAAAAAGAGGCTTGCTTTTGAGTGGCGGAAAAGGTTTACCATATAAGAGTAAGACTGTAAGTTCTGATTGAGGCATCATAGTTGCAGAGGAAAGACAAATGGTGACAGATTAAGCTGAGGGTCAGCACACCTCAGGCAAGGAATGAGGCTGAGAAGGCAGGATCTTCATGGTAACCTGAAACAGGACGCAGGAATTGAACCTGCACTGTCAACATCATTATGTGTTGCAAACCAGCCCTCCAACGTACTGAGCTGCCAGAACACCCTCCGCTCTTGTAGAGTACCACCTGAGAAACCCCAGGCTAACCCCAGTTACATTGTTGTTAGTAATAGAGGATTGTCTAGCAGATTTGAGTGCAACAACTATTAAAACTTATTAGGTCCTCCCAGAAATAACTATTTATAGCCTGGTTGGCTATACAAAGGTTCCATACTAATCCATTCAGATTAACTGCTTTATTGAACAGCCTGCTATCCTCCCTGATTAAAATTTCGTGGGTAAATCCTCATTACGCCAATGGCTATCCCTGAGTAATTTGAGACTTGAAGCAGCATTAGTTGCTTTACTGCAAGACCTCCTCATGTTTCTTCCATCATTCTGAATGGTTCTCATCTGATGTTACTGTGATCCAACAACAGTCCAGCTACTCAAATTAAAACTCTGAATGTTTTTCTTGTGTGTGTTCTCATGGCTGAAGACTTTTCCTTTTCGTGCCCTTCACCAGCCTTAGCTGGCGTACTTCATAAATGACTCTCAGAACACATACCTGCTGTCACCGTGAATTGATACTGCTAGCAGCCATAGGTAGATAAGGAGTAAACACCATACTACGCTGAAGCAAACTGACAAACATTTCTAACTTATTTCAGTATGTACAGAGGCATATTTACACTAGTCATCAGTAATGCCTGCCACAAAAAGCTCCAGTCTTTATGTGATCTGACAGCATCTGATAACACTGATGAAGCAGTTCAGTGATTAACATATAGCCATTAATCCCATTTACAACATGGTCCATCAGACTCCCAGACCCGTCCCCACACAAGCCCAACAACAGATTTAATACTGGAAGGGGCAGAATAAGCTTTTTGACTGACCAATAATTGGGCCTTAGAGATCCAAAAATCCCAAAAGTGTTTGGGCTACTTAATGCTTCTCCCAACCTCAGACATGGCAAGGGGGAATGGATAGGTCACAGGAAGGGCCCCCTCTAAAATTTTCTTCCCCATCCTCTCTCCAAACTCATGAGAGGGTGAGTGTGAAATCCTGCCTGATAAGCATCATGATCATCTTTCATCCTGTCTGATTCACTGAATGAGGTCAATTTGAAGACACTATCACTGAATGTTGGACCCTGTTGTACACAAACATAGACCCTCTTGCTTGAATTGCTTTGGAGCTCAATTTTACTGAAGAACAAACAAGTAATGTATCACAGGGATCAGTGCTGTGACCTCAACTGTTTATAATTTATACAGGTGACTTAAATGAAGAATGCAAGGTATCATTGGCAACTTTGCTGATGGCACAAGGATACAAAGGAGTCTACAAATAGATTTAGATAGGTTCAGAGAGTGAGAAATAGTCTGGCAAACAAACATAATGTGAAAATGTTCATTTTGGTAGGAAGAATGAAAAAGAGTTATATTCTTAAGTGATGATGGACTGCAGAGCTCTGAGATTCAGAGGGGCCTCAGTGTTCTTGTGCATGAATTGCAAAAGGCTAGCATGCAGCTCCAATAAGTCATTAGTAAAAGCTAATGCTAACATTTATCACAAGAGGATATAAGTATAAAAGTGGTGAGATTACATTCCAATTGTACAAGCATCAAATAGCACTGAGGACACACTGGTCAGCTTACTTACTGAAGGACGTTGACACACAAGATATAATCAGAGAAGGTTTACTAAACTAATACCTGGAATGGGCGGGTTGCCATATGAGGAAAGGTGGGACAGTCTAGACTTGCACCAGAAATAGCTCCAAAGAATCTGTACCATCACCTTTTATTTACATACAAACACTCCTTAACATTAGTTTTGTTTCATTCAGTGTCACATATCAGAGTGTTGGTATCTCCGACACTTTTTTTTTTTAATCTGTCAACCAGGGCTGCCTGGTCGGACCAAAATAACAGCCCTAATCAGGAAACTCATATTGTATGAGGTCTACTTGGCTGACCTCATTATAACTACTTCAATGGAAGATGATCAGGGAAAAGCAAGATTGCAGATTTGAGGTTACGGTCAGGTCAGCTGTGATCTTATTATATGACGGAGCAGGATTGAAGGGCTTAATGGCCTACTTCTGCTCCTAAGTGAAATGTTCATAATGGAGACTGATTACTGGCTCAGCAGTAATCAACTCCTGTGAATTATAACCTAGACAGTAGACGTAATGTGCGGTTAGAAAAGACAGTTCTGGGCAAATAATATCTTTTGCGTTTACCTTTGCGGAAATGTGAAGGGAAAGGGTTAAAACAAAAAGCAACTGCAAAGATATGCTAGTCTGGCATTCTAATTCTACTGATCTGTGTGTGGTGTGAAGGTCACATCTGAAGAAAAATCCACTCGGTACCCTGCATTTGCAGGTATATGAAAGAGTCTCTCTCCTGTTAATTGCTGGAAGCATGTCGCAAGTCAGCAAAGGTACTATTGAAAGGGAAACAGGACAACTCCTTGTAGCCAAGTTGCAGAACCAAGAAACTCCAGACTAATTGCTGAGATCAGCATCATTAGAACCACCGCATTTTATTTCACCATCCATTCCTTACTGAAAACCTGAAGACAGAATAATATATATTTTTTCCGAACAGCTGTGTTTCCCCTCTTTTTATTTCTAATCTGTGTGTTTACATGTTGTATTTTCTTGTTTCCCTCATTTTTTAGGAAGTAATAATGTAAGTAATGTAAAGTAAAGTAACTCACTCTTTCCTTAACTCAAGAAAGCTTGGATAAATTGGGCCTTTTGAATCATAAATGCATTAGTACTAGAAAGCAGGTCCACAAGGAAGGGATCCTCTCTGTTAAATTAACTTTGTTGAGACCACCTGAGGTGAGGGTGAGGTGTTGAATATAGAAGGGGAACCTATTCTTTCCTCCTTATCCAGGACTATAAAGATTTAGAGGTTTCTGTCCAGAATTAAACAAACTGGGGACAAGTTGTGACAATCTGTATGCATATATGGCCTCTTGATGAGCTTGAACAGTTTTGATTTGGCACTATCACAGAATCATTGGATTGTTATAGTGTATTCAAACCATAAGGAGACCATTCAGTCCATCATGTCTGCACCAAGTCACTAAGTGAAGGTTTCTACCTCATGTTAATCTCCTGCTTTGGCCCCATTTCCTTTGCACATTATTTTTATCCAAAAATCCATCCAATGCATAATTCTGTTATCACTCTGCTCAAACAGGCAAAATTGGGAAATAAATGTGAACCAACATCTGCACTGTTTACTCATAGAAAAAGGAGAATGAACCAGCAATGTGGTATGAGTTTATGGACAAGGAGCTCTAAGTGCATGTAAATTACATGTTTTTCTGTTACAGACTGGAAGTGTTCTGCAGTGTCTGTTGAGGTGTTTTGGAGAGTGGTTGTATTTTCCTCAGGGAGCTCTACTCAACAATGATGGCAACAGTAGATGGCCTGTGACTATCAGTAAGAGGTAGGTGAGATGGAGGGGGAGGGGCTGCAGACGTAGCAGTGCAGCTGGGTTTGCAGTGAGTTCTGAGGAAGGCTCACTTGACCTGAAATGTCATCTCTGCTTTTTATCCACACGTGCTCTCAGACCTGCTGAGCTTTTCCAGAAATTCCTGTTTTTGTGCCTTGGACTCATGCTCCTGCCCACCACTCCTCGCTGAGGTTAATGTAGAAAAAGAAGGTCTCCATGATCTCTGAGGTGGGTACAATCTGCTGTTGAGAGAGTTTCTTCTCCTTCCCACTCTGGGCATAGCTTCCTCTCTCTATTCCAACCCCAAGTCACAAGCAGCCCCAGAGGTATATAGGCTAGAGGACCCGTTACTGTAATTAGCCTTTCTCTTGATAGACATTCCAGTTTATCTGACCTCTTGGTCAAGAGTCCCACGCCGCTTCCGAGTGAATCCAAAAACATGTGTCAAATCCTGCAATAACATTCCCAAGGTATTTCCACTAGCCCCACAACAGGGAAAAGAAAGTCAAAATGACCTCACCTGGAAGTCTCTTTTAATAGAGTCAGTGGTTGTAGGGGAGACTCAAAGCGTTGTAGAGAGATGTACAGCAAAAGGAAAGAAGCCCTTCAGTCCAACTTGTCCATGCCCAACAGGTATCCTAAATTAATCTAATCCCATTTGCTAACATAAGAAGTCCATATCCCTCTGAACATTTCCTATTTCTGTATCCATCCAGATGCCTTTTAAATGTTGAAATTGTACTAGCCTCCATCACTTTCTCTGGCAGTTTATTCCATACATGCACTACCCTCTGAGTGTAAAAATTGCCCTTTGGGTCCCTCTTAAGTCTTTCCCTCTCAACTTAAACCTATGCCCTCAAGTTTTGGGCTTCCCTATCCTCGGGAAGAGACCCTGATTATTCACCCTATCCATACCCCTCATGATTTTATACACCTCTATTAGGTTTTGAGATTGAGGAATATGGCTTCTTCTGTAACTGAACTCAGGTCTATTTGGGAATATTTAAGAGACAGCATCAACAGAACCTGCAAGGTCTAACTTGAGAGTTTGAGCTCCAAATCCATGTTATACACTGTTTGACATAATCGACCATTCTATGTGTCTCTGGTGTTCACATGGCACTGACAGTCGAGATGAATTACAGATGCTGTTACAGCAGTTTTTAAAATAATTCATTCATAGAATGCTAGCATTGCTAGCTGTGCCAGCATTTACTGCCCATCCCTAGTAGTCCTTGAAAAGGTGGAGCTGCCTTCTTAATTTGCTGCGGTCTATTTGATGTGGGTAGACCTACAATGTCATTAGGGGGGGATTTCTAGGATTTTGATCCAACAACTCTGAAGGAACAACAATATATTTCCAAACCATCATTATGTGTGATTGAGAAGAAACTTGGAAGTGGTAGTGTTCCCATACACCTGTTGCCTTTGTCCTTTTCCATGCTGGTGGTTGTGGGTTTGAATGTTGCTGTCTAAGCAGTGTTGATCAATTTCTACAGTGCATCTTGCAGACAGTACACGCTGCTGTCACTGAACTTTGGTAGTGGAGGAAGTGGATGTTTGTAGATGTGATGCCAGTCAAGTGGCTGCTTTGTCCTGGATAATGTCAAGTTTGTCAATGTTGTTGGAGCTGCACCCATCTAGGCAAGTGGGGAGTATACTGTCACACTCCTGACTTGTGTCTTATAGATGATTGACAGGCTTTGGGGAGTCAGGAGGTGAGTTACCGACTGCATGATTTCTAGCTTCTGACATACTCCTGCAGCCACTATGTTTATATGACTGGACCATTTCAGTTTCTGCTCAACAGTAACATCCAAATGTTGACCGTCGGCGATTCTGTGATGCTAACATCATTGAATATCACAGGGCAATGGTTAGATTCTGTCTTGTGAAGATGGTCATTGCCTGGCACTTGTGGGTACAAATGTTACTTTCCACTTGTTAGCCCAAGCCTGAATTTGATTCAGGTCTTGCTGCATTTGGGCATGGACTACATCAGTATCTGAGGAGTCGGGAATGGTGCTGAACATTGTGCAGATCATCAGCAAACATCTTACTTCTGACCTCATGATGAAAGGAATTTCATTGATGAAATGGCTGAAGATGGTTGGGCTGAAGTTACTACTCTGAGGACACTTCTGCTAAGAATTCCTGAATCTGAGATTGCTGACTTCCAACCACAACAATTTTCCTTTCTGCTAGATGTCACTCTAACCAGTGGTTAGATTTCCTCAGATTCTCATTGACTCCGATTTTGCGAGGGCATCTTAATACCACAAGAGACACAAGTGATGGAAAGGTTTATGGCTCACAATTTTAGAGTTTCATGTTTGTGTAACCAAATTTCATGGTTTAAGAACATAAAAACTTGAAATACGATGACAAAGGAATAATTTAAGATCACAAATTTATCTTAATGAGTGATTCCTGTTAAGAGTTAAAAACATCCATCTCAGTGGACACTGCAATGAGAACCACGACAATATCTGTCAAATAGAACTAGTGCAGATTATTATCTTTGAAGTTAAATGGATTCAAGTCAATTGTGATTCGTCTTTTGGTATTTTTAGCACACTGCCTTTGAGACAAATAAGTTATAGATAGAAAATCATCATTGGCTGTCTGCAGAAAGCCTCGAATGGATCCATCTTGATGAACTGAGACAATGAAACAGTGTTCTAAGTGACACCATTCAGGTTTTCCAGACCAATTGATTTTTATACTGCCTTCAGTGTAATAAGATGCCCTCAAGTGCTTTGAAAAGTGAAACAAATAAACAGCTAACCAGACACGAAACAGCGAGAAATGATAAATCTTTCGACTGAAGGCAAAATCGAAAGGTTATGCTGTAGGGCAGGTTTTGACAGAGAGATGGGGGAGAGGGAAGCAGAAGAAAAACAGCACGTGGCAGAGCGATGCGCTTCGGAACATTGTGCAAGAAATGCAAAACAAATCCTTTGAAACCCAAGGAATCTAAAATGAAAGGGCAGCACAGTGGCTCAGTGGTTAGTACTGCTGCCTCATAGCGTCAGTGACGGGAATTTGATTCCACCCTCAGGTGACTGAGTGTGTGGAGTTTGCACATTCTCCCCGTGTCTGCGTGGGTTTCCTCCGGGTGCTCCGATTTCCTCCCGCAGTCCAAAGATGTGCAGGGTAGCTGGATTGGCCGTGCTAAATTGCCTGTAGTGTTCAGGGATGTGTAGATTAGGTGTGTTAGCCATGGGAACTCCAGGGTTACAGGGAAAGGGTAGAGGGATGGGTCTGGGTGGTACGTTCTTCAGAGAATTGGTATGGACTTGTTGGGCCGAATTGCCTGTTTCCACACTGTAGGGCTTCTACGATTTTAAATCCTACCATAAATTTTCCGGAAAAGTAATCCATCAGGATCCAAAATACTCCTTATTTTGGCAAGACATTGCATCAAATGAATAACAGCAGCACCACCAATGACTGAGATTTAAATAGCAGCTTGAATCTAATGAATGTATCCCAAGTCACTGCACATCAATATTGTAAAACAAAATGATATTGGGCAGGGTAAGGATTAATTGGGTCAGATGACCAAAGCTTGGCTAATAAGGTAGATTTTAAGCAATTTTAAGGAGTTGGAGACTGGGGTTGAGAGATGGAGTGGTGTAGAGACAGACTTCCATACTTTACAGTCTACTTCCCAGCCACAAACGTTGCAGGCTTTTATTCCTACTTTCCCTGTTCCATCGGGTTTGCACTGGATATCAATAGCCCAAGGCAGTTCCTGTAAAGGGATATAGCCAATGTTCTTTCTTAAAGAAAAATACATTACAAAGTACTGCAAGAAACTTCACAAAATCACAAAATTACTATGGTGCATGAGAAGGCCATTTAGCCTGTTGTGTCTGCATCGGTTTTATTAACTAGTGTCCATTTCATGTCTTTTTCCCACATCCCCACACACTAATTCTATCTAAATAATTATCCAATGCTTCCTTATGACTGTCATGACAGCATCATTAAGTTGAATAGAGGCCAGCAATCTTTAATATTAACCCATTCAGAGCCTTGTACAACAACAATTAGGGACAAAGGTAAACTTTCCCCGTCACACTTATAAACCTGTCTGTAACATTTGATAATCTAACTCCTATAGTGTTGAGCTCCCGTCTCAAACTGTTGCAGCCCATTTGATGTGGCCATACCCAGAATGCTGTTAGTGGGGGAGTTCCAGGATTTTCATCCAGGGACATTGAAGGAACGGCGTCCCATATACCCAAAGCCCTTTATCTTCTAAATAATAGAGGTTGTGGGTTTGGATTGTGCTAAGGATCCTGTGGAAGTAGCTACTGGGCTTCTAGTTGTTCTGTAAGTGTGTCCTACTTCTGCGTATCTTCTGGAAGTGACCTATTGTTTTACAGGTGTAACATTCTTTCTTGAAATAAAATCTCTTCATTTTCTGCAACTCATTCTGAATAAACCTTGCCTTCAGTGAACTTAACGATGAGTCTAATTGCTTAAAAGCTTTGCAAGAGTGATTTACACTGTCTGCAGAGCTACTAAAATTACCCATTGTCTTAAAATTTTGATAAAATTTCCTGCTTGCTTTAATAGTTTCTTTGAATGAGTCTTGGTTTCCAAAACTTTAGTTAATTCTTTTTGCCTTGCCCAGGGCTTCAATAATGGATCTCCTTCTCTTAACACCGCCTCAATAACCTTTGTACATTCTTCTTTAGATTCTATCTGTTTCAGCTTCTATATTTCCTCTGCATTGCATTAATGTTGCTTCACAATGTTCACATTACTGTGACCTCAATTTAAATTACTATTATCACCCTTTATTTTCCCTACTGCATTTCATGGTGTCCGCCCATTAAGGTGGTGATGCCCACTCTGAGCTGTAGATACTTCATACTTACTTCATCCTTATTCAGTCTGCAAGTGTATATAGTTTCTCAAATAAATTTCCTTTGCCCGCTAAGGATTTAAACTTTACTCGTGGAACTTCTGATGTCCTTTCACTCTTTAGCTCAATGTTGGTTCAGGACCATGCTTACAGCACTTTGACAAACCAATGGCAGCTGTAACTGCCAAGATTGTTTGGTGTGCCAGCTCCATGTAGTTTCTAGCTGTCATTGCTCTGCGCTTCTCTTACCAGGTCTGAAGTGACCTTTTCTTTCCCACTTGTTTGTAGATTAAGCATTGTAGAATCTTTCCACACGTTTGCCAGATGTAGGTCACTTGATTGTTATGCTGTTTTGCTGCTGACTATCTGCCTGGATTATTCTTACCCGAAATTCATTCAGTACAGCAAAATTATATTAGAATTGGCACTAAAACAGAAATAGCTGGAGAAACTCAGCAGGTCTGGCAGCATCTGTGAAGAAAAAACAAAGTCAATGCTTTGGGTCCAGTGGCCCTTCTCCAGAACATTCCGCTTTCTGCTTTTGTTTTAGATCTCCAGCAGCTGTAGTTCTTTATTTATTGGTTTCGAATTGGAGCTGCTGCTTAACATTTTGTAATAATGTGACTGAAATAAACTTTCATAAAAATAATACTAGCATTATTTGCATAAGCTGGCTAGACTCTCAATCACCATAAGGGAGACATGCTATCACCCTTCTCCTTTTAGTTTGAGGTATACAGGGTCTGCTTAGTGCAGTGTGAGATAGGAAAATCGTGAAGTAGTCTGATAAGAACAGGCTTTTGTCTTAAACAAGATGGATCTTATTACATAATACAAGTTACACTAATATGATATACATTGCTCCAAAGACTATGAGGAGACCTGGATGCTGAGACTACCTCCTTCGAGATTAAGAACTGTGCCACCTCTTGCTACCCAAGTCCTTATCACATCATCAGATTGAGTGGAGCTCAGTGGATTTTCAACATTAACCTGTTTCAAGACATTACCTTGTTCAACTATGATTAGGGACAAAGGTGAACTTTCCACTGTCCACACTTTTCAAACACATCATTCTTTTCCAACACCTCTCTGCTTTCATCCCATAAAGTAAGGCTTTCCTGTCCTGGCTCTGGTCTTATCTGTCTTAACATAGCCAAAGATTAACTTTGCAATAATTTGTCTTTCTGCTTCCTCAGTGTTACCACTAGAATATCCTAAGATCTGGCATTCTCTCACTGCACCGCCAGCCCCCTCACCCCATCCTCTTTCAAGCCCTCATGTCACCCACTCAGAGATATGAGCCAAAAACACAGCCTTAGGTTCCCCATGCACTCTGAAACACAGTTCTTTCTCAACAGTCTTCTTTCTTAACTCCTCTGTTGTTTCTCAATTGTTGAGTTGGGTGGAATCTTATTGGGCTCCAAGGGACATGGGCTATTGCAAAATTTGAGATGAAACTGGACAAGAAGTGCAGTGAAACCGATTGCAAAATCACATGCTTCTCAGTCCATCTCTAATGCATTTCACAAGTGGCACAGTAAGTTTCTCATTTGGCAATAGTGAGTAGCTAATTAAAGGTATTACTATTTATTAAATGCCATGTTAATGGCCCAAGTCGTCTTATTAACAATTAGCTGTCTTTCTTACCAAACTCCTTAAACAAGCTAGATGCCGAGAAACCTTGTCATGGAAATCAGACTGGGTAACTGGCAGATTCAGCTTGCCACTTTTTCTGAATGACCTCCACATTGGATACTGGGCAGCAACATCACAGGGCACGCGGCATGGAGAGTGGCCACACACCCTATTTCCTTCAGACATTGGCTGTAAGAACAGGCAAAAAAAATGAAGGAATATTAATAGACCTGCCATGATTTCACTGAGGTGCAGAGCAGACCTGATGGCCTGAATGGCCTAGCTTCCACTCCAAATCTTACAATCTAATGGCCTAACCCTCATGACACATCTCTGATCCGTGTCCAGGTTGCTCTGCATTTCAATGTTGCACCTCAGGCTGCAGTGGACACTCTTCCCAGTTTGCTTCACTGCAATGTTAACTGCAGCCCAAGTTCCCAGCCTGCTTCAGTGCAATATTAACCTACAGCACACTGCTCCCAGTCTGATTCACTCCAATGTTGACTGCAGCACACTAGTGCCAACTGTCAGTGTAATGCTTCTGTAAGAACACTGTGTGCTCAGGGATACAGACCTAGCTTGTTGGTTAGAACAAGCTGCATCTCTGAGCTCTTGTCACTAGCACACCACTCACTCACGCTGGTCCTACCTGGACACTCATAGCATCCCTGCCTTGCCCTGTCTTACCCTGCCTTGCCTTGCCATGCCTTGCTTTTAAGCATTTTGGCCATTCAGCTAGAGACACCTGATTCATATTATTTCTGTCCTGCTATACCGTTTTAGCGCAGACACAAATGAAGGCAGTTCATCATGGTCGTCAGCAGCGCTCAGTCAGGATAATGGAGATAGCCTGAATTCAGTGCTAGATGTCACAGTAAGTCAGCTCCTGGAGGTAATCAGATTCAGGATTGTCTCCTCATCAGGGATGAGGAGCTGAATTTTGGGCAGCCCACAATCCATCATGAGTCCTTCTCCTCTTTTTGTGGGCTGTTTTCATCGCGGAATGAAATAGCAGCAGATATTTCAGGAAATGAAAATGGGTGGCACAGCTGTTACTTTTATAGCAGGTGGACAGTGTCCCTGAGTGAGAGTAGACAGCACAGAGGGCATGCAGAGTTAGTGGTGTCAAAGGTTGTGATGGTTAACAGTGTGTGAGAGAAAGTGTTGGAGTGAGTGTGGTAGATCATGGACATTGGCTGGAGCTGCATGCAGTAGCAGAGACAGTGTGAGACTGATTTATTGTTGTTACATGAACCGCGATACAGTGAAAAGTGTTCTTTTTTTAATTGAATCATTTGCATGTTATACAGACAGATCATGCCATGCAAAGTGCATCAGGGTAGCAGAATACAGTGTTATAGCCACAGAGAGAGTGAGAGATCAGAAGTAATATTTGAAATGTCTGTCCAAAACTTTGATAACTGCAGGGAAGAAGATGTTCTTAAATCTATTTGTACATGTATTCAAACTTTTACATCTTCTGCCCATTTGGAAGAGGTTGGAAGAGAGTAGAACCAGGATGGCATGTGTCTTTGATTATGTTGGCTGCTTTCCTGAGGCAGAGGAAAGTGTAGATGGAGTCAATGGGTGGAAGGTTGGTTTGCAGGATGTACAGTGCTATATTCATCATCTCTGTATTTTCAGTCTTGAGAAGAACAGTTGCCAAACCACGCTGTGACGCATCCAGATAGGATGCTTTCTATGATGCATCTATAAAAGTTGGTGAGAGTTCTTGTGAGAGTTCCTGCTAAGGAAATAGGGATGTTGTTGTTGCACTTTCTTGACCATCATGTCCAAGTGGATGGACTAGGACAGATTGTTGGTGATCATCACTCCTAGGAACTTGATGCTTTCGACCATCTCCACATCAGCACCATTGATGCAGACAGGGGCGTGCCCTCCAGGCCACTTCCTGAAGTCATTGATCAGTTCCTTCATTTTGCTGACATTGTTGGAGAGTTTATTGTCTTTACACCAAGTCACTCTTTCCAATCTCTTTCCTGTATCCCGTCTCTTCATTGTTTGAGATCCAACTTGCAATGATGTTGTCATCAGCAAACTTGTGAATGGAGTTGGGGAGGAATTTGGCCACACAATTGTGAGTGTATAAGGAGTATAGTAGGGAGCTGAGTACACAGACTTAAGGGGCACCAATGTTGAGGATTATGGTGGAGGAAGTGTTGTTGCCTATTCTTACTGATTGCAGTCTATGGGTCAGGAAGTCAAGGATCCAGTTACAGAGTGGGGAGCCGAGACTTAGGTCTTGGAGTTTAGAGTTGAGTTTGTTTGGAATTACTGTGTTGAAGGCGGAACTATATCCAATAAGTAGGAGCCTGACGTAGGTATCCTTATTATTCAGATGTTCCAGGGATGGCGATAAGGCCAGAGAGATGGCATTTGCTGTGGACCTGTTGCAGCAGAAGGTGAATTTCAAAGGATCAAGGCAATTTGGTAGGCTGGATTCAATGTGACCCATGACTAACCTCTCGAAGCACTTTGTAGTTATGGAGCCACTGGGCAGTAGCCATGGAGGCACGCTGCATGACTTCTCTTTAATACTGGGATGATGATGGTCTTCTTGAAGCAGGTGATGGTCATGGTAAGAAGAGATGAAAGATGCCTGTGAATACTCCCGCCAGCTGGTCCGCACAGGATCTGTGTGCATGGCCAGGAACTCCATTTAGGCCAGTTACTTTCCAGGCCAGTCACTTTCCATGGGTTCACCCTTAAGAAGGACAATCTAAGGTCTGCAGTGGTGACCATACGACTGCATCTGAGGCATGTAAAGGTGCATCTGAGGCTGTTGGGCAGATGACATCATGTCACTGACCTTCTGTTCAAAGTGAGCACAGACGGATTGAGCTCATCAGGTAGGCATTTCCAATTGCCCACGATTCTATTCAACTTCACTTTGTAGCCTGTTACATTGTGTAAGCCTTGCCACAAACACCAAGTGTCTGTGTGGTTGGCCTGGGCCTCAAGTTCAGCTTGGTTTTGCTTCTTGGCATGTCTGATGGCCTTACAAAGACCCTGACTGGATTTCCTGTATAGGCCAGGGTTGCCCAAATTGACCGCCTCAGACCTCAACTTCAGTGGAGAGTGGATCTCCCGGTTCATCCATGGTTCCTGGTTGGGGTACATTTGGATTAAATTCTTTGCCACGCAGTCTTCTACACACTTACTAATGAGGCCTGTGATGGTAGTGGCATAATTATTTAGGTTGGCTGCTGAGTTCTTGAATTTGGACCAGTCCACCTACTCTAAGCAGTCTCGTAGAAGCCCTTCCGTTGCCTAAGACCAACACTGCACTACTTTCTGTACTGGGTCCTCATGTTTCAATTTCTGCTTGTAAGCCGGGAGGAGGAGCACAGCGTTGTGATCAGATTTTCCAAAATGAGGATAGGGGATGGAGCGGTAAGCACCTTTGATGGACATATAGCTATGTACCAACCAATCTCTGGTGGTACAGGAGACGTGCTGATGGTATTTTGGTTGTGAGTGTGAGGTATTGGAGGGAAGATGGTGGCACTTACACTGGCAGAGTGGAGAAAGCCTTTCACCTTTTTCCTACAGCACTGGGTATTCCTCCAGACGGCTGAGACCTGGGCAACAACCTTGGACCAGGGCAGCATAGCCTGATGTCGTGGCATCCACTGTCGATTCTGGGGAAGAGTACAACCTGTGTCTGCACTAGCCCGTCCAAGAGGTCTTCCTAATCTCTGTCCATGCAACAGAGTGCTGATCAGCACCCCCTGTCTGCCATGTCCAGGGCAAATGACAGCAAACATGCTGCTCTGGACTGACAGTGCCTATCTGAGCGCACAACAAACTTTGAAAGATGGCACGGGTCTTCGTGAAATCCAGCATATCCACTAAGTGGTGTATCATTCCAAGAACGGTACACTGTAAGATGCAGCGGACATCAGGCGTACGTGATGCCATGGGGCTGGGGGATGTAAGCAATGAGGCATGTTTGGTCAACTATAACAAAGAACCTTGCCAGCTCTTGCAGGGGAAAATCTCTCCAAAAACTCTGACTCAACCAAATGTACATAAGATTCAGCCCCGTCTGTTGCTTAGTCACTGACTTCATCCTTTACCTTGGCAACTAATAGACACCAAACCAGATTGCTCAAAACGTTGATGTCAACTTAATCATGTATGATGCATTTAGTACTGCTGTGCAGTGCTATCTTACATTTGTGTACTGGAATGTGATACTGACCCAGAGACAAGCAGGCTACTAAACAAGACCAACAGTAACTTGATGAATGCAAAGTTTTGATTCCATGAAGTAAAGAACCTTGGTCTGCATATATTTTTAATTGAAAGCAATTTTGATTACAGGAATAGCATGAAATGGTTCATTGTGGATTTTCTTGCTCCCCGCACAGGCACTCTCTCAGTGCATCTCTCCCTCTGCTTAAGGTTACAAGGAAGTTGTTGTGGAAAATTGATTTTTGTTTTGCAAATGCTCAGTGATCCCATTACCAATTCTGTTGCTAACAACCCAGCATTAGCAGGATAGCGCCCTGTCAGAAAGGATTTGAAATGATTTGTGCATGTTGATATAAGGCATGTGGAAACACTGACATAAAAGTAATATTTGGGATTGGTCATGCTAATGTCACAGACAGAGGAGAAATGAATATTCTTTCAGACAAATGGGCCATTTTTTAAAGCATTAAGCTTAAAATGTTTAAATAATAATTACATTACATTATGACTTTATTGTTTTCCTTAATATGGAATTATTACCACATTAGGAACTTGCAGACAGTCTAAACTGAAGGTGTATTGTGTTCTTAAATCTACGGTGGCCGTGTCACAGTGAAAATTCCTGCAATAGTATAAAACGTGAGAATTTGAACGCTTTCCCCTCTCAAATTCCATTCTAATTAAATGGACTTCACTCATAACCTGTTCCACAAGTTTCTTACTGTGTTGAAATTCTACCAGTTTATTCTTCCCATGGCAAGTTTTCATTTTAAACTTGTGTTCTCATTTTTTATTTTGTGAAGGGAACCATTTTCCTGAACCTAATTTGCCAATTCTGAAGCTGCTATCTGAAGTAATAGCTGCTTCCCCTTCATAATCCATGTTGGAATTGTAACATTTGGAACGATACTCTATTGAAGAATTAGGGAACAAATTAAAGCACAGCTCGAGATAGGAAATTAATTAAGGCAATTGAGATGAGGCATAGTATCCAAGCTGATTAGAAAATGTAATGTGGGGCTTCAAGACTGATGTTGGTAGAAGTAGCTTTGATCAGTGCGTACTGGCTCCAGCACTCAAGGATGAGGAGCATAGATAGGGTACACCGGAAAGAACCTGGGGTGAAGGGATTAATGACCAGGGCCCAATACAAACTGCAATTTCCCCTCCAAGCCACACACCACACTGACTTGGAAATGTGTCACCACTTCTTCTTCCTAATAGCCATGTGGGTCCACCTACGGTACATGGGCAGCAGTAGTTCAAGAAGGCAGCTTACCACCACCTTCCCAAAAGCAGCTAGGGATAAGCAATAATTACTGGCCTAACCAGCAACATCTACATCGCGTCAATGAATCCGAAAAAATATTAAAGCTCTACGTTTGGAAAAGCACTAAAGCATAAATTATTTCAGGGTGTAACAAAGGCAATTAACAATTATGACGATCTTTAAACTTCGCACAGACCATATGAATTAAATCAGCGAGGTTGTCTCAAAGATGAGTTTGTAGAATGTTTTTGTGTTATTTTTCTGGAACATGATGCTACGGAACCAACTAAGAATGAAATAAAAACAGGAAAGTGCTGGAGAAACTCAGGAGGTCTGGCAGCATCCATGGAGAGAGAAACAGAGCTAGCAGTTTGAATCCAGAATGACTGGACCAATATGACTCTAGTTCGGTGAGTTATTCTGGATTAGGAGCATTAGCTCTATTTGTGTCTCCATGGATGCTGCCAGACCTGCTGAGTTTCTCCAGCATTTTCTGATTTATTTTCAGGTCTGCAGCACATTGATTTGATGACAAGGAAGGAGGATATTTTAGATCTAGTATTATGCAGCAATGCAAAGTTAATTATTAACCTCCTAGTAAAAGGTCTATTGGGAACAAACTGAGGATGATTTAATTTGGTATTTGTGTTCTGCCCAAAGGCAGATCCTTGGCTCATTATCTGGTTCCTCCTGAACTGTTTACTTGCATTTTGTAATTGCCTTCTCCCTCAGGGCTAGAGGATTGAACCAGTGCTGTTGGTGGTAGTCAGAAACAGAATTGCACAATAAGTTTGAAATCAAGATACTTCAATCACAAGCAACAATATTAAACTTAAACAAAGCCAACCGATCAACAGCTATGAGGAATTCTGTTTTTAGGATGTGGTATTGAATCAAGTCCACTGCCTGCCTTAATAACAAGGTGTAGAGCTGGATGAACACAGCAGGCCAAGCTGCATCATAGGAGCAGGAAAGCTTGACATTACGGGCCTAGACCCTTCGCCTGAAACGTAAAGCTTTCCTGCTCCTATGATGCTGCTTGGCCTGCTGTGTTCATCCAGTTCTACACCTTGTTATCTCGGATTCTCCAGCATCTGCAGTTCATATTATCTGTGTTACCACTGCCTGCCTTCCCAGGTCCATGTAAAATATCCCATGACGCTGTTTCAAGAAGGCTTGGGGAGTTCTACCCACTGACCTGACCAATGCAGTGACAATCGGTAAAACGTCAGATGCTCTGGTCATAGTCATAGTCATAGAGATGTACAGCACGGAAACAAACCTTTCGGCCCAACACGTCTGTGCAGACCAGATATCCTCAATTAATCGAGTTCCATTTGCCAGCATTTCGCCCATTTCCCTCTAAACCCTTTCTATTCGTTTACCCTTCCAGAAGGCTTTTAAATACTGTAATTGTGCCAGCCTCCACTACCTTCAATTGTAGCTCATTCTTTACATGCATCACCCTCTGCATGAAAAAGTTGCCCCTCAGGTCCCTTTTCAATCTTTCCCCTCTCACCTTAAACATATGTCCTCTAATTTTGGACTCCTCTACTCTGGGGAAAAGACCTTGGCAATTCACCCTAACTATGCTCCTCATGATTTTATAAACTTCAATAAAGTCACCCCTCAGCCTTCAATGTTCCAGGGAAAATAGCCCCTGTCTATTCAACACCCCCCTGTAGCTCACATCTTCCAACACTGGCAACATCCTTGTAACTTTTTTTTCTGAATGCTTTTAAGTTTCACATTTTTCCTATAGAAGGGAAACCAGACTTGAATGCAGTATTCTAAAACTGACCTAACCAATGTCCTGTACAGCTGCAACATGACCTGCCAAATTCTATACTCAATGCATGAACCAATAAAGCCAAATGCCTTCTTCAGCATCCTGTCTACCTGCAACTCTATTTTCAAGGAACTATGAACATGCACCCCATGTCTCTTTGTTTGGCAACACTCCCCAGGACCTCACCATTAAGTGTATAAGTCCTGTCCTGATTTGCCCTACATATTTATCGAACTTAAATTCCATCTGCCACTACTCAGTCCTTTGCCCATCTGATCAATGTCCCGTTGTACTCTGAGATAACCTTCTTCACCGTCCACCACACAAACAATTTTGGTGGCAAACTTACTAACCACACCTCCTATATTCACATCCAAATCACTTATATAAATGACAAAACGCAGTGGACCCAGTACCAATCCTTGCAATGCATCACTGGTCACAGGCCTCCAGTCTGAAATGATCATTGATACATTTGCTTGTACAAGTTTGCAAATTTTGAGTAATTAGTTTAAAAAGTAATTTTTTTGCTATGATATGATTTGGAATGTACTGAGGTCATGAAAATTGTTGATTAGATGTCCTTCTTTCTTTATTTCCTACTCCTTAAATCTATCTTAAGGGGTTTTCTACGATTTTGTTTTTAATCTGAACACACTTAAATCGTCTCCTGCTTATTTGTTTTTCCATACTGACAAATGGTAATTGCTGAAACATTAAATTTCCTGTTCACATCACCGTTTTCAAGGACAACTAGTGGTGAACAATAAATATACACCTCACCAGCAGTTACTATATCCGGCAAAGGAAGCATTCTTTTTCAAAGTAGGAACCTAATGTGCATTTCCAACACAATCTGCTCTTGTTTTCAGCACTCAATCAGCAATTTTTAAAAATAGATTTAGTTAGAATTATGATAGAATCTTGAGATCGCTAAGTGTGCCAGTGTGATGAGCATGAATTGAAATAGAGTATTCATGCTGAGACATTCCTACGTTTGTTTTTATCTTGACTGACAATCATTCAGGCTCCTGGCTGTCAGACTTCATAATTCTCTTTAGTCAGTGTTGTTAATGACATCAACAGCATTCATTAGTTCAACCAAACAGTAGCTTAATATTGGCAGAAATTGACTGAAAGTATACAATATTGATTCAGCTATTTACGTTAGTTTGAATTTTAAAAGTGGGAGCATGAATGGGTCACTTTTTAACAAAAATAATAAAGAAAAACGCTCTATCTAAGCCATATAATGTTCTAACCCTGCATACAGTGATCTGCTCAAACCACGTGCATGCCTGTGCCTGGAAATACAGGGTAGGTTTTAACTGTGATTTCTAGTTGAATATATCATTGTGACAAGTTTATTCATGAGAAGTGGCCTGTCGGCAAATTATTGGAGAAGGACTGATGGCTGTGACATTATAGCATGCAGAAATAATTCGTGTTTTGCCTTTGTTTTATCATTTATTTCAATTGTTGTGGTTAAACTTGTATCAAGTACTGTGAACCTGACAGCTCAGCTATGAGAAACAGTTACATCTTCATTACAAAGAATTGCACAATATTTACAGCCACAATGAACCTAACTCATTTATTCTTACTCCACACAAGCTTTCTTCCATCTCACTTTAACTAACTCTACTAACTAATCCTACTTTTCATTTCATTTTCCAAATGTTTACTTAGATTCTCCTTGAATGCATCCGTACAGTTAACCTTGATTGCCCTTGAGGTAGTGATAGGCTGCCTTCTTGAACCATTGCAGTCCTCACCATGTAGGTACACTCACAGTTCTGAATGAATACCACAATTTTTTTTATATTCGTTCATGGGATGAGGAGCATCACTGGCTAGGCCAGCATTTATTGTCCATCCCTAATTGCCCAGAGGGCAGTTGAGACTCAACTACATTGCTGTGGGTCACATGTAGGCCAGACCAGGTAAGGATGGCAGTTTCCTTCCCTAAAGGTCATTAGTGAACCAGATGGGTTTTTCCCCAACAATCAACAATGGATTCACAGTCATCATTAGACTCTCAATTCCAGATATTCATTGAATTCAAATTCCACCATCTGCTGTGGCGGGATTTGAACCCGGGTCCCCGAGACGTTATCTGGGTCTCTGGATTAACAGTCCAGTGATAACACCACTAGGTCATCACCTACCCAGGACCTAGCAACAGTCAAGGGCATACTTCCAAGTCGAGATGGTGTGTGACTCAGAGGGGACATTGCAGGGATGGTGTCCTTATGTATTTGCTGCCATTGTCCTTTCAGTTGGAAGGGGCTATGTGTTTAGAAGATGTTGTCAAAGGGGCTTTGATGAATTTTTGCAGCGCTTTGTGTAGATGGCACATGCTGCTGCCTTTGTGAAGGGAGTGAATGTTGAACGTGGTGGGTGCTGTTCACCTTGGATGGTGTGAGCTTCTTCAGTGTTATTGGAGTTTTTACAGGGACAGTGTAGGAGGGTGTGGGTCTGGGTGGGATGATCTTCAGAGAATCAGTGTGGACCCAATGGGCTGAATGGCCTGCTATCACACTACAGGGATTCTACGATTACATGGTTTCACTTATCCAGGCAAATAGATTATTATGTTACACCTCTGACTCGTGCTTTGTTAAGGGTGGACAGAGTGTGGGGAGTGAGGCAGTTGGAATCATTTTATTATAAACCCCCTGATTTTCAATTCTATCCAACTAGAAATTAAACCATGCAAGCTTTTCTTCTTTTTATTGTGGCTTTATTAGGCATTTCCACTTTTAAATTTATTTCTGAAAGAAAGAACTATAACATAAAAGCTTTTTTGTCTTGCACTCATCATAACATTCTCCTCCAAGCTAACAAAGTTTCCCAGTTAGTTATCATTTCCATATTTTAAAATTGTTTTTCCAATACATTTGAACAACAGATGACGCTAGATAGCCAATTTGTACTGCTACTATGCTAGAGCAACATAAGTGATATTCTTCACTGATAGGATGCTGCCATCTAGCCAAAAGGATATTCTACCCATCACTCAAGTGAGTAACAAGCATGGGGCTGGATGAACACAGCAGGTCAAGCAGCATCATAGGAGAGTAATGTGGTATATGAGGTTCAGCGCCAGGGTAATGCCAAGTATAAAAGATGTATGCCCCTTCACGTGGTGGAGGCATCAAGTACCACATCTCTTTGGTTGTTAACAACAGGCAGAGAACTGATTGCATTCAATTAACACATGACTGCCAAACTCAGAACATAGCATTCAACTTAGATGTGACTCCACAATTGGACAACATGTTCTGAATAATCGATGTAGTTGCTATCAATTACACAATCAACCAGTAAATGATCATCTGTTGGGCTCACAATGTAGCTCACGTAAGTAGAAAATATAAGTATTCATATATAGAGCCTGCAGCAAGAACAGAATAGTACTTTTTTTTCAATTTAGCAGCATTATGCGGAAACAACTGTTAACAGGTGCATTGCCCCATGACTAACTAGAGTTGACTTGTCTTTTCTGCAATTAAACAAAAGCTGGGGTGATAGTGGTCCCTGAGAGATTTTCCATGGCAACACCTTGACCAATCAGAGTTCACTTGCAAACCAATCAGCGTCCTTTACTCATGCAATAATAATTATTGCTCCATTGGAAATTTGATATTCTTGTGCCTATCCTGAAGAGAGCAAGAGGAGATGAGGCCATGATATGCTTCTTCTTTTTCACAAAACTCAACTTCTGAACCACCAATCGTCCGTGTTAATGATTTCTTATTTGTACTCCAGATCCCTCTGTTAATCTATACCATTTGCCATTGTTTTCAAGGAGTCTAAGGCTTCCTTATGCTTCCTACCAAAACCTATCAATTCATACTTATCTGTACTGACACTGATTTGATAATTACATGGTCATCTTTCAAACTGATTAATACCTCACAGTACTTTTATTGCTGTTATCCTCCATATTAACTATACTCCTTAAGTTGGTGTCATCTTCAAATTTTGAAATAGGATGCCTGATTCCAAATCATTTACGCAAATGGTGAGCAACTGTGTTCCTTGTGTAGTTCAGTCCATAAAATACTTCAGTCTCAATCAATTTCTCCTCCCTTTACAAACCTTCACACAAAAACAAAAGTGGGGACTGTAAGCTTTCATCTAAAAGCTATGATTCATTAGTAGCTTCACAGACGTGTGCAGGCTACAGTTAATGAAATCAAAACACCCAAAATGATACCTAATATCTTGTCTAGCTTTCTTTGCTGACCTATGAACATTCCTCTCTGTTCACCTGGGACCTGATTTGAACTAATAGTTCAATGGAACTCTATCCAACTTCAGCTTTAATACCTGGAAGCCCTGATCTAGTTCCTGGCGCTAATTCATTTTCTACTCAATGCAACTGAAAGACTTAAGTTAGATGATGTTAATGTGCCTGATAGAACAGGGACAGTTTATCAATATTCACGTACTCTCATTAGAACAGAAAATGCTGTAAAGTCTCAACAATTGTGACAGTAGCTGTGGAGGGAGAATCGGAACGTGTGTTTCGGGTCAATGACATTCCAACAGAAACTAAAATAGTTTGAGATTTAAGTGAAGCTAGGTACATGAACATGGAGGGAATGAGAGGCTAAATCACAGGGTCTGTTATACACTGGAAAAAGAAGACTAAGTGAATTGCAATAAAAGATGATAGTGCAAGGCTGAAGGAGGAAGGCCAAAGTAGCTTTTTGGCCCAGCTCTTCTAATCAGGTTGAAAACCTTATTTCTGGTCTATTTGGAATAAAGATTATCCACTTAGCTGTTGATGGATTGTACCATATTGGGTAAAGGGCAGATTAGTGTTGCAGGTAGGAGAAGGGAGTGTTAGTATTCCAATTGGGTAAGAAGGGGATAGTGCGCCAGGTTGTTGAGGGGGAGGTTAGTGCAACAGGGTAGTGTGGCAGGTGGAGTCACTGGGTGACAGTCAGTGTTCCAGGTGGGTGGGGGTTTCATGTGTCCAGTCTAAGCTGCAGAAATGACTCCCTGGCCATTGAAATATCTGGGTGATTCGCTTTGTTTCTTGCTCCGTCGATATTTCCAGATTTGCTGAATGCTTTCAGAATGTTCTGTTTTTATTTCAGACTTCTAGTATCTGCACAATTTTTCATTTTATTTCAATGTTAATACACTGCTTCTTGCCCTAACGATTATTCAGAAAGTGGTGCAATCCTCAAAGTGTTTTAAATTAAACTTGTGCATTACATCATAAGGAATACATTGGTTCAAAGAAGGCAGGTCAGCATTACTGTGTCAAGGGCAGGTCGAGATAGACAACAAACTATGGTCAAGCCAGCAATGCCCACATCACGTGAATGAATATTAAGGAAAAGACACTATTCAAGAGGCAAAAAGCAGTTATTTCACTCCTGTCCCATGACGATTGTCTTCTGTACATGCTTCAATGTCAACCTGTTGTCAATAATCAGTAAAAAATGATAATTACCTCATATTGAACAGCACTCCACAGATAAAAATCTCAGCAGATTAAATATGTAGGCTGCTTTCTGTAACAGAGTTAACACTAGACTGGAGGCAAAAACAGAACTTGCGGAAAAGCTCACAGGTCTGGCAGCATCTGTGAAGGAAAAATAGAGTTAACTTGTCGGGTCGAGTGACCCTTCCTCAGAACTTGACCAGAAATGTTAATTTTGATTTCTCTCCATAGATGCTGCCAGACCTGTGAGCTTTTCCGGCAATGTCTGTTTTTGTTTCTAATCTAGTTTTAGTTCTGTTACAGAAAACAGGCTACATATTTCATCTGCTGACATAATTATCTGTGGAGTGTTGTTCAATACAAGGTTATTGTCTTTTTTTACTGACAATTGTTTACTGCTGCCAGACCTGCTGAGCTTTTCCAGCAATTTCTATTTTTGTCTCTGATTTACAGCATCCACAGTTCATTTAGTTTTTATGAACACTATGTTAGAACTTGACGTCATTCACAGCCTTTAGGATGAAATTCCAGTCCAATATTTATTCATATTTCTGTGCACTTGCCTTTCTTATATTCATTAGTTTAACTTGCAATAAAAGTTGTACTCTTGACATACAGAAGTTGTGCTCCCAGCTGCAACAGTACTAGACAAACACAAATATAGATTTCCACTGGTCGAGACAGATTGACATGGAGTGACTGCGCTCCATCTATCACTTTGGCAGGTAATAAACATATTTTTAATAAGTTGTAATGATGAGTGAGAAGTTAAGAATGTAAATATTTTCACAAACTTGATAAAGAATCACTGGAATGCAACAAAGACGTCTCTTCATCCGCGATTAAAGTTGACCAACCTGTTATCTCGCCGTAAAAAAAATGAAAGAACTGTGGATGCTGTAAATCAGGAACAAAAACTGAAGTTGCTGGAAAAACTCAACAGGGTTTCCTCTGGGTGCTCTAGTTTCCTCCCACAGTCCAAGGATGTGCTGGCTCGATGGATTGGCCATGCTAAATTGCCCGTAGTGTCCAGGGATGTTTTGGTTAGACATGGGGAAATGCAAGGGTAAGGGTGGGATGCTCTTTGGACTGGTTGGGCTGAATGGCCTGTTTCCACACTGCAGGGAATCTGTGAGGTTTGGCAGCAACTATGAAGAAAAATCAGAGTTAACGTTCCAGGTTCTGAGGAAGGGTCGCCGGACCCAAAGTATTAACTCTGATTTTTCTTCACAGCTGTTGCCAGACCTGCTGAGCTTTTCCAGCAACTTCTGTTTTTGTTATCTCACTATGTTGACAGACAGGCCTCAGCCTTGCTTATATGTCAGAATGGGGAATGGGTCAGGTTCTGCCCCAAAGACTTAAGCGCCAGTCTCCAAGCTTCTGTCTGGTGCGAGACTGAGCCATTTTGGTTCTATTAGAGGTGCTGTCTTTCAAACGTGATCCTAAAACTAAGGTCTTTCATGTTCTTCAGGTGGAAAAAAGAGATCACTGGGTGCTACTTTGATGGAAAGCAAGTGTGCACTTTCTGGTATATTGGCCAATCGACCCCTTTGGACGATATCACTAAAAATGTAGATAATCTACTCATTATCACATAATTTTGTTTTCTAGGAGTGCGCTTGCTGTGTGCATTTTGGCTGTCTTTCTTCCTTCACTATAGCTGTTTAGACTTCAAAAATATTTAATTGACTATCAAGTGTTCAGAATTTATAAAGGTTATTATGTAAATTCAAGCTTTTCTATCTGTAAAAGCTTCAATCATTTTGTCCCTCTATAATGTCATCTTGTATATTAAAATGCTTTTGTTTTGTAATTCATTCCCCAATGCGATTCATCTACAGCTCTTGCTGGTGACACTAAGTCTCACTAAGTGTAAGCTCGCCATATTTCACGGCAATGCAAAATGGCAGAAGAGGTGATGTGCGTATGGTAATGGCACTCCAAGTCAAATTCTACCTTCTTCAGCCAGACTGGTTAAGAAGGGGCAATTTTAACTTTCTTGACCGACCTCGAGTTGGGGAGAGCTCAGGGTGCTTTGGGATCCCCGGTTGGGATGTATATGATCAATGGTATTGAGGGGTTTTAGTGCAAGGGTGTACCCAATCTTGGTTTGCACTCTGATGCTGAGGTGTCTGATCCCAGGTAGTGTCCAATCTTTGACCCTGAAGGGATGATGAGGGAAGTGATCGTGAACCCTGGGTGAGGTTCCAGCCTGGGATTTGGGGGAGGGGTTCAGATGGTGAATAGATTGGGGGTAAGAAAGGAGTTGGGTGGTGAGCAGTGGGTGTAATTGTTTTATCTGAGGTTTCAAGCCTCATTAAAATAATTTAAAATGTCAGTCTACCTCTGGGACATGTTTCTGTCCTTTGGCAGTTAAACCTCCAACCTATAACCAATCCTTCCCATTTACTGTGATAAAGTTCCTGACACTGTCCACCTCATCCATACAGAGTACCATAGAATTCCTACAGTGTGGAAGCAGGTCATTCAGCCCATTGAGTCCACACCACCCCTCCAAAGAGTGTCCCACTCAAATCTACCCCCCTACCCTATCTCTGTAACCCTGAATTCCCCTTGGCTAATCCACCTAACCTGCACAATCCTGAAAACTGTGGGACAATTTGCCATGGCCAATCCACGTAACCTGCATATGTTTGGACTGTGGGAGGAAACTGGAGCACCCCAGAGGAAATCCACACAGACATGGAGAGAAGTACAAACTCCACACAGATCGTTGCCCGAGGGTGGAATCAAACCCAGGTCCCTGGTGCCATGAGGCAGCAGTGCTAACCACTGTGCCACTGTGTCACACCAGGTTTATTCCATTGACTTGGCCTTCTTATGGTGAATTCTTAAAATGAGCCTTTTGTTGGAAAAGTTGCATTTGGACTTTTTACACCAGAAGACACATCAATGCTTAATTACATGTTACTGTCTATTTTGCTTTCTTTTCTTAAAATTGATGCTTAATTTAAATTAGAAAAAAGTCCTGTAGTAGTTAAAGTGGAAGATGATATGGTAACATTAGCCACTCAACGAAACCATGGCTGGTCTTCTGCCTCAACTCCAGATTCCCACAATACCGTCATACTTTTTAATTCCCTTAGTGTCCAAAACCAAAATATTAGTCTTGAATTTATATGGAGACTCAGCATTTACATTTCTCTGGGATATAGAATTCCAAGAATGCACAACCCTTTGAGTGAAGAAATCTGTTTTCATCTCAGCCCTAAATGGTTGATTCCTTTCCCTGAGATCCTCCAGTCATGATAAGCAGCATCAAGCCCTCTGTCTCAAAACCTTATTTCCGATGTTTCTGGGAGATGACCTTTCAGTTGTCTAAAATGTATGCCCAATCGACTCCATGAGTTCATGAAGGACGATGTAATCAGTTGACTCTGTACCTGAAAGGCTAAGCACAGACCCATTAATGCCTTGTATCTGCATGTCGAGATCTTCCCTGTGCAAATCCAAGGCAGAAGGCACTGTAGTGGTCATAGAATCCCTACAGTGTGGAAGGAGGATATTCAGCCCATTGTGTCTGTACCGAACGTCTGAAGTGCAGCCCACCCAGACCCAGCCACTTAGCCTGTCCCTGTGAACCTGCAAATCAACTGATTCTGCACATCTTTGGACTGTGGGAGGAAACTGAAGCACCCAAAGGAAACTGGGCAGACATGGGGAGAATGTGCAAACTCCACCTAGGCAGTCATCCGAGGGTGGAATTGAACTCAGGTCTCTGGCACTATGAAGGCAGCAGTGCTAGCCACTGAGCCACTATGGGCCACCATATCACTGGACTGGAAATCCAACAATCCAAGTTAATTTTCTGGGGTCATGCATTTGAATCCCATTATACCTTGAGATAAAATGTAAAATTCAATAAAAGTTTGCAATTAAAAGCTAGTTTTGGTGACCATGAAATCACTGTCAATTGTTGTAAAAGCTGTCTGGCTCAGTAATGTCCCTGAGGGAAGGAAATCTACTACCTCTATCTGCTCTGGCCTACATGTGACACCAGACCCACAGCAATGTGATTGATTCTTAACTGTCCTCTGAGCAATAAATGTTGGTCTAGCTAGTCATGCTCACATTCCCTATAAAAGGCTATTACATTAAGAGTATCAGTCAGTCAAAATTTTTTATACTGAGCAAAGAAAAAGTGCTGAGATGGGCCTTCCACAGTCACTAACCCACAACATACCCATTGTGCTGCACTCTTGCTCACATATCATTAGCAGGCCTATTTTCTCCCTCTACCAGTAGTCTGGGATATGTGGTACATCACACACTGTTCACGAAACAGCAACATGATGTTGGTTAATCATTTATACTAATTGAAATTTACTGTACAATTCCCTCACAACTTAAAAAGTCTCCATCTCAGTCTAAAGTTCAGAATGCTATTCGATGAGATCTATGACAATATAGACACTTCTGGACAGTAATAGGCAACTCAGAAATGGTCCTCTATCTATGCCCTCCAATGCTGTCAGGATCTTGGGAGACTCCTTCCCTTGCTGCCTTGAAGTATGAAATAGAATTCACAAGCTCATTTGCAGATGTGAAAGTCTAATTCAATCCTCCAATTTCATTCATTCACAAATTCCTTAGACTGCCTGCAAACACTTATTGCTCCTTTAGAAATGTTAAGACACACACAGGTAAAGACCCACACTGAGAAAATATCACTTTGTCACTGCCTTTATTTTAAATGCAGTCAGTGAATGAAAATACCACTTGGGGCTTACAATTTGCCTTGTAACTGAAATTGGTTGGATAATGCTTTGTATGCTGGATTTTTTATCTTTCAAATTAATTTGATAAATACTATGCCTGTTATTTAAATGCTAATTCGTGAATACAATCTTTTCCGATACTAACTTCCGATATATACTTTTCTGATGTATAGAATTGCCTACGGCTAATGTACCCAGGGCCAGGAAAATTCTTGAATTCTCCGCAGCGGTCTTGGCATACATAGACTACAACAGCACAAGAAAGTGCACAAGAAAAGTGTGTACAAAGAAAATTGCTAATTAAATAACAAACTCAATGTTTTTCTGATTTAGATTGAAAATAAAACTGTAGAAAATATTTGGAAATGTCAAAGGTTGTCTTGTTCGCTGTTACATTTTCCTGTATAGAACAAAGAGCAAAGAAAATTAAAGCACAGGATCAGGTCCTTTGGCCCTCCAAGACTGCACTGACATGCTGCCCGTCGTAACTAATACCCCCTATCTCTGTCATGTCTGATTTGCTTACCTTTGCAAGCTTCAATCACATATTAAAAAAAGTTATCCTGGCATTAAAAATAAAGATGTTCATTTCAATATTGCCCTCATAACTTGGGACATCCCAAAGTTATTGAGAGACAATAAAATACTTTTGAAATGCAGCAGACATTTTTGTCAAATGTGTTTGTGTTCTCTTGTTCCCAAAGGCATACAAATATATCCTTTTCTAATATTTAATGCATTGCCTTTGGAAAATGACTGTTAAATCTACTTCCATCTTTCCTTCAGGTAATGTGTGAACAATTTAGTGTATTCAAAAAAAACCTCCTCATTTCCCCTCTGGATATGTTGTCAATTATTTTAAGTTTATGTCCTTTCAATAAGATAAATTAGGACTCATAACAGAGAAAGGAAACAATGGATGCAAAATAATACACGTTTCCTTTAATGTTGTAAAGGCCCCATAGTATAGAGTGATATGAAGAGGACATTGGAAATTTGCAAATCAATACAGGTAAAGTAGGTGTGTGGGCAGGTAAAAGTGACAGATGGAATATATTGAGGGAAAATGTGCAATTGTTCACGTTGGCAGGAAGGGTAAAAGTCTTGAGCATCATTTAACAGAGATCAACTGCAGAATTCCAACATGTGAGAGACCTAGGTATTCTACTATATGAGTCACAAAAAGTTAGTATGCAGGTACATCAATGAAGAAGACCAATAGAATGCTATCTTTCATTATAAGAGGAATTGAACATAATGTGAGGATAGTAATGTCTTGTTAAACATGGAATTGGTGAGACCACAACTCCAAATCTGAGACATAGCGTGCGCAGTATTTGGTCTCCTTTATGCAAGGGAGGTAAGTTTATTGGAGACAATTTGGAGGAGATTGGCTAGAATGCTGGCTAGAATGGGCAGGTCATCTCATGAGGAAATGTTGGACAGGCTGGGCTTATTCTTCCTGGAGTTTTGAAAAATGAGGGATAACTTTAATTAAAGTGTACAAGATCCTGAACAATCCTGACAAGGTGGGCAAGGAAAGGGTTTTTGCTTATACATGAGTCCAGGGCCAGTGGACACTGTTTCAAAATCAAAAGTTGACCTTTTAGGACAGAGCTGGAAGACATTTTATCTCTCTGAGTGTTAAGGACACTGTAACTCTGCCCCTCGGAAGATAATAGAGGCAGGATGATTGATATTTTTAAGCAGAGATAGATAGATGCTTGTGAAGCAGGAGAATCAACGGCTATTGGGGTAGATGAGGAAATTCAGAACACACACAATGATGATCTTACTGAATGGTGATGTAAGTTGAAGGGGTCTCATGGGCTACAGCTGTTCCCATTTTCTATTTTGATATGCTTACAGAATCCCTACAATGTGGCAGCAGGCCATTCAGCCCATTGAGTCCACACTGACCCTCCGAAGAGCGTCCCACCCAGACCTACCACCCTACCCTATCCCTGTCAACCCTCATTCCCCATGGCCAATTCACCTAACCTGCACATCTTTGGACTATGGGAGCAAACTTGAGCACCTGGAGGGAACCCATACAGACACAAAGAGAATGTACAAACTCCACACAGACTGTCACCCGAGGTTCAAATCAAACCCAGGTCCCTGGCACTGTGAGGCAGCAATGCTACAGTAAGAGTGATTATCAAGTCACATTTGATTCAGAGCCACAGAAGGTGATGTCAGCCAAGGTGACCAAAAGTTTTTGTCAAAGAAGTAGGATTTAACAAGAGTTTGAAATTAGGAGAGAGAAATACAGGTGGAGAGGTTCAGAGAATAAATAGGACGTGTGTTGGAAAAATTGAGAAAAACTGAAACAATAATTCTTGTAATTCTTTAAAATGGAATATACAGTGAGCGTGTACCATCACTGAAGCAAGTGATTTCATACATGTGACACAGCAGTAGAAATTGTGTTGATTGCCTTGTGAGATGTACATGCAGAGGTCTCCTGCAACTGAGTCTTCAACAAAAGGACCGCAAAGTATTTGTCACCATTCATCAGTATGTGATTAGTAATGTTGTGTGAAGAGTTCAATCACACAACAACATTTGGATATGATCTTTGTTCTGAACTAAAAGCCTATTTCAGGTTTAATTTCCTTTAATTCTTTTTGAAGCTTGATGTATGGAGACTGTTGAAATAAAAAGGTGCAGTAATACCAGTCAGATTCTAAAAAGTGTAACAGAGAAGCAAGGTTGTGCTGCTGGCATTCAGATGGCTAACAAATCAAACTACTAGGAAAACCTGCTCTATTTAAGGTCAGGGTAAAATTCTGTTTTTGGATGTTATTTTTGGAACAGGAAAACCTATAAAGTGGGAAGTATTGTTGGAATTCCTTACTTGGATGAGTTTTTTTCTTTCCATTGGTCTTTATAAAAGAAATTGAAGAGGAATTTGTTCCGTTTCTATTCATTCACTTTCTGTTTACCTTCCTGTTTTAGAAAGCTTGCTGATGTCTAATTGTCCTACACCACACAAAACATTCTGGTCAAAAATAACGAGCTCAGTACAGCCTGGATTATGTACAAAATCACCTCATCTGTTTGGTTTTGTACCGAGCCTGGCAGTTCATTTACCCATTGTGCTATCAGGGAGTGATTGAGTCATAGAGATGTACAGCACAGAAACAGACCTTTCAGTGCAACTCGTCCATGCCGACCATATCCCTCTAAATCCTCTCTATTAATGTACCCATCCAGATGCCTTTTAAATGTTGTAATTGTACCAGCCTCCACTGCCTCCTCTGGCAGCTCATTACATACACGCACCACCCTCTGGATGAAAATGTTTCCCCTTGGGTCCCTTTTAAATATTTCCCCTCTCACCTTAAACCTACGGCCTCTAGAACTGGACTCCCCTGGGAAAAGATGCTGGCTATTCCCCCATATCAATGCCCTCACGATTTTATAAACCTCTATAAGGTCACCCCTCAGCCTCCGACACTCCAGGGAAAATAGCCCCAGCCTTTTCAGCCTCTCCATATAGCTCAAAGCCTCCAACCCTGGCAACAACCTTGTAAATCTTTTCTGAATCCTCTCAAGTTTCACAATATCTTTCTGCTGCAGGGAGATCTTTAAGAAAAACTTTAACCCATCCTGGCTGGTACAGAGCCAGGAATAGAAATCAGTAGCTCCCAAGGCACAGCCTCCCTGACCTGTACGCAAGGGTTCCTTTAATGGCACAGTTACTTAATCAATATTTTGCTTGAGTTTTCACAATGGATGGCATTAGTACCATTCAATGGTAACAGGTAATGTAGAGATTATAGAATGGGAGGAACTTAGAGCAACCTAGGCAAAAAGTATTTGCCTTTAAAATGGATTGCCACTAGGACAGCACAATCATTTCCAGGTAGAACTGTATTTTAACTATGTTTTGTTTTCCCTCTGGGAAATCAGAGAGTGTTACAATAAAAAAGGACTTGAAGGTTGTTACTTTTGGATAAGGAGCAAGAAGCCTCAGCACAGTGCATCGGCAGATACCCATAGCTAGAGATACTCCAGCTAAATATTTCAACGTACAGGGAGAAGTACTAGCTTAAAAAATAAAATAGAATGCCCTTCAACATTTCTTCTTCTTCACTCTTTCTCTTCTCACCTTCTGTCTTGCACTTGTCACTTCTCTTCTTCTGATCATCTTTCCTGTTGTTTTCTGCACTCTTCTCCCTCTTATTCTATTAATGTTACACTTGTCCTTACTTCTCTTAACATGCCTCTCTCTCTCTCCCCCAAGCAACATTCTATCATCATGAAATGTAGGTATAGATTTTGAGCTCAAATCTCTGAAGTGGGATTCGGAAAGTGAGAGCGCTACCCACCAAGTGATGGCTGGCAAAATGAGTCCTAGGTGCAGTCTCTGGTCTGTTCCAAGTGAGCTGAACTTTGCAGAAATGGTGATTGTTTCATCTATGATTTCTGATGAAGGGTTTAGGCCCGAAACGTCAAGTTTTCCTGCTCCTATGATGCTGCTTGACCTGCTGTGTTCATCCAGCCCCATGCTTGTTATCTCTCATTGTTTCATCTATCTTGCGTTAAGCAAAGCAAATATCTGCCTGTTAATACTTGACTTGAAGTGTGGGGATTTCAGCTGAAGAAATGAAATTAAGGTCAGCTGTAATGCTTCATTTCCTCTGCCCTCCACCACTACTCCATGCACCAATAATGTGTCCCAGCAGGACTACAGGAACAACAATACAGAAGGAATTGGGTGAAACAACAAGTTTTGTAGATACAACTCCATTAGCTAACCTCAGAAGCAACATACAGAAAAGAATAGGTAGCTATGTAAATTGTCCCTGCTCAGTTGGCAAGTGTCATTTGTGTTTTTAAAAATGATCTAATGCAAACTACCGGTGCTAGTCTCTTGCAGTATTTAACTAAAAGGATTAATAAACTCTGGATATAAATGGTCTGTCTTGTCGTCATAGACTAAACTCTGTTCATCTTGGAGATTTGGACTTTGCTTCCTTGCTAATTAAGAGAAAGCAGTAGCACTTGTCTGGTTGCCAGGCACTGACACATGCATCAGCAGAGATTACTTAGATGGTGTACGCTGTCACATTACCTCCCACATGCAGTATTGTCGCTATGCACATTTGCAACAGATGAGGCACTATCCATGTAATGAAAATTTAGTTCAGAATTGTTTGCCCTTAGGGGCGACAATGACCCAAGGACATCAGTTGGAGTACTCAGTAATATTCCAGTGGTCACACAAATCTTTCTCCCATACTATGGTTAGTTTGGATACTAGATGTAAATAGTTTCAGTCTCTAAAGAAATAGTCTGACCTAACATTGAACTATTTGTACCCTACATGGAGATGTATAAGGTGAACATCTCATCCAGAAACTATTTTATAAATAGCCTGACAACTCATGCAGCCTTTGCTAGTGGTGCCAAACATCATAGCATTAAGACATTTTGTTGGTTGGCGTTTTGAACAGTACCAAGAGCAGTAAAAGGGATAATGGCAAAATACTTGACCAACCTCAAGCTTCAGCAAAATAAACTAAGCATGGAGAAAGACAACTCAAACTCTGAATTGTTCATGAAAAGTGGAATGATGCAGCTGTTGGCCATGGAATAACCTCGTGTTCTGGGTCTGAAACATTTCAGCAAAAGTAAATGAGTTATGCCCAGCGTAAACTGTGGTCCCTCTGTATCCATTTTGGACATGTATCTCGAAGTGGTATGAATATTACTTGCCACTTTTCAGCCCAAGCCTGGATTTATTTTTTAATTGTTCATTTGAGTGATATAGGCATTGCTGTCTGGTCAGCACTTTTTATTGCATATCCCTAGTTGCCCTTGAGAAGGTATTAGTGAGCTGCCTTCTTGAACTGTAACAGTCCCACCTGCTGTGGGTTGACCCACAATGCCATTTTTCTAAATGTTATATTTGGACATGGACTGTTTCAGTATCTGAGGAGTCGCGAATGGTGCTAAATATTGTGCAATCATCAGGAACATCCCCACTTCTGACCTTATAATGGAGGGAAGATCATTGATAAAGCAGCTGATGATGGTTAGGCCAAGGACACTACCCTGAGGAACTCCTGCAGAGGTGTCCGGGAACTAAGACGATGGACCTCCAAAAACCACACCCATCTTCCTTTGTCCCTGGTGTGATTTTTGTGCTTTTTTAAAAGGCTACCCCAATCATCCAACTCTCCTGCTCTTTCAATATGGCCCTTCAGATTGTTGGTTTTCAAGCACATACCTACCTCTTCTGAAAATACCTGTGGATCTGAAGACCAGTAAATATCAGACACTCGGCAGTGAGGGGAGCACGATGGGTGTGTGATCACAACTGCATGACGGGAGGGGACAGTTCTTAACAGTTACCTAATTTTTTTCTACTTTAATTTAGTGGAATTGCTGAATGGCCGAACAAGCCTATCATGAAGAAATTGCCTGATTGTTATCTGGAACTGAATTAAGATCTTGATATTTAACCTAATTGGGCACTAGGAACAAAGATATCTTGTCAAACTATTATGTGTGTTGATCGGGATCAAACCTAAACATGGAATGAATTAATGTTCAGTCCAGTGGGCTACAGAGCCATTCATTGGGAAAAGACGCAAAGTTGCAATGAAAAGAATCATTAACAATCAGAAAACATGAAGATGGCAATGGGAGTGACCATCCAGCCTCTCCAGCCTGATACGGTGCTTCCTTCACTTATGGCTGATCTGTATTACTGATCTGTTCACCTCTCTTAATTCCATAATCCCTTACCTGACATTATCTGCTTGTCCCAGTTGTTAAATCTTCGATTGACTTCCAACTGTTGATGGGGAAGCAAATTTGAGATTTTCCCTATCCCTTTTTATGGAAAGATGCTTCCTGACATCACCCGTGATTAATCCAACTCTAACTTTAAGTCTATACCTTCTTGTTTTGGATACCACTGTCGAGATCATGTCCATAACATGCCTTTCTATGGACACAATGAGATGACTACTTTCCTTTGCTTTTGTTGAAGTACTGATTGTTCCAATTTGGTTTTCATTGGAACGCTATTCACATAACAACTAATTCCTTACGTTTTGTGGACTTGTTTATATTAAAGCAGAGTAAATCCAAACTTCTGCCAATGTGAAACATCTGTTCCATTATTGCTAAGAATATTCTGCCAAGCGAATGCATTCAATGAAATATTAAAAGACGTTGGACTGAAGAGAGGTGAGATAGGCTGAGGCTGCTTCGCAGAAAGCTGAGGGGGGGGTCATATTGAGGTGTACAAGGTCATGAGGGCCATAGACAGGGTAGATAAGGAGACATCTTTCCCTTTAGGAGAGGGCTCAATAGCCAAGGAGCACAGTTAAAAGGTAAGGAGCAGAAGCTTTAGAAGGGATTTGAAAAAATAACCTTTCACTCAGAAGGTATCTGGAAATCACTGCAATGAAAGATTAGTAGACGCAGGAGTCCTCAAGATATTCATGAATTATTTAGATGACCACTTAAAACATAATGGCCATAAAGCTAGAGGCCAAATGTGGGAAAATGAGATAAGAATATATAGATACTTTGTGACTGGTGCTGACACAATGGGCTGAAGGGCCTGTTTTTGTGCTGTAAAACATTCATAGAATTTGTTTAAGAATGTATTGGCTCCTATGGACTTCCAAAGAAAAAAATCATGATTTTGGAGGGATCAACCTGTGAGTATTTTTAAACCAACCTGTTCTGACACACATCAGGATTAAGTAGAAACTGAACCTGGACTACTGGCTTAGAGGTAGGGACACTACCACCACATAAGAGCCCTCAGAATCAACATGTACACTGAATCTGATTACCACTTGCTGTTTACACCTTCAGTCTTCTCTCCAGAGCTTCTGCCACAGAAGGTGAAGCCTTGCATACAAGTTTGGAACAAGAACAAATGGTTTTGGCATATCTGGAGCACATCTGGCATCTCCACATCACACCTAGCAGCTGAATAGGTCTGTAAGGATGGAAATAGGAACACATGAATGTCATTCAGCCCCCTTGCACTTGATCTGCAATTCATGTGTCTTTTTTCCTGTGAATATTTATCCAATTCACTTCACTAATTATTACTGACAAGGTATTCTGATGCAACACTCCAGACTAAAGCTTTAGTTGTCCTGCAGAACTCTGTCACTTAAATCCTGGTGGCAAGCTGACATGAATTAAGGTTAAAATATCATGCCTGTTGATTGGAACTGAGAATTCAATTGCTTCATCCAGCACTGATTGTCACAACAAGTTGAAAATTCCAACACAGCAGGCTATTATTGTTGTGTGAGGAGAGTCAAGGACACACAGGTAGAACCTATCACTTAATGGAACTGAGCTAACCCCCACCCCTCCGCATGGTAAAACTGAGCAGTGTTCTCAGACCAATGCCAGCTATCCAGTGAAATGAGAAGAAATCATACATTTGAGCAGTAATAAGACATTGTGATGGATTGCTTTTCAACTGATGAACTGATTAACTTATATTTCTGATCTTCCAAGTGACAACCTGGATTGATCCCAAAGCAAAAATCTGTTTGAAACTTTGACAGCAATCAGCCATTAACAAAATACAACAGAGCAAATCTGTTTTGGCTTTTAGTCTCTAAACGAGTTCTTCTGCTACCCTTATGTGCCTTTTTTGTCCTGCCTTTAATTTTCTCCCTTTTAACTACCTAATTGCAACAAAAATCACTTGCGTCTTGCTGCAATTACGTTGAAAATGGATGATGAATATTCAACATTCATCATTTGATTTTAATACCTGAGATTTTCATAAAGTAATTATTGTTTTGAAAAGGATGCTACTGACATAAAATGGCTGCTGTGAATTCCTGACAAATAGTATGGAATATATTAAACCAGTTGCATTGGAGGACTGCAACTCAGTGAAGTGTCAAAATTACCTTGACACTTCTCAGCTCAAGCTTGAAAGTTGTGCAGGTCATGCTGCATTCAAGCTCAAACTCCTATGTTATCTGAGGCTTTGAAAATAGAACTAAATACTGTAGTCATCAATCAACATTCCCAGTACAGAACTTTACATTAGAATAGACTAAAATAGAGTTAGTTGCTAGTTTTTGACCAGTGCAGACTCAATGAGCCTAAGGGCTTTTCTTCAGTCCTGTACACTTCTATAACACAATGATGGAGGGTGGGTCACCAACAAAGGAGATTAAAATAGTTGAGGAATGTAAGTAGTACTCTCCACCTAAATCTATATCAATTAATCTTCTTCAGCAATCTTCTCTATGGAACATTGTCAAAGATATTGTTTGACCATCCATGTGTATTATATTGTATTTCCCTATTTACTATGTCTTCACAGGATTCTATCAGGTTTGATAAACATGGTGTTCCTTATTTAACTCCAATTATTTTGTATTCATCTAGATATTTTGTTATTTCATTAGCTTGATTCCAAAATTTTCTCTTTTATAGAATTGAAACAAATTGGCTTGTCACTTTTTTTGGTAATATATTCTTGCATTGGCCCCACTCCGATTCTCTGGTGGTAATTCATTCTTACTAAAACCCTGAAATATAATTTTGTGGTTCTCCACTATGTATTTATTCATTTCCATTACAACCTTTGGATATAGTCTATCAGGATTTGACACCTTGTCTTCCTTTAGTTTAATTAATTACTCAGACTTTGTTGTGATCCATAATTATATCTGAGCTGGCTTCCAACCAATTCTAGATTTACCACCTGTTCAATTCAATTTTCTGTTGTGTAAATGCAAATTAAGTGCTTGTTAAGTATTCCTACCAAAATTCTGTTAATCCGCTGCTGACTCATTCTCTCCTCTCAGGAGTTCCACCTCATAGTTAAACGCACTTCACTGACTGATATATTTGTATTATATTTTACAGCCCCACTCCAGAGATGTGAGCGCAAGGTCTCCAGTGACATACTGAAAGAGTGCAGTATTCTCAAAAGTGTTGTCTTTCAGATGAGACGTTAAAACTTAAAAACACAAGAAATGGCAGCAGAAGGATCTTTAAGTCTTTTGAGCCTTCTCTATCAGTCAATGAGATCATGGCTGATCACCTTGGGTGAAGTTAAAAAAGATCCCTTGGAACTGTTTCAAAGAGAACCAAAGAGTTTCTCCCTGGTATCATGACTAAATGTTTACCCCTCAACATCATTAATATACTAGAATATCTGGTCAAATATCCTGTCTTTTAACCTAATTCTCTAACTTTTTTTAGCTGTAAGGATTTTTAAACTTGAGAGAGTATCCTGTTTTAATGCTCTCTATTTAGTTAGAAGATTTAAAAGTCCTAGCTTGATCTCACTATGAATCATATGTGCCAATTTATTTTCCAGTTCCCCCCATTAGGTTGGCTGCTGGTGACCTGCAATGTTGTGTATAACAACATTCTTAGGTCATAATTTCTGAAGCAAAACCCCCTAAACCTCTGAACTCACTTGAACAATAGCCAGCTATGAAATGTTGGTGAACTGGTTTATTAGCTGGTGGGCTTCCATCTGCTGTCTTCAGTAAAACATGGATTCAGAAACTCTTAATTTGGCTAGCCATAGACACTGACATTATACTTACTCTCCTTCCTGGTCACGTTCAATATTCCAGTAAAACTCAAATCATTGGCCATTGTCATTTCAGAATAAGTTACATGGGGAAACCGAAACTGATGGACAAGATATCCTGCGAGTACATACTGCTTATGTCTCCTTATCTCTGTGAACACTTTATGGCACAGACTGGGTGAGATCTTAGAACATAGGACATAGAACAGTACAGCACAGGAACGAGCCCTTCAGCCCATGATGTTGTATCAAACATGATGCCAAATTAAACTAATCCCTTTTGCCTGCCCATGGCCCATATCCATCCATTTCCAAATGTCTTTTACCCTTTATCTCTATCGCATGAAAATATTTATTTCTCAGATGTTGTATGATCTTCGTTACATTGATGTTTAAAGCACTGAAGGAGGCCATTTCATCCACATAGTATGCATTGGCCAGCAGAGATCTTGCTGCACAAATTTTCCAGCTATTGTTCTGTAGCCCTGGAGGCAACGCAATGCAAGTAAATATCCAAATATTACTGCAATGTTACAAGAGTTTCTGACTCAATCACCCTTTCAGGCAGTAAGTTCCAGACTTCATCATTATGTCAATGAAAAGAAATCTTCCTCAATGTGCCTCTTGGTCTTCAACCTCTTACGGTAAAACAATGTTCACTATTGACACCTCTACTGATGGAAAATATGGCTTTCTATCCACCCCATCTATAATCAACTACGTTAATCTTATACATCTCTATCAGGTCCCTTATCAACCTTTACTGCTCCAAGAAAAACAATCCTAACCTATCCAATCTTTCCCCACAGCTCTGAACTTCCAGCCCAGGCATCATCCTGGTAATCTCCTCCCCCAACCACCTCAAACAGATTCTTCCCATAATGCGGTGTCCAGAACTGCATGCCTTATACAGTTCCTAAATAAACTCCTTGCTCTTGAATTCTTTGATCACAGCTAATAAAAGAAGTATACCTTTCTGTGTATCTCCCCTGCTACTTTCAGGGATCTGTGAATGTGCACACCACATTCATTATCTCCTGAGAAAAGGTAACAAGGCAAGGGATTACACAATGAATGGTAAGCCTCTGGAAAGTACTAAAGATCAGAGCGACCTTGATGTGTGTACTCACAGATCCTTACAGGAACTCATATGCCTCTGTACTCTCACAATTTCTTCCTCTCATTGTTCTGAATGTTTTGTATGGAAGTACATGAAACAAAGAACCGTGGTTGCTGGAGATCTGAAACAAAAATATCAGAAAAAAACTCAGAGGGTCTGGCAGCATCTGTGGAGAGAAAACAAGAGTTAACATTGTGCGTCAAAACAAGTCGGAGCTGCTCTGTAGTCCACACGGCTCAGGGATTCAATTCTCACGAGTGAGTGTATAACCTTACTCCAAAGTTATCAGCTTGGGCCAAACACTTCTTAACCTAGTTAAAATTAGCCTTTTCCCAATTTAGTACTTATATTTCCAGCCCATGTTAATGCATTTCCATAACTATCTTAAATCTAAGTGCTGAAATGCTCCACAACTAAAATGCTTTCCACCTGCTGGATTCATTTCCAAATATTAGGTCCCAGCTGCTCTCTACCTTCTTGGACTATTATTACCTTGCTCTTCCTATACTTCTAAACTTGAGTAGACATTTGATCCTCTATCTCTCCCTGATTGTTTGTCTGGGGGCAGAAGTAGGAGCAGGTGTATAATGCATATTCAACAGTGTCTCTTTTTGTTTTTTAATTCTTCACATATCCTCACTGCTGTAATTGATTCCATGATCAAAAATGCAATGATACCTCCTCTCCTTTCCTATCCGTCTCTCTATCTTGCCTGTGTACTCTATAAACAGGAATGTTGAGCTGCCAATCCTGCACATCTTTTAGCCAAGTCTCGGTCATAGCTCTGATATGACATTCCCATGTGCCTATCTGTGCTCTCAACTCAGCTTATTGTTCCTCAGGCCCCTTGCATTAAAACATATTTTATTTAGCCTCGCTGGACTCACTTCTTACTTATCCAGTGGTTGCTTCCTCTGCCTACTAGCCTCTCTTACTCATATTTTAACTTCTTATTCTATCGCAGCTTTTTTGTCCTCTAAACTTCTTGCTAGGATCCCCCTGGCCAATCTATTTTAAATCCACCAAAACAGGACTAGCAAACCTTCCCATGAGGATATTGCTTTTGTCCCCTGTTCATAGTGCAGGATGTGCAAATCACTGGCCTCAGCTCCCAGACATATTGCAGCTAAATAGAATATTGACAATTACTTTGACTTAAGTATAAACGAGAAAAAATTCTTTTTTATTGCAAATATATTCTTTATTCATAGAGATTTATCTTTATCTGCATATACAAGGAGCTTAAACAATTCTGTATACTCTTTGCATACAAAGGAAAACATACTGGAATTTGACATTTCTTGCAGTTGCAAAAATCAAATACATTTCCTGTTCAGGCAGAGTCCTATTTACATACATTCTCAGGCAACCAGAGTGTATGATAATTGAATAGATCCTCTTTGTACTTGGCTGAAAGACCTTAAACAGTGTTTATTCCCCACTGCACCTTGTTGGCAAATCTTCTTTTTATTTCAAAAATATACTCTATAGATACATAGTCACAGATGCAGTTCAGTTTTCTGTAGTAGCATATCAAGGAAACAAAAAACTTTGGAGTTTGACTCTACCCAAACAAACCAAGGACATCTCTTACTTGTACACAACTATATTTACATGCATTTGAGGCACCCGGAGCATCCAATAACTGAAAGGGCCCCCATTTAACTTCAGCTGAAAGACCTCAGGTGGTGGTCTTTCTCCACTGTGCCTTGGCAGCAGCTGCTCCAAGCTTTAATGGCTCCCTAAGCATGCAGTCCTGGATGTTGGAACGTGCCAGTCTACAACACTCAGCCATGGTCAACTCCCTTGTTCCAGAAGACCAACATGTTTTGGGCAGACCAAAGAGTGTCATTCACTGAGTAGACGGTCCTTTTGGCACAATCGATGTTGGTCTCGGTGTGTGTCCCAGGGAATAGACCATAGAGCACAACGTCCTGCATCATGGAGATGCTCAGGGTGAACCTTGTTGGCAAATCTTATTCTTACTTACGTCTTGTGTCCCATTCAGGCTGGGCACTCGTCTTTCTGCTTATTTGCAAGGGTCTTCACCTTACATACTCATGTCACTGATGCTGACTGCCTCTCACAGAGTCATCACTTGAGGAGTGATGTAATCAAGGTCTCTCAAACATTGAAAGTATTTGATAGAGTGGATACGGGGAATATATGCCCTCTGGTGGGAGAGTCCAGAACAGTGTGTCAGAACCACTGAGTTTACCAGGCAAAGTTTATTTTTAAAGGTGAACAAATTTAGTTAACACATGCAGCAAGCAAAGTGCCTATTTATATTCCATAAGTAACTACTGGCAACTAATGCAGTATTGACACACAGTTCACAGGAATCTTGGGCACTCAGGCTGTGTTGGCCCACAGTTTGGAGACTCCACCCAGTAAGAACATGTTGAGTAACCGGAATTCTTGGAATTGATTTAAAATAAAAACTGGCAGCAAATGTATTCTGAGATAACTATCTGTGAATAGTCGCAATGTCAAAATGTAAAGGTTACATTGCAGAATGGATGCGATCGAGCTGAGGGCTTTTATTTTGTTTATGCGGCATTAAACAAACCCAAGGAAATTCTAAAATAAAACAAGGAATTGCAGATGCTGACGATCTGAAACAGAAACAGGTCTGGCAGCATCTGTGGAGAGAAAGTAGAGTTAATGTTTCGGGTCCAGTGATCTTCCTTCTGTCAGGTCATCTTTCAAGGTTCAGTTAAGATTGTCACAGGCAGCAGCCAAACTGTGAAAAAGAAGGCGACTGCTCCTTACACAGCTTAGGGAATAGCACCTTCGATTCTCAGGAGTGGGTGTACAGTCCTGCTCCAAAGACATCAGTTTATAATCTAGGGTAATGCCCCAGAACTGCACAGTCATTGAAAACGTTCAGTGTGTAAACAGGCCCATCAAGTTTGCACCGACCCTCTGAAAAGCCTAACCCAGATCCCTAGGGGTGTGAAGTAGCAGTGCTAACCACTGAACCACCGTGCTACCAAGTCACAGATGCTGTCTTTCAGAGGGGATGGCTGTCTTCTCAGGTGGATGTGAAAGCTGTAGTACACCATATCAAAAAAAGCACAGCCAAATTCTCCCCATGTCCTGGCACATATCCCTCAACCAACATCAATAAAAAAAACAGATTATCTCATTGCTGTCTGTGGGAACTTGCAATGTACAGATTTGTTGCCAGTTTAACAGCATTACACCGATGACCACAACATAATGTTTACCTCATTGGCTATAAAACACATCCCGAGATCATGAAAGGCAAGTTAATACAAGTCTTTCTCTGTTAGTTATGCTTCTTATTTGCAAATGAAATCTTTAATATCTCTGCAGCTTTGTGAATAATTCAACTTGACTGCTGCCTCCCTAAAATTAACATATTTGTGGGGTTTTTGGCAACAAATTTATGCGACAAGGGACAACATGTTCTGCACTTGCAAAACTTTAACAAGACTTTAAAATGAGAGGCATTATTAGCTACAGCTTGAATCGGTGTAGTTTTAAAGGGGATCTGTATTAATACATGCTGATGTTTATAATACACAATCACAAGTACTCTTCAATGATAATTGATTTAACTTACAAGAAGGTTCTTGAGTGAAGAAGGCACTATACTCAATCTGATCTCACTCTTTCTGAATACCAAAGTTATTCTCCCAACAGCCATTTTTTTTTTCTGGATGAGCACAGGACGACAAAACAGCCGACTTGATTGGTGCCTCATCCAGAAGCATCTACTTTCTCCATCACCGATGCAGCAGTGTGTACCATCTACAAAATGCACTGCAAATTTCTTCAGATCTCTATGGACAGCAGCTTTCAAATCCAAGACTATGTAGGACAAGGCCAGCAGATACATGGGAACACCACCACCTGCAATTTCCCCTCCAAGTCACTCATAATCTCAATTTTGGGGGAGGCAATGGCCTCGTGGTATTATCGCTGGACTGTTAATCCAGAAGACCCAGATAATATTCTGGAGACTCAGGTTTGAATCCCACCACAACAAATGGTGGAATTTGAATTCAATAAATATCTGGAACTAAAAGTCTAATGATGACCATGAATTCATTGCCAATTGTTGGAAAAAACCCATCTGGTTCACGAATGTCCTTTAGGGAAGGAAATTGTCATCCTTACCTGGTCTGGCCTACATGTGACTCCAGACCCACAGTAATGTGGTTGCTGAGGATGGGCTCCATCCTATTTGTGGCACTTGTGCTAAATGGGATTCATTCAGAACAGATCTAGCAATTCATGAAGCTCTGTAGGCAATCAGCAACAACAAAATTGTATTCAACGGTAATTTTTAATCTCAGGTCCTGCTACCTCACTCTAACATTACCATTAAGCCAGGAGACCAATGCTAGTTCAACAAAAAATGTGGGAGAGCATGCCACAAATAACTCCTAAAAATACGATGTCAACCTTGTGAAGCTGCAACACAGGTCTACTTGTACAGGCAGGATGCTATAGATATTGTTAAGTGATCCCATCATCAATGGATCAGATCAAAACTCCACTGTTCTGCTGCATCCAGTCCTGGATACACAAACTAACTGGAGAAGGAAACATCCCTGTTCTTAAATGATGAGGATGTCAACGCTTGAACGCAAGTGACAAGGTAGAAACATTGCAGAAATGTCAAGTGGATGATTCAACTTGCTTTGTTCCTGAGATCACAGTCATCAGTCTTCAGCCAATTTAATTCACTCCATATGGAGAGGCAATGGTCTCGTGGTATTGTCACTGGACTGTTAACTCAGAGACGAAGGTAATGTTCTGGGGACCCGGGTTCGAATCCGGCCATGGCAGATAGTGGAACATGAATTCAATAAAACATCTGGAATTAAGAGTCTAATGATGACCATGAATCCATTGTCAATTGTCAGGAAAAACTCTTTAGGGAAGGAAACTGCCATCGTTACCTGGTCTGGCCTACGGGCAGTATGTGTACATGTGACTCCAGACCCACAGCAATGTGATTGACACTTAACTGCCCAATGAGCAATAAATGCTGTCTGGCCAGCAATGCCCTCATCCAATGAACAAAGGATACGAAGTAAAAGGCAAAGACATTATCCTGGTTATAATGTCGTACTAAATATTTGTACTCTAAAACTAGATACAACCTCAGCTGAGCAGTTTCAGTACACTTACAATACTAGCACCTCCCTGAAAATTACTCAATTATGTTCTGCCCATGAGAAACAGGACAAATACAACCCAATAATTAAAGTTGCTATAGTCCCAGAAGACTGCTGTCTCATTACAAAGAGATGATTGGTGGTGGTTTAATCTGAGGATCACCATGCCTCAGACAAAGGGAGAAGTTGAGAGGGAGGAACCTGCACAGTAACCTCAGCTGGTGTAAAAATTGAATCCCACTTTGGCATCACTCTACATTGCAAACCATCCATCCAGCCATCTGAGCAAACAAACCCCAATAATTAACTCATGATCAATCCACTCAATGTATGTATATGGTACATCCAAATGGCATTTATTCAGCAATAATCTGACTATTGATGCTCAGTTAGAGTTCAGGGAGGGACACTCCACTCCAAACCTTATAATAGTCTGAATTCCAGATGTTAAACAGGAATGACTGCCTTCACCATCAAAGCAGCAATTGAGGACTGTGGTGTCAAGAAGCTGTGGAAAAACTAGAGTCAATGGGAATCAAATAGGAAAACTGCACAGGTTGGAGTGATATTTGGCACAAAGAAAGATGGTTGTGGTTTTTGGAGGCCAACCATCTCAACCCCAATGAGTCACAGCAGGAGTTCCTGTGGGCTGCATCCTCTGCCCAAGAATCTTTTGTTGCTTATCAAAGACCTTCCCCGCATCATAAGGTCAGGATTGGGGATTTTTGCTGATGACTACAAGGTGTTCATTTCCATTCACTCCTCCTAAGCTGATGAAGCATGGTGCAAGACTTGGACATCATTCAGACGTGTGTAGATATGTAGTAAATCATTTTTACATCATATAAATGATCATCTGAGAGGTGTCTAACCATCACCCTGGACACTTAATATCATTAACATTTCTGAAACTCCCCAGAACAACATCTTAGCTGTCACCATAGACTACAAATTGAACTGGACCAGTCCTTTAAATGTTCTGGCTGGAACAGAATGTCAGAATATGGGTTTTCTTGTGGCCTCTTCTGAATTCTTCTCTCTCAATCTTTTCATTATCTATGAAGCACAAATTAAGGGTATGATAGAGTAATATCCACTTATCTGGATGAATGCAGCTCCAACAATATTCAAGCAGCTTGATGCCTTCACAACCTGCATGACTGGCACTTCACCAAACCTCAAAAATTCTATCCCCCCCAACTAATGTTGCATCACGGTTGCAGTCTGTACCATGTGTAACATGCATTTCAACAAGTCGCCAATCTTCCTTTGGCAGCACCTTTTCAAATCTCTAACTGAATAAAGGCAAAAGCATACATGGGAGTAGCACTGGGTCCAAATCCCCAAGTTCTTCTCCAAGTCACATACAGTCCTGATTTGGAAATATATCTCAGTACCTTCATTGTCAGAAATCAAGAGCTGCTGCAGTAACATCATTGAATTGACAGCAACGGTTCAGGTCGGTTTCTCGCAGCCACCTTCCCATGGATAATTTGGCATGGCTTTGTTACTGATTCCCTCAACAAAAGAATGAATAAATTAAAAAGTTTCATGGGTCCTCTCCTCAACCATAGTTTCAGTTTTAGCAAAGCAGGGAAATGCAGGACAATTAGCTGGAACTCAGTCACCAAAAAATGAGGGATTATTTTCTGAAATAACTATTGACAGGGACTTTAGAAAATTACAACACCATGAGGTAAATTCACATCGTTTTAGAGAAAAAAATATTTTTATTCTACGTTTTTGAAGATGTAACGAGCAGCGTAGATAATTAGTAGATGTAGTACATTTAGAAGTTCAGGAGGCAAACAATACATTGCCACACAAAAGGCTGTTTGCACCAAATAAATGCTTATGTATTTGGGGCTAAGACATCAGCTTGGGTAGAGGATTAGTTAAAACATAGGAAAGTATAGAATCAGAGAAGGAGTACATAGATCATTTCCAGACTGGCAGGCAGTTACCCAGATCATTGCCTTAGCTTTCTGGATCTAGATTAATGGCTTCATAGAAGCAGTTGAATGTATCCTAAACAAGTTTGTTGATGCTACATGGTTAAATGAGAAAGCAAACTGTGAGAGAACACAAAGAGTCTGCAAAGTGGTATAGAGAGGTTGATTGAGAGATCAAGTAGATGACAGATAACATGGAGAAACATAAGGTTATTCATATTGGTAAGACAAATCGAAGAAGACCATATTTTTGAAATAATGACTAACAATTAGTAATTACAGATATCTGGGTCTCTGTGTGCATGATACACAGTAAGCTAACATGCAGTTAATAGCGAGCAAATAACAAGGCAAATAGCATGTTGTCTTTTACTGCTAGTGACGTTGATGTACAAGAGTGACAAAAGTACAGGGCTTTGGTGAGACCACAGCTGGCATTTTGTGGAAAGTTTTGGGCTCCATACAGATGCAAGGGTAGAATTCCCTTAGAGGTGTTTAATTAGAGTGATTCCTGGAATTAGAGGGTTATCCTCTAAGAGATTAAGAATAGGTTCATTATGCTCACCAGAGTTTGGAAGACTGAGAGAACGTCTCATTGAAACATATAACATGTTTCTCAGAGGGATTGTCATTATAGAAATTGGATGCCATGGATCCTGGCAGCTGGAGATATAATATCAAGTAAAAGATTGACCATTTATGACAAGTATGAGGAGAAATTTCTTCACTCTCTAATGTTGTAAATCTTTAACATTTTTGACACCAGAGGGCTCTGAATGCACAGTTATTAAGGGTATTTTTGACTGCTATTGATCAATTTTTGAATTTTGGGGGAATTCACACATTTGGGGATCAGTCGAGAAAATGGAGTGAAAGTTGAACAGCAAAGCAGGATGGAGGGATCATATGACCCTCTGCTGCTGCCAATTCTGATGTTTTAAATGTTCTCTTATGTGTGGCAGTGTGAATCCTGTCAAAGGGCAAGTTTAAAGAAAGATCTCCCAAATGTAAATTAGTCCAAATCCATATTAATTTTTTGCTTCAGCAATTTGAGTTCAAAGCAAAAATTGAATTGATTTCGAGATACATTAGTTAATCCATCACTGCAAGGCACCTATCATAGAATGTTTCATAGCCATGCACAGCATTCCCTCTATGGTCAAACATATGTTTAAACATGCCTCGGACTTTGTGATGAAAAGATGGTGAACCCAACACTGCCTCAGCTGTGAGGAAGCTGAAGAATGTTGCTATGGAGAGAGAATATGATTCTGTAAAATTGGACACAGCCTTAATAACATTTATTCTTCACACTGGATTCCAATGAAATCATAGAAATTTAAGGACTTATTGCCAACCAACCAACAAGTGAACAGTTTGGATGCCCGCTTTTATTTTACACAGGCCCTCATGGATACTATGAGACATTATTGCTACCAAACCTAATACCTTCTTTGACATGCTGCCAGTCCTATAAGGCTGTAATCTTATTCTTTAGATCGTTTGGGTCCTCAATTAAGTGGTCACACAATTAAATTGATTACTTCAGTGCCTGTAATATAGGAATTGTGAATTTGTCAGTAATTTTAATTCAATATTATTTCTTCTAATATTCTATCTGTCACTTCCCTGTTACCTTCTGCATTTGTTTGGTTATTTGTCTATTACGTAATTGTCATGTGTTCCCATGTTTTAAACCTGATTACGTAATCAAATCTGAATTTTATGATTTTTTTACATGCTTTATACTCATTCAGCCTTTAGGTTGCAAAAGTGTTTCTTGAATAAAATGTCAATAATAAAAAAAATTGTTAATTGTACGCCTTAGTCCCATTTACTATGATAAAGGTGCTATATTTATATAAGTTATTGCTGCTCTCAGTGTTTAGCTGCTTCCACGTTCAGATTTGTTTGCAGTGAAATCTTTATTGTCCTTCGCTCTGGAAAGATATTGTACTGGCTGTATGATTTATAGAGCTATTTTTGCCGAGAAACACTCCAGTGCAAGATGACGTGTATGTCTTTTCATCTACAACAAGGCTTAAATTAGTAATTGCGTCAAATCCAACAGAAAATTCACTGGTTTACAGGTCTGTGTTGCAGAAGAGAAGAGCTAGGTCTTCTCTGGTAGTCTGTGACTGGAGGCCAGATACCTCACTTGACGTTTCACTAAAAACAGATTATCTGGGCATTAACACTTTGATGATGTGGAATCAATCTGTGCATGAGTTGTCTGTCACTTTTCCTACATTACAACAATGAACTCACTTTACAGAAACTCCATTAGTTCTGATATGTTTCAGGATAGCCCGAGGTTGTGAAAGTCACTGTAGCAATGCAAATTATATTCTTTCTGTACTGGGAAGGATAAGGAATGATTCAGCATTTCTAACACTGGCCCTTCCATTGAATTGTGTTTTCTTCAAAGTTGTGCTTCCAATAGCTACCTGCACTTGTTTCTATCCCCATAACTGTGGTCTCTTTTCACCACGCCCCTGAATATGGACTTTACTGAAATCAATCATCAATCAAGAGTATTTTCTCCGGTATATGATATAATGCACGAGAAGTTGGACCTTCAATTTGGCACATTGAGTTTTGTATGATCTAAAGAATGAGGATATAAATCATTGCCAAATTCACTAGGTCAAACAATACCGAGAAGTGTTCTTAATAAAGCTGACAGTTTCTAGATGCTGTGTAGGTTACAGCATAAATGGATCAGAAAGGACATTTGGACTGTATAGCATCTTTTGCTGAAATGATGTTTAGATGGCTGCTTCAAAATACTTGGCCCATTATGTCAAAGGTCTCATTACCCAGTTTACCTGAAAGGAGGTTGCGTTTCCATCAAAATTGTGCGCAGAGATATCTTACACTTCCATGTTGAGTGCTCATGTTACCACAGTCGCTTATTTTACACTGATACCTTGTGCATTGAGATTGCAATGGGATTTTGTGTGATGGCTTTTTGTTTTCACTGAACATATTTTTTTAACCATGGAACCTTGGATGTTTACAGCTAGAGGAAGGTCAATACATGGGGAGGCAATGGCCTAGTGGTATTATCACTGGACTGTTAATCCAGAGATCCAGATAACATTCTGGGGACCCGGGTTTGAACCCTACCAAGGCAGATGGTGGAATTTGAATTCAATAAAAATGTCTGGAATTAAGAATCTTACAATGACCATGAATCCATTGTCAATTGTCGGGAAAAACCCATCTGGTTCACTAATATCCTTTAGGGAGGGACACTGCCACTCTTACCTGGCCTGGCCCACATTTGACTCCAGACCCACCGCAATGTGGTTGACTTTCAACTGCCCTCTGGGCAATTAGGAATGGGCAATAAATGCTGCCTCGCCAGCGACGCCATCATCCTGTGAATGAATAAAGGAATTGGCCCGATGTGTCTGCGCTGGATCTTCACTGCAATCATCAAAAATAATGCCACTGGACTGCCGTCTCTGTATATCCTTCTAACTTGTCTCAGCCAGTTATTTCAGTTGTGTCACTGTGTCATGGGTAAGATCACTTACATTGTCTCAATGCAGAAACTACAATATAGACTGTGCCATTCTAAATCACTAACAATGAGAGTGACAGTTTTCCAGAGAGCACAGCATTTTATACCTTCATAGTGATAGCAGCGTCCTCTTAATCCATCCATGTTAACAGCAGTAGCCTTCCAAAATCATTGCAGCAATAGTAGTTGCCTATCAATTTTCACAATGGTAACAATTAAAGCTTTACCAAAAAAAGTCCTTTGCTCCCATCTTCCTATTTTTTTTAGAAGTCATTAGAATCCCTACAGTGTGGAAACAGGCCCTTCAACCCAACAAGTCCACACCGACCCTTGGACCATCCCACCCAGACCCATCCCCCTATAACCCACACACCCCTGAACACTATGGGCAATTTAGCATGGCCAATCCACCTAGCCTGCACATCTTTGGACTGACATTTGACAGTACCTTAAGATCTATACTGGTTCTGAAGAAGGGGGCACTGGACCAAAGACATTAACTCTGTTTCTCTTTCCACAGATGCTGCCAGACATGCTGAGTTTTTCCAGCAATTTCTGTTTTTGTTTCTGGTTCCAGCATTGGCAGTCCTTTGGTTTTCTTTAGCCTCAAGATCTATGGTCTTTTGGGTTCAGTGAGATATTAATACAGGCACATTCTGTTTACATTCACTAGCATGGAAGAAAAAGATTTGTTACATGATTCAAGATGGTTCATACAATATAAAAAAGTAAATAATGCATTGGATTACACATTATTACATTGGTTTTTGGAAACAAAACACTGATAGTTATAATAAAAGCAAAATACTGTAGATTCTGAAAATCTGAAACAAACATGTAAAATGAGGAGAACCTTAGCAGGTCTGGCAGTATCTGTGGAGAGAGAAGCAGAGTTAATGTTTCAAGCCCCTTCTTCAGAACAGTTCAGAAGAAGGGATAAACTGGAATCAAAATTTTACCTCTGTCTCTTTCTCCATTTATGCTATGAACTTTAATCTCTTTTCATTAAATTCATATTATTGCTGTTGACTCCCTTTTGATTATCTGTGGCTTGCTCTTTCAAATTTTCTGAGTTATGCTTGAATCTGCATTCCGCAGACGCTGGGCGCTATCGGTATGAAATGGCCTCAATTTGCAATGAAAATTAGCAAGCTATTCAACCATGGGAGGCCTTAGCAAATCAAGGCTCTGTTTTTCAGATGATGGGAACAGGAATGCACTTTTCAACTGGAGTTATTGGGTATCAGTAGGACAGACCAAGCTTCATCAAATTCTTCCCAATCTATTTTCCAATGTGATGTTATTTTAACTACTTGAAAATCATGTGACTCCAGACTCCAATGAAAGGAGAACTACAATAAATCAGCATAATAAAATTCAAGATATAATTGAAGGTCAGGTAATTGAGATCAACATCCAACAATAATAACGATGTATCACCGAAGTTTGAAAATGTTTAGGGGTTTTAAATTACTTTTTAAAAAAATACTATTCCTCTAGGTACTAATGGATTTTGTCAATTCCACCACATTTCCTGGTGAAACCTTTATCCTCCTACTGTAAACACATGTTATAATTAGCCTATCTTCCCCACCACACACACATCTTCTCAATCACTCCTGACACAATCCTACCCTCAGTACTCCTTCTTCTTTGTGCCTCAATCCAATGACTCACTGAGCAGCTCTTTTTCCAAAGCTCCCTATGTTTGGTTACTCACAGTCAGAACGCTAGAACGCTTTAAGAAATTTGCTCATGATATTATCACTATACCAGTGCACGTGACCCAAGGGTATAATGGGCTCATAATCCATTTTATCCCAGGGTGACTTGAATCATGCTGCTGTATTGCAATCTAACAGTTAATCTGAGCCAAGACAATTATGTGGCTGTGAATGTAATGTCTGCATCCAATAGTTAACTGTAATGAATGTCTGTTAGATTCTTCACTACCATGATATCCACTTCCAACTTCTCATCTTATAGAAAATAGCATGAGCATTGTTGTTTCTGGTAATACATCTTGCTGAAATGCAAATTTACCAAACTCCGCACAACCCATTAATGGTCCGTCTTTGTAGCCTCTGTCCCCACTCACATGCGGAGTGTGATCAAATTCATTTCATTTCCCCATTTCTTCTTTTCCAGGATTTTTGGAAGTTCCTGCTCTGCCATTGCTTTTTCATGTCAGTGGAGAGGTGATGGCCTGGTGGCCAGGCAGAGTAAAATGCTTCAGTCGGAGCTCCTCTGCTTGCCAGTTCCTTTCCCCTTTTCCTTTCTTTCATTCTTTCACTCTCCCTCTCCCCGTTGCAGTACTCCCCCCCTCAACCTTTAACTATTTTGAACAACAACTATTTAACTCTAACCTGAAGAAAGGAGTCACCTCCGGAGAATGGGCGGGAGCTGAGCACATGGGCTGTGTTCTGCAGCAGCAGCAGAGTGAGCGCAGGCCGGAGCAACGATGGAGGGCCAGAACGAGTCCCATAGAGGCCGGGTCCCCGGAGCGACCACGACTCGGAGCAATGGTGAGGCCACGTCCTGGAGCAACTGGTGGCCGAGAGAGGCGACTTCAATAAGCTCTGGAATGCCAGCAGCAGCAGAGTCGGTCGGTCGACCTGTGAGGCCTGGAGCAGGATCTTTGTTTTCCACCTGGAGTAGGCCCCCGTCAGCAGCATGGCGAGGACTGGTACAGCACAGAGCAGGGCACTCTCGGTGGCATAGTGTAAGCTGGAGTCTGGCGGTGGTATAGCAGCAAAGAAGGAAAGGTGAACTCTCTTTGAGTTATCATAGAATCCCTACAGTTGGATGCAGGCCATTTGGCCCATTAAGTCCACACCAACCCTCCAAAGAGTATCCCTCCCAGGCACAGACCCTGCCCTATCTCTGCATTTCCCACCCTCAACACCATAGGCAACTTAGAAGGGCCAATCCAGCCAGCCTGCACATCTTTGGACTGTGGGAGCAAACCGGAGCACTCAGAGGAAACCCACGCAGACACAGAGAGAATGTGCAAACTCCACACAGACAGTCACCCGAGGGTGGAATCGAACCCGGGTTCCTGGCACTGTGAGGCTGCAGTGCTAACCACTGAGCTACTGATCCACACCCACGGTTCTTTATTTTATTCTGTGAATGGTGCTTATGTAGGTGCGATGTTGCACACTTTTCACTGCATTTTGTTTGAATGGACATGACAATAAAGGATATTCAATTCAATATTATCATTAGACTATTAACCCAGAGCCCCAGAGACCCAGGCAATGTTGTCGAGCACTAGGTTCAAAACTGCTCCCCCCATGCCCCATGGCTAGTGGTGGAATTTGAATTCAATTAAAGAAATCTAGAAATAAGAGGCTAATGGTGACCATGAAACTGCTGTCAGTTGTCAGTGGAATAACTTGCCTGGTTAAGGAAACTGCCATCCTTACCTGGTGTGCCCCACATGTGACTCCACATGTGACTTTTAACCGCCTGCTGGGAATTGAGGGATGGGAAATAAATGCTGGTCTAGTCAATGATGCCCACATCTTGTGAATGAATTTTAGAAAAACTCATTCTGAACGTACAACTCTTTTCCCCTCCCCCCACTGCTCCACTGATCCTTTCTTCCCTAATTATCTTAAATCTATGTCCTCCACTAGAATCTTAGAATTAGCCTTATTGTCACATGTATTCAAATGAGTGCAGTGAAAAGTTTACAAGTTGCCACTTGCAGTGCCATCTTAGGTACAAAGGTGTGTCGGTACAGATTCTCAACGACAAATTCTTAGTGACAAAATAGAAAAGAATAAGAAGTAAGAAGTCCACCATTATGGATCTTAGGAATAAATTCAAACAATAAATAAAATATATAAAATCAATGTTCTCCACTATGAACCTCCTACAAGTGAAAATAATTTCGCCTTATCCATTTACTGAAATCCCTCACAATTCTGAACACATATTATACAATAAAAGCGACCATAAATAAAAAAAACTTTAAATTCAGAATTGTTCATTTCAAATTGAATATCTGTTTAATTTAGGATTGTGCAAAATTGTTTCCAATATTGTACCTTAGTTCTAATTATGCTCACAGAGAGCAAAACACTTCATGTTTCAAGACTATAATGTTTTGAATGGATAGAAGATGATTGATCTGAAACACTGTTGTTCTCCATTGATGCTGTCAGACCAGTTGATTACTTCACGTTTTTCCTGTTTTTATTTCAGGTTTACCCAAAATACTTTACAGACAATGCAGTAACTTTTGAAATGTAGCTACTGTTGTCCTGTGGGAGACAGCAGCCAATTTAAATACAGCAATGACCAAATCATCTGTTTCTTTGATATTGGCTGAAGAATAAATGTTGGTCAGGACAACGTGATAAACTATCCTTCTGTTCATAACAAAAATCTAATGGTGCTTTTTCTATGTCTTAAAGGGCATTTATGTTTCATTCAGAAAATAGTTCCTCCAACAGGGCAACAGTGGATTGTCAATCCAAATGACACGCTCCTGTACCTGGAAGAATGGGATCTAGGATTGGGACCTTCCAAATCATAAGTGGGAATGCCGCCCCCCCAATGCCACAGCCAATACCCAAGAGGCAGAATGGCTCCATGGTTAGCATTACGCCTCACAGCACCAGGGACCCGGGCTCAATTCCACCTTCAGGCGACTGTGCAGAGTTTTCTCCCTGTGACTGCGTGGGTTTCCTCTGGGTGCTCTGGTTTCCTCCCACAGACCAAAGATGTGTAAGTTTGGTGGATTGGCCATGCTAAATTACCCATAGCCTCCAGGATGTGCAGGTTAAGTGGATTAACCGTGGGGAATGCAGGGTTACAGGCATGGGGTGAGTCTGTGTGGGATGATGTTCAGAGGGTCAGTGTGGACTTGAGTGGCCAAATGGCCTGCTTCCACTCTGCAGTGATTCTATGAAGGCAGGAGGGGTCTTCGTTTTGCTTGTCTATATTTATTATCTTCTCCATTTCTGTCTTAGGAATTTCCTTGGGATTGAGGATAACTTGTTTCAAATCTGGTTCAACATAGTATTTTCCCAGGTGATCAGTTCTGTTCACGTGTAGCATTTACCACTGCTGCCACCAATATTCCTTTGACATTGCTTTGTCTTGGGCCTAAATATTAGTGATAATGGATACACCACCATAGACTACTGACAGAGGAGACATGTTGGCTTCGCAGAGGATCTGTTATTGAGTCACCTTTCACTGCAGTGAGATTGAGGGCCTTGCACAGGCACCAATGTTGTTACTTCTTCAGTGTTTTGAGTTTCCTGCTGTACAATCCAAGTGTCCAAAGTATTTAGGAACATGGGGATCTTTGCTGCCCATTAAACAAAACCTTAGACTTTAGCACAAGATCTTATTCCTCAAACATTCTTTTCCTCAGTCTACAAAAGACTGAGCTTTCACATGAGGAGTGGTGATGAATTTTGTTGTTTCCTTGTCTGCATTGTTGAGAGGAAGCTTGCGAGATACACAAAATGATAAAATATATTCCAGGATCTCCCCTTTGACCTTAATTAATAAGAGGAAGATCTTCAACTTTGGGAGCTTTCTTATTCTTTATTTTTTGCTTTATCTTGTAATCTTATGAAGCTAAATTGCATGGAACAACTGGCCTACAAGATGTAATTTAGGTGAAAATACATAATCGGACAACTTGTCTAGTCATGAGAGTTTTTGTTGTATCTTTCAGAAGAACATAGCCTTCACTAGTGGAGCATAGCTGCTCAAGGAAATACTAGGAATGGAGAACAATTCCGTGCTTGCCCCTACCCTGATATTTGTCTGCTCAGACTGGACAAGTTTTGTCAGATCTCAATAGGCGCACTGATTAAAGTTTCATCTCAACTGTTCCCTTCTGTTTGGTAGAAAAGATCAGGTAAAGTTTGGCATTGTATATCATAAAGAAGGTGCAGCATGTAATGTCAGCTCTCCCCATTCCAGAATGAATCTCATATCGGTGATGGAGGAGACTGCACCACCATATTCTCAACTTGAAGAAACAAAATTATTTTAGCAAAATAACAACCAATAAAATTACATACAATTTAGCTCAAAATTGATCTATTCACTTTTTTAGTTAAACACCTAAACTAAAGGTTCCTTAAATATTGTTGCTTTCATTTGAATGAAATACTTGTATTTACAAACTGTGAAAACTTTGGATATGCCATATTAAAAGGGGCCTGCCCGCAAATTTGTTTTAAGTGTAGAGACTAGGTAGCCAGAGAGACCCCTTTGTAACCTGATTTACCTGCAATCATGCTCTTTGTAAAAAACATGAAAACACAGTGAAGCTGTAAATATGTGAAAATATGTCTTCAGTTTTCAATTTGTTCACACTCTACAATGACCTGACCTTGTAGAGTAAAAGACATTGACAAATATTGGGAGTTAAATCTGGAAAGACTCAGTTATCTTTTTCTGCTTAGTGTGCTGTCTTCAGACGAGTGCCACACAGTCTGCTATGCCATCAATTAAGTCAGAGTGTTTTCAGCACTGCAGTGAGAAATCCCAGAGGATTTCTACGGGCCTTGCAGTTTCAGACAGGGGAACCGGTGGTCATTCATCAGATTCTTCAGGCTCACCAGCTTTGTCAGTTGAAGAACACCTTGTAGTATGATTCTCTCGTCTGTTATATCCATTATCCATTGTGGTGGGGTCCACCTGACTGTCAGGTCTTATGATTAAATCCAATGGAGTTTCCAAACTAGCCCCCACAAGCAAGCCAAAAGGGGTCTCATCAACAGGGTGATCATTCTCACCTCCTTCCTCCTAGTCTTGCACAGTTTTAGCCCATTGGAACTCAGCCTGGCAGAAGCAGCTGGCAAGAGTGGCAATCCATCAATATCTGCCATGCCTCTTTCATCAGAACACAGCCTCCAGAACAACTGAATTATACTCCTGCTTCTTATTGATGGCCTCAACCACCTGGGACATTAGTTGCTATTGGCAGTTGTGTTTTTAAGTTCCCAATCACTCCCTGATTCATTGGCTGGAGCTTCACTGTGATATTGGGAGGCAAGAACATCAGTTTGACAGTCTTGAGGCCAGCGAAGTCAGAGTGCACTAGACAGTTGTCTGCAATGATGATAATCTTCCTTTTCTTCCATTGGTGCATTTTGTCCATTTTCCTGATCCACACCTTGGAGATCATCCTGACAGTTTTGTTAGCCTCATAGTGGATGAGTAGTGCCTTTACATTTGCAAAGAAACGAGGCTTGTTGAAATGTCCTATCATGAATGGTGGCAGCTTTTTCAATGGCATCTGTGTTGGCACAGGCCATAGCAGTGGTACACTCCTTGCTTTACTTTACATCATTGCACAACATTCCAGTTTTATCTGCTTTCAAGAAAATGCCTCATGGCAGTAACTTGTTTAGGATGTGGGTGAGATCATTTTGCAGCTAAGTGACTGTCATTGCTGTTAGAATGGCTGTACCTTCACTGCTAAGCATGCAGAAGACACTGCAATGCTTTACGTTGAATTATCTATCCTCACTGATGGACTCATGTGGCTCAGCCTTATCTCATTGGTGCCTCAGGCTAGATTTTAGACTCCGGTCTCTTGGAAAAAGGTTTAAACCAATAACCTTCCAGACATAGGAGATCTACCAAGTCAGATATGGTCGACACCTTTCTGCTGATCATTATCTCAGCCCAACGATGATGTTTCACATCACAAACAATTACCACTCCTTCAATTGCATTCTGCAAACCCCCGACTGGATGGATAGGGCAATTAGCCAAGATCTTTTTCCCAGGGTAGGGGAGTCCAAAACCAGAGAGCATAGCTCTTAGGTGAGAGGGGAAAGCTTTGAAAGGGATCTAAGGAGTAACTTTGTCACGCAGTGTGTATGGGATGAGCTGCCCGAGGAGGTGAGGAGGATAGTACAATTACAACACTTAAAAGGCATCCGGATTGGGATATGAATAGGAAGGGTTTAGAGGGATAAGGTCCGAATGCTGGCAAATGGGACCAGATTAATTTAGGATATCTGGTCGACATGGATGAGTTGGACTGAAGGGTTTGTTTCCATGCTGTACATCTCTATGGCTTTACCAGCTAGAAGGGCGAAGGCAGCAGATACATGGGAACCCCACCACCAGCAATTTTCCGTCCAGGCCACTCAGCATTCGGACTGTAAAATATGTCATCATTCTTTCAGCATGGCTGGGTCAAAATCCGGGAATGCCCCTTACAACAGCATTGTGGGTGGCTCTGCACCCCTAATGCGATGGTTCAACAAGGCCACTCACCACCACCTTCCTAAGGCTGATAGAAATGGGATGTAAATGCTGAGCTGGCCTTTGGCAGTCACATCCTGTGAATGAATGAAAAAAAAACACACAATCTTGCAATTAAGTCCATTGTGTATGAGACAATCAATTGCCAATTGGTTAACACTATTAATTAATGTGGGTTGTGGGGGGGAACCACGGGTTGAAAGCAATATCTATTCCTGGGTTTCCTATAGCCTAGGGCATGCTTCTGCTTCAACCTTTGCTTTTGGTATTTTTTAGTTAACGTGCTTAGGGTTGTTATTAGACACCTCTGTAGAAAGGTGGGTGGAAGGGGCTTGAACACAAGGTTTTCTGGCTCTGAGGTACGGAGAACAGTCTGCGCCACAAGAGCCCTCCCTCCAATGGCATTTGCACCTCCTTCTGAATGATACACCAGGTAAACCTGTGGTATAACTGCAATCCACATGGCTTTACACAATCTCACATTGCCAGGGACCCTAATAGGGCCCCAAAACAAAACCTACCTCACACAAGATCAGGCTGGCAGGAGTGTATAAAAACTGAACGAACTGCAGATGCTGTAAATCAGGAACATACACATAAATTGCTGTTAAAGCTCTACAGGTCTGACACCATCTGTGAAGAAAAAAGTCAGAGTTAACGTTTCGGTTCTGAGGAAGGGTCCAGACCCGAACCGTTAACTGATTTTTTTCGACACAGATGCTGCCAGACCTGCTGAGCTTTTCCAGCAACTTCTGTTTATGTGGCAGGAGTATATAATTTTGTGAAACATGTGGTTTATGTGCAAACAAGCGCACTGGAATCCTAATACAAACAAAACAACATTTCTTGGCAAACCAGCCTGATCTTTGGGATGGACAAGTGACACAGAATTTCAGTTTCCATTCAGAAATGATTCGCCGTTCCCACATTTCTTGCTGTCCCGCGTCGACTGCTGAATGACAACACGAGGGGGTCTGGTTCAAGTGGCGCTAGCTGGGATTCATTTTGGATTCATTGAGAATCTCGAAATGGATTTGGCGCAAACCGGGAGAGAGATTGAGAAGAAAAAAAGCAGTAGAATTTTTACGTAGCAACTCCCCATATACAAGAGACACAAATTGCAACAAAGCTTTGGAACAAATGAAATGATGATTAAATGGAAACGCGCACACACACACACAGAGACACGTGCAAATCGCGGGAGTTGTAATTAACATTCCTCACTTGTCTGACTTCACAGTTTGACCGGTTGACGTGGGGAAGGACGTGTTTGATTCGATCCTGCCAACTGATCGCTTGAAAATTGTTGAGATTTTGTTTTTCTCTCTCTCTCTTTCCATGCCTTGAGTTTGAATGTGCGGAAGCTGCTCATTGAAAGTTTTTTTTGAGGATTGTACATGCGTCAGCTTGTGTTTGTGGCTCTAGTCTGCAGAGTTGACGTTTGTGTGTGTGTGTTTGTTGGCTGGAGTGCGAGTTGAGACGGTCCTCTTCACTACCTCAGGACCAGAGAGCGCTCAGGAGCGCAGAAATGGAGAGATTCTGTGCAATTGCGTGAGAGATTATCACTGACTAGCTCTGGGCTATTGACAGTGACATGCCATGCACTGATCTTAACAAGGGCTGGTTCAATGTAACTACATCAGCGATGGAGGAATACCAGACTCTGGCGTATGATACAGCCTTGAGCACTTTAGTGGCGGTGCTGGTCTACGTGCTGCTCAAAGTGAGTGTGGACGGTTACCGGCAGTGGAGAGCCCGGGTCAAGGTGCTGATCGTGGGCTCGGGTCCGGTAGGGCTGACCGCCGCTCTCATCGCCGCCCGCTCCGGGAAAGTGCAGCGCTTGGTGCTGTTAGAGGAGCGCGGCCGCACCGCTCTGCTGGCCCGACCCCAGCAGATCGCCCTGGACCCCTGCAGCGTCCGCTTCCTACTCGAGCTCGACGTCGATTTTGACAACATGGAAGGGTGCTGGCACAACGAGCACTTCTTCACCAAGGTCGGGGTCTTCCAGGAATACTTGCTTAGCCTCCTGGAGAAGAAGAAACAGGAGATGGACATCCAGATCCTGCTGGGGACCAAGGTGAGAGGCTACTTTACACTTGTCAGGATGAAGGGCAACTGTACACTTATGGCTGTGGAGCTGGGAAGGGAGAGTGTCAGTCTGGGATGACTTGGTTGAGGGATGTCAACCAATGGGATCTTTATCTGTTAACAAAGTTAGCATCTGTCACACCTTCACCAGGCTGTTTGATTTTTATTTTTCAAAAATCAAACTTCTCTTCTTGCAGTCTTTCTCCCATTGAAGTTAAACGATTTTTTTTAAAAAGTGGGCTTCATAACCACCAATCAGGAACCAGGTACCTTTTTTCATTCCCAAGAGCCCTACACTCTAGACCCCAAGTGCTACAGTGGCCTAGGAGGGAGGCAATTAGGGATGAGCAATAAATACTGTCTTAACCAATGACACAACCTACCCATGAATGGGGACACTAAATTAGCCGACTTCTGCTACCAGTTTTCACCGGTCTCCATCAATGTTGGCATTAGTGAATCACTTTCATTCCTTGTGACTATACAATGGGTCGTTGTAGGAAGACTGCTTTTGACCATGAAAACGTGACTAATCTATTATCTTGTCTTGTTCATCAATACTGACCCAATGACTGGATCAACCAGTTTTAAACCAGGAGGTGGTATGGGATCTGTATATAAAGGGAAAGTGGATTATAAATGCCATCTATCTGCAAGTTCTTATGGCAACAACTCTGATCCTGAGGTAGTGAAGTGATTTGACAGAATCGGAATTGCTTTTCCTGTTTTTTTTTGAGCTGGGCCACAAGACTGTCTTTCCTGTACCCTGGATCAAATATGTAACTAGCTTTTGAAATGCAGTGAATACTCTGCTAGCATCTTCTGTTTATAAATATTGTAATCTGCCTTTGAAGTTAACTTTTCGCTCAATAAACAGTAAACTTTGAAGAGTGACAGTATTTGCATTCATAACGAGCTATTTGAATTATATCACTGCTTTAGTGTCTCAGCCCTGAAGGGACAGTGAATTACATTATTTTATAGTGGTCCTCTTTTGACTGTAAACAGATTTTTTTTCAAACTGATCTCAGCCTATTCTTAAAGGGGAATATTTCCTCCAATCCCATTTCAAAATAACCCATAGCAAACTCTTTAGAATTAAAACAAAATAAGATTTATTGATGCATGCTCAACCTGGGGACAGTTATTGCAACACACATAGAAGGGAGAGATGAAAATAAGCTACAACTAGGAATACCTTGAATTAGAGATATAGGGTTTCATTTGCATGAACTCCAGTCTGCTAAATCAATGTCCAGTGATTGTTCTTGACTGATCTTGCAGAATTCCTTTTTTATTTTGAGGAGCTTTGCATATACAAAATGTTTTTGTCCCAGTCTATAATAATCAAAGTTGCTGGAAAAGCTCAGCAGGTCTGGCAGCATCTGTGAAGGAAAAAACAGAGTTAACGTTTCGGGTCCGGTGAACCTTCCTGAGAACCTTCACAGGTGCTGCCAGACCTGCTGAGCTTTCCCATCAACTTTGTTTTTGGTCCTGATTTATAGCATCTGCAGTTCTTTCGGTTTTTATTATAGACTGGGAATTAGTTCCTTTTTCAAGTCAATACATGATTCTTCCTAGAAATCAGGTTTCTACAGTGGTGATATTAGAGGCAGGCTTGCACCGAGCTTATAACTACATGCTTTTCCCTGTTCCAACGTTGAAAGCAGACGGGTTCAGAAATGTATAATTACCTGTAATGCTATTTAAAGACTAGCCATGCGACATGGCTGCAGAATGAATCGGTATGGCTAACTAGGTTGTTTTGATGTGTTGCATCAGAGCTATTATGTTATAGGCAATATCTGGGGCCTCTAGCACCACTGTAGGCATAACGATGTTTTCTGACTCTCCCTTCATCAGTTTGGGATCAGAGATGAAATGTCTGTACCCTCACTGTCTAATTGCCTTTGCAAATTTATAGCTGTGAAATTCCACAGGAGTGAAGGGTTATCTTTGAAAGTTTCTATAAATTGCTGAACCTTAGCCCACTTGCACATTCTAAGTCCAGCTAAAATCAAGTTTTGTTTTAAATGGATCCATTTTCAATGCCTTGAGGACATGGTACAACATTGTGGGAGTACGAATGGTAGTGGTTCATGAAGACATCTCAAGACTCTTTCTCAAAGGTAATTAGAGATGGGCATCAAATGTTGGCCTTTCCAGCAACAGCCACCTCCATGAGCAAAACTATAGCTGATACGCTTGCTACATTGTTATAGCAAGTTTCAGTAAATTGTGCAATGTTCCTTTATTGTCGCTTATCGTTACTATCTAGAGCGATTCAATTATTATATTCATAATCAACTATCGCTGTGAATTACGGAAAACCAGGTGGCTAAAATCAGGAGAAAAAAGACAACTGCTATAAACACACAATAATGCATCACTTTTTTTGAGAAAATAAAGTGGGCTTAGTTGTTAGCATGGAAACAACCCAACAATTTGTGATGAGGAAGAGAGGCTGAGTTATAAGTCCTCCATAAATTGCTGAACAGTTTACACGACTGACATTATTGTGTTACAAAGAGGGGAGATCTTTGCCCAACTCCACAAGAATGTAAAGACATTGTGACAATAACACGATAAGTGTACATTAAGCTTATTGCAATGTGAGAACCTTTTCTTTGATGAAATTTAAGTTCTTGCAATGTCATTCAACCACCTCAGCCTAGAAACAACAATGTTCATAAAAACAAAGCATCGTGGATGCTGGGCATTGGAAATTAAAAACAAAGCGCTGTACAACCATAATCTCTGTGGTGGAAGAAACAGTGTTAACATTGAGACCAATATGATTTTTTTTTGTTGGAACTGAATATGGCTGAAAAATAAGAGGTTTTGAGCTATTGGCAAAGGAGGGTGCGTGAGTGAACAGATGATAAATCCAGAGCAAAAGACAAAGGCAGTGATAATGGTTATAGAGGAGGACAGGAATGGAGAATAGGTGCTAACAGTAGAAAGTAGGTCTACTCCACTGAGACATGCCCGTGCAAACAAGACATGGGTGTTGGGGAGAGGGCATAATAAATGGAGAATTGAGTTCATGGTCTGAACTATTTTTAATGCCTTTACCGTAACAAAATATTTGAAGGCACTGCAATGTGTTATAAAACAAAATATGATATCAATCTACATTGTGCCAAACCTCAAGTACTTTAAAGAGATTTTGTGGAATGTCTGAAAGAAGACAGATTGTAGATATACAGCAAGGAAATTCTAGAGTTTAGGACCTGGGCAACTGTGTACGGCAACCAGAGGTTGAGCAATTCAAATTGGGAATGTTCAAAAGGCTGGAAATATGAGCAATTCAAATCTAAGGTTTGGGAGCTGGAAAGGGTGAGGCTGTGATGAGGTTTGAAAATGCAAATGAGAATTTTAAAATCATAAGGGACTAAAATTGTCATTCCTGAACACTTTAGGTTTATGAAATAACTAATTTTCTTCCCCCATCCAATCTATCTTTCTCTTTTTGCTTTTTCATCAATTTGATGCTTATTGAATCCACTTCCTATCCCTTAATCCTGTTTCCTTTATTCTTAAAACTAAGATTAGTTAAGGCAAAAGCCTGTTGCTTAGAACATTCACCCAGAAGTCTCATTGAGCTCATTGTGCCATGTTTAGGTCTCATACTCAAAAAGTATGAAGAAGAAACCCAATAAAATTGCTGAGCTGTGAAATGTTCATTGGGTCAGTTTAAGGTTTCATGCGAGTTTTGCCGAAGCATTTTGGTCCACAAAATTGGCCCTGCCCTGCACTTTTCCAATATTTTTGTCATTGCCTAAGCTAGAATCGAATTGAACCGAGACCGCGGTGTGAAAGTGCCAAAACTTAACTGCGAGACCACCAGGAATGGTGCTGCTTCCCATATTTTATTAAGGTAACGCTGAGGCTTGCAATTTATGGAGATTGAAAGACCAGTAATGGTGAGTGTGATAAATTGGCACTTTTTAAAATAACCAGTGCTACTCACTTAACTTTCTAAACATCTCCAGAACATACTGTTTCTCAGTAGCTTAGATGTGGCTCTGAATAATTTTATGAGAAGCGTCCAGGAAGGAAGTTGTTTTCATATAATGCCTTTTACGTTGTCCATGTGAAATGATTTGTAGTGTTAACCACATTTATGTTAGCAAGATTTGACATTTAGTAAATGGGATGAAAGGCCAGATATTTATTTTGTGGTTCATTTCGGAAAATGTTGAAATGGGATGTGTTTTGCTGTTCCAGTTTCACTTTTCTGATCTGATCCTGGCTTAAAATTTCATCATATGTGTAACATCTCTGACAATTCAGCACTTTGTCGAAATGAATCAGCCTAGATTATGTAATTGAGTATAGGGAGTTGGCTTTGTACCCACCACCTGCTGAATCAGAGGCACATTCTACTACTGAACCAAGGCTGACACTTGATACATATGTTGCAGCATTCACTTCCCCCTGAATTTTTCGTAGAAATGTTGCCCTACAAACACTGTTTGTATCTTCACTCTCTTCCATTAGATAAGATGAAGAATAACTCTGTTTGTGCCTTTTAGATGGAAAAGACTCCACGAGAGAAAGAGGTGCTCATATAGTTTACTGTTTAACATTTATCCCTTAATTGTATTTCTTTGCTTTTTTTAAAGGAGCTGATCCTTTGTGCCATTGCTTGCTCACATTGCCTCCTCATTTCCCTACCTCATAATTGTGACTGCGTTTTTGTGTGTATGTGTGTGCATGTGCATGTTACAGGCAGTCCCTGGGTTACAAACTGGTTCTATCCTGGAGTTAGTTCATAAGTCTGTCTGTGTGCAAGATGGAACACAATACAGTACAATGTCATATAGTCATTCATAAGTATGAACAAATGTTTGCATATCATATCCTTTGAAATAGATATATTCTAGACACCAGATGGTCAGTATACAGACATCTGACTTGGGAATGAGATTCCATATTAATTTTAAAGCATATCAGTGACTAATATACTTGGATCATTTTGTATTCTTTTTAATTTCCTTTTCTGAATTTTGAAAGAATGCAATTCCTTTTATTGCTTATAGCCTCCTCTTCCTTTTTAAATTACAAGCTTCTTTTAAAACTCTACTTTTGTGTTATTTAACTACTAAGTCACTGCCCATCCTCGCTGGTGTTCCACATTGTTGATCTCTTGTTCTCAATAGATAAAGTTGCCTTTGATAAAATAAATTACCTGGAATATGATATGGTATATTAAGCTGTAACAATTTTTTTTTCTTGCAATATTATTGGTTAATAGGATTAATAGCATTCCCCGAATAAGCAGTTAATTTATTGTTCAGGGTCTGGAGGTGGAAAAAGTCATGATTATTTTACATTGGGCAACAATTTCGTGTACAGTGTAAATAACCAGTTCAGGTTTACACAGTGTCTGCTGACTCTCTTCCAGAAGGGTTTAACTCAGTTGTGGTGAATCTTCTATATATTACAACGTGGTTACCTGGCACTCTCACTTTTTAATATGAGCAACATATTTGCCTCAACTTTTAACTGTGGTTCAATTGGTAACCAGCATGGAATCAGAAATGACACTCCTGTACAGAACAGGAGGAAGGCTGCACTGGCACGTTCAAATAAAAAAAAAATTACATCAAAGAATTATCCCTGGTATGCAGGTAAATATTTATATGTCATCCAACATCATGAAAACAGATTATCTGATCCTTGCCACACTGCAACTTGTGAAATATTGTTTTGCGCAAGTTAACTGATGTTTCCTGCATTACAACAGCGAATGTATTTCAAAAGAAACTTCATTAGTTGTGACATGCTTTAGCAGGGATTGGATTGGGATCTGCAAACTGAATGGATTCTGCAAACTTGCCGGAACCTCTCATCCCTCATCTGCTTTCTTCTCCCAGATTCCTTTAGTTTAGGGGAAGAGATGGTCTCTTTGATATTTGCAATTCCTTGCCTGCACCACCATGCAATAGATTCATTTTCTGATCCAGTGTATCCCAAAACACAATGGGAAGCTAGGGAAGAGATTGCGGGACCCATAGCAGAGATATTTGTATTATCAATTGCCTTCGGTGAGGTACCGAAAGATTGGAGGATGGCTAATGTTGTGCACTTGTTGAAGAAAGGCTGCAAGTAAACGCCAGAGAACTACAGACTGGTGAGCCTGATTGTCAATGGTTGGTAAGTTGTTAGAGGGGATTCAGAGAGAGAGAGACAGAGAGACGATTTACACACGGGAAATCGTGTCTTACAAACTTGATTGAGTTTTTTTGAAGAGGTGACCAATAAGATAGATGAAGGCAAGGAGGTAGACGTTGTCTACGTAGGCTACATAGGTACAGATGGACTGTGAAGAAGGTTATCTAAGAGGACAAAAGGATCTTGAACCAGAGACAGTAAGGACTGCAGGAAGCCAGAGTCCATTGATGTGAAGCTGGAAAAGCACAGCGGGTCAGACAGCATCTGAGGTGCAGGAAATTCAACGTTTTGGGCCAAAACCGTTCCTCAGAACTGAGGAGGGGGAGGGAACCCAAAGTAAATGGTGGGGGGTGGTGGGACTGGTGGGAATGGTAGTTGGGATGGTCATAGGTGGTTGTAGGTAGGGGGTTATTGTGATTGGTCAGTGGGAAGGATGGAGCGGATAGGTGAGTAGGAAGATGGACAGGTTAGGGCGGGTCATGGGATAAGGCTGGGAGGAGAGGGATTTTGAATCAGGCAAAGTCAATATTCAGGCTAATGGGCTGTAAGCTCCCAAGGCGAAATATCATCAGGTGGTGTTCCTCCAGTTTACATTCAGCCTCATTCTGACAGTGGAGGAGGCCAAGGAAGGACATGTTGCTATGGGAGTGGCACGGGGAATTAAAATGAATGGCAAGTGGAAAGGCGGGTTGGTTGATGCATGCAGAGCACAGATGTTCCACGGACCAGTCCTCGAGTCTGCGTTTGGTCTCCCCAACATAGAAGAGACAACATCAGGAGCAACAGATGCAGTAGATCAAGTTGGATGAAGTGCAGGTGAATCTCTGGATCTGGAAGGATTGTTTGGGGCCTTGGACAGAGGTAAGAAGGGAGGTGTAGGGGCAGGTGTTGCACCTCTTGCAGTTGCAGGGAAAAGTAGCAGGTGTGATGGAGAATTTGCTAGGGAGTGTAGAACTGATGAGGGATTCGCGGAATGAATGGTCCCTGCAGAAATTTGGTGGTAAGGTCTGATTGTCGGTGGCCGAAATGTCGGAGGATGATGCATTGGATTTGGATGTTCGTGGTTTGGTACGTGAGGACTAAAGGGACTCTGTGTTTTTGCGGGGAGGGGTGTTGAGGGCAGAAATGTGGGAAATGAAGGAGATGTGGTTGACAGCATCTTTAATTACAAAGGAGGAGAAACAATGGTCCTTAAAGTCGGAGGTTATCTATGATGTTCTGGAGTAGATGTCTCATCCTGGGAGCAGATGTAACAGAGGCGGGGGAATTGAGTATGGGATAGTATTTTTGCAGGAGGGTGGGTGAAAGGAGGTGTAGTTGTGGGAGTCAGAGGATTTGAAACGGATGTCAATGTTCAGTCAGATTCCGGAGATGGGGCTGGAAAGGTCCAGGGAGGGGAGGGATGTGTCAGAAATGGTCCAGGTGAATTTGACGGGGGGTGGGGGGGTGGGGTGGTGGAACGTGTTAGCGAAGTTGATGAACTGCTCAAGCTCCTTGGGAGCACAAGGCAGCACTGATGCAGTCATCAGTAAAGCGGAGAAAGAGGTGAGGGATGGTGCTGGTGTAGTTGTGGAAGAGGGACTATTCGTCAAATCTTACAAAGAGGCAGGAATAGATGAGACCCAAGTGGGTGCCCATGGCCACCCCTTTGGTTTGTCGGAAGTGGCAGGAATCAAAGGAAAAATTGTTGAGGATGAGGACCAGTTCTGCCAAGGAAATGAGAGTGTCAGTGTACAGAGAGGAAGAAACAGAGGGACTTAGTCCCTCCGTGTGGGGGATGCAGGTGTAAAAAGACTGTATGTCCATGGTGAAGACACGGTGTTGGGGACCGGGGAATTGAAAGTTTTGGAAAAGGTGGAGGGCATGATTTGTCACAAATGTAGGCAGGGAGTTCCTGGACCAAAGGGGAAAGAACGGAGTTGAGGTAGGAGGAGATGAGCTCGGTGAGGCAGGAGCAGGCAGAGACAATGGGTCGACAGGGGCTATAGAGTTTATGGATTTTAGGTAGGTCCAGGAACTCCTCCCAGATCCCGCAGAGATTTACCTGCATCTCATCCAACCTAATCTGTTGTATACATTGCTCCCGATGTGGTCTCCTGTATACTGGGGAGATCACAAAGCAGACTCGGGACTGTTTCACGGAGCATCTGCACTCTGCATGCATCAACCGTCCCGACCCTCCACTTGCCATTCATTTTAATTCCCCCTCCCATTGCCCTGTTGACATGTCCATCCTTGGCCTCCTCCGTTGTCAGTGAGACCAAACACAAACAGGAGGAACAACACCTTATACTTCACCATGGCAGCTTATAGCCCAATGACCTCAATATTGACTTCACCAGCTTCAAAATTCCTCCACCCCCAGCCTTATCACATGTCCAGCCCTGCCCCTCCTCCTCATCTCCCTAACCTGTCCTGACCAGTCCATCTTCGTACTTGCCTGTCTGCTCCACCCTTCCCACTGACCAATCACAATAACTCCCTACCAGCATCCGCCTATCACCATCCCACCTACCCTTCTCCCAGTGCTTCTCCACCCCTCCCCCAGCCCTGATGAAGGGTTTTGGCCTGAAACACTGATATCTCCTGGTCCTTGGATGCTGCCTGACCTGCTGTGATTTTACAGCTTCACGTCTGTTGACTTGGGAGATTGATTAGCTGGGCTAATGGGCTGGGGAGTGGTAGATGGAGTTCAATTTAAATTAAATGTGAGGTGTTGCATTTTGGCAAGGTAATCCAGAGCAGGACAAGCACAGTTAATCATAGGTCCATGGGGTGTGTTGTTGAACAAAGGGATCTAGGAATATAGGTGCATAGATCCTTGAAAGTGCCATCGCAGGCAGACAGGTTGGTGAAGAAGGCATTTGGTGCTCTTGCCTTCATTAGTGTTGGAACACCATGTTGCAGCTGTACAGGATATTGGTCAGGCCACTTTTAGAACACTGCATACAATTCTCGTCGCCTTGCTAATGGCAATGATGTTGTTAAACTAGAAAATGTGCAGAAAACGTTCACAAGGATGTTGCTGGCAGCCTTCAGTTATAAGGACAGGCTGGATAGGCTGGGACCTTTTGCCCTGGAGTGTCGGAAGCTGAGGGGTGATCTTAGAGGCTTATAAAATCATGAGGGGCATAGATAAGTTGAATGGTAGGTGTCTTTTCCCCAGGGAAGTGGAGTCCATAACAAGAGGGCATATAACGTTTTTGAGAAGATTTGTAGCTTGGGTTGTGGATGAGGTTGTAGACATGCTCACCGAGCTGGTGGGTTTGGTTGCAAATGTTTCATCACCCTGCTAGGTAACAGCGTTAATGCGCCTCTGGTGAAGAATCGGTGTTCTGTCCCGCTTGTTATTTATATGCTATTACCCTTCCTGGACATAATGGTAAAATGCAAAATCAATAGGGATCTCCAGATTAGCATATATAGAAAGACCACATGTATGGACCAAATACTCAATTACAGTAGCAACCACCCCAATGCCCACAAACAGAGCTGCATCAGGACACTACTTAAACAAGTCATAACATATTGCAGCAACCTGGAACTACTCAAAGCTGAACAGGAGCACCTATACGAGTCTTCAAAAGGAATGGATACCTGAAAAACGCAATCCGCCGTTACCTCCAAGACAGACCACAACAGGAAGACACAACACGACCAGAATCATTAATCACCCTACCATACATCAAGGACACTTCAGAGATTACCACCAGACGACTCTGACCCCCAGGTATCTGAGCCCACAAACTGACTACCACCCTACAACAGCTACTGACGAACTTAAAGAATCCCATATCCAAAACTGGGGTAATATACAAAATAACATGCAAGGACTGTGAAAAACACTGCGTAGGCCAAACCGGAAGAAAACTGATCATGCAGATACATGAACACCAACTAGCCACCAAGAGACACAACCAATTCTCACTTGTCTCACCACACGTGAACAATGAGGGACATGAATACGATTGGGATAACACATCGATAATCACACAAGCCAAACAGAGATGCGCCAGGGAATTCTTGGAGGCCTGGTATTCCAACCAGAACTCCATCAACAAACACATTGAATTAGACCCTGAGTAGAAACCACTGTGAAACAGAACCGGAAGTAATAAAATTCACCTCAGCAAACCGAGACATATAAATAACAAGCAGGACAGAACACCAAAGCTTCTCCAGAGGTGCACTGACAATGTTACCTAGCAGGGTGACGAAATGTTTGCAACCAGAGGGCATGTTTTAAGGTGAGAGGGGAAAGATATAAAAGGGACCTAAGGGGCAACTTTTCCCCACAGAGAATGGTGTGTATGTGGAATGAGCTGCCAGAGGAAGTGGTAGAAGTGAGTGCAATTACAATATTTAAAAGACATTTGGACAGGTATATGAATAGGAAAGGTTTAGAGGGAAATGGGCCAAATGCAAGCAAACGGGAATAGTTCAGCTTGGGCTACTTGTTTGGCTGTAATAGGATCATGGCAGCACTGACACTCCTGATGTCCACTTTCCTACCTTTTCACATAAGCCTTGATTTTTCTCCCTAATAGCCAAGAATCTATATATCTCAGCGTTTAAATACACGTGAGGACTCTGCCTCCCCACAGCGCTTTGTAGCAAGGAGTTCCAAAGACTCTTGACTCTCCAACAGAAGTTCCTCCTCATCTCAGTCCTAAGTTTGTCTCAGAATAAAAGGGCACCATGCCCACTGGTCCTAGATTCTCCCATGAGGGGAAACATCTTCTCAACATTGCTGTCAATCTCCTTAAGAGCTGTATATGTTTCAATGAGATCAACTCTCATTCTTCTAAACTCCAGTGAGTAGACACCAAACCCGTTCAGACTTCCATCCTGTCTTGGTTTTGTGTAGTTGTTTAGCTCCAAATTCAACGTGTGTCACCAGATCATGCCATAACGGTTGACTAACTTGTTACTGCAAGGTATAAAAGTTTTAATGATACAGCAATAGTGGCCTTTTGAGCTAATAGTGAAGGCACGTTGTCAGTGCCTAACATGGAAGTAGCTAATGCTTTATTTTCATTTGTGGAATGTGTGCTGACTGGCCAGAATTTATTGCCGGTCCCTATTTGTCCTTGAGAAGGTGGTGGTGAGCTGCCTCCTTGAACCGCTGCAGTCTAGCCCTTGGGGAGGGAATTCAAGGATTTTGACCCAGTGACAGTGAAGGAATGCTGATATATTTCCAAGTCAGGATGAGGAGTGGCTTGGAGGGGAACTAGCATGTGGTGGTGTTCTGATGTATCAGTTGCCCTTGTCCTTTTTAGATGGAAGTGGTTGTGGGTTTGGACCACAGGTCTTTGAATTTTTCCAGTGCATCTGGTAGATAGTAGTAGCAGCAGTGTGTAGTGAGCATCAGTTGTGGAAGGAGTGGATGCTTCTGGATGTAGTGCCAGTCCACTGGGATTCTGTGTCCTGGATGTTGTCAAGCTTCTTGAGTGTTGTTGGGGCTGCACCCATCTCGGCAAGTGGGCAGTATTCCATCACACTCCTGACTTGTGCCTTGTTGATGGTAGATAGGCTTTGGGGAGTGAGGAGATGAGTTACTTGCTGCAGTATTCCTAGCCTCTGACCTACTCTTGTAGCTACTGTTTATGTGGCAAATCTGTTGAGTTTCTGGTCACTGATAATCCCAGGTTGTTGATTTGTGGGAGATTCAGTGATGGTAACTCCATGGAACATCAAGGGACAGAGTTTATTTCTGAATGGTGATGGTCATAGCCTGTCATTTGTGTGGTATGAATGTTACTTGCCACTTGTCAGTCCAAGCCTGGATATTGTCCAGATCTTCTTGTTGCATTTGGACCTGGAGTCCTTCCGTATCTGGGAAGTTGAGAATGGTGCTGAACGTTGTGCAATCATTGGCAAATATCTCCAATTCTGACCTTATGATGGAGGGAAAGTCATTGAAAGTAGCTGAAGATGATTGGGCCTGGGACACTACTCTGAGGATCTCCGATAGAGATGTCCTGGAGCTGAGATGACTGATGTCCAACAACATGACCATCTTCCTATGTGTTAGGTATGACTCCAACCAGCAGAGAGTTTGCCCCCTGATACCTATTGATTCCAGTTTTGCTCAGGCTTCTTGATGCCACACTCAGTCAAACGCAGCCTTGATGTCAAGGGCTGCCATTCTCACCTCACCTCTGGAATTCAGCTCTTTAGTCCATGTTTGAACCAAGGCTATTATGAGGGCAGGAGCTGAGTGGTTCTGGCGAAATCCAAACTGGGTGCCACTGAGCAACTGCTGCTTGATAGCACTGTTGATGACACCTTCCATCACCTTTCACTGCTGATCGAGAGTAGACTGGGGAGGTAGTTAGCTGGGTTGGATTTAACCCACTATTTGTATACAGGACATACCTGGGCAATTCTCGGGTAATATCATTGACAAAAACGTATTTTATTTCTCGACGGAGATGCATCCAAGAGTATGCTCCTCCCTCAGAACTTGATTGAAGCACCAGAGTCTCATACGTTGCATTAATGTATCAATTTCTTTCAAAAGAGTTCCTGAGGTCATCTAGGTAAACCTAGCTTCTGCCCATCTGAGGAGAGAGAGGAGTTCATTGTCCAGTCAAGTCCTGCTGAGAAATTGTATTTTATTACAACAAAAGTCTTTGCTTCTGACCCAGTCTATGTATTTTGGGAAGGGTTGTATTTCTTTTCAGAAATATGTTTACCCAAAAGGTCAGCCCTGAGAGATCCATTCATCAATGTGGATTTAAGCAGCTGCTCTTAGTACAAAACTTGAATATTGCTAAAAAGTGACATGTTGAGTAATCGTTTAGCCTTGGAGAATTGCCTTTTAAATGCTGGTCTCTGGCTGCAAGGCCTTCGTAGGATTATAGCTGCTATCTGTTAGGAGAGGTGGTCGGTCTTAGATTTCTAAGAATGAAAAGAATAAAGGATTGTTTGTATGGGGAAATGTAGTTGGGCATAGTTTTCTGATACTCACATTGGGGGAAGTGAACAGACCAGACTGTTTCTGTAATATTGCAGGTAGTGCTTGAGACTGACCTTGTTAGGTTGGAATAAGCAAACCTCTGAATGTGAAAACATTGAGGCACAAACCTAAATTATTTTCCTTTTTAAAAACAGCCTTGCATTAATTCTCCTGAAACCAATTGTGCTGGTAATGTTTCCATAACCTTAGTTCAACTAGCTATTATTTCAGATGATATCTGCACTAATCTGTGTAATGTAGCTCTCCCATGTGTTAGCATTGCTCTGGCTGTACAGTAAAAGCCTTTTGAGCCGATCCACAATGATCATCGACTTATGAAAGTTCTGAGAAGTCATCACATCCATTGTTCTTAGTTGAGAATGATATTTATCGGTCACGAGTAGTGAGTTTAACTTTCTAGCTGTGAGCAAGAAGTTGCCACTGAAGTAAATTGTTGTGTATGATCTTTTATTGTCACATGTTGTGGAGTTTGTGCCTGATGAACAGGTATTCTAGTCTCTTTTCTCAACTCCAAAGGGGTAGTTTGATTTTTTTTTTCCTCATCTAGTGAAGTAAACTGTATTCTCTAAAGTTATGATGTTGAATGGAATGATGAACATTTGTTTGGCAATCTGATAGAATGAGATAGGAGTACAGGAAGCAGAGTTTCACATTCATAAACTTGCTGGAACATGTTCTTGTACATTACAATTGCTAAGAGAAGGAATGTTTCCTAATAGCTGTCACGTTCTACTATTCATGAATTCTGATTTTTGCTTTTCTCTGAATGCCTTTCCATTATCATTGAGTCTATCATTCTGGAATTTACAAGTTTTCACTTAATTGTTAACAAGGAAATAAATCGGGATAACAATCAGAGGCTTTCTGTGGTTATGAGCCTGAGCAAGGTCCCAATTTTGGTCTTGTAAATGTTTGTATGGTAATCCCTTTTTATAAGTCTGGATGCAGTTGCCTTCTGAGAGACTGCACAAATTAGTGGAGGGGGACAGGGTGAGCAACAATATTCCCTTTCAAAATGATTTTTTTTTCCAATTCATTTTAACTTCTCACATTTCTCTGCATATGGCTACACACACGTATACAGTATTTAACACAACAAAACATGTGTTGTACTTTCCAGATTGCTGCACCATTGTGCAGTGCAGCAGGAATTTCAGTGAGCAGTAAAAGCACAGATTGCATTTGTGGTTTCGTTTTAATTTGTACAATGGGAGATTTTCAATGCACATATTTACAGTTCAAAGTGACAGCATGTACAGTGAAATCCTGCAGTCCTCCAGATTGCCATTTTCCTTTCCGATAATTTAAGTGGAAAATCAAGTTCCAAGGTTGCACTGCTTCTTAATACACTCCTATTTTGTCAGGAGTATTGAATTGGAAAATATCCCCTATTGCGTTCTTGTGTCTTGTACCATGTTTATGACTGAAATGTAAGTCAAGACATATTGGAACTCATACCAGATTTTCATGTGCACTTCACAACAATCTGTTGTATTGTTAGGTTAATTAATTTATGAAAGGGCAGAGACCAAATGATTCCGATTGTAAAGGCAGTTTGAATGCGAATATGGTAATAATTATAATCTTCAATCAGTGTTCCTTCGCTTGTTCAGTCAAATTGCAAAAAAAATTCTGTTAATGAGCTTCATTTTGGTTATCCTGAATCTCAACTGACTTATTATTTATTGTGAATGCCAATCAGATAAGACCTAATTTGTACAAAGCAATTTGAACTTGGTGGTGTGGGGGAGCAGAATTGAGATGGCACCAGATCTAATTTTTTTTGTGATTTATGGTGACATTAGTTCATCTCCATAACACTGGAACTGAATATCTGTGGAAATCTGACTTTGATTATACTATTGATATTCTCGATTTTAAATCAAGTAATTAAACTATTTAGTTTGAATTTTATTTCTTCATTCCACCCCTCTTTTTAAATGCTGGAGTAGGGATTTTTTTTTATTACAAGGTGGTTTACCTGCCAAGACGGTGCCAACAGGCCTTTAAGTTGCTATGTGCATTGCAGCTGATTTCTGATCCTCAGCTGAACTGGCGTGCCTACCTGTGGCTGGACAGTAGTCAGAAGCAGCAGTAAAAGTCAGATTTTGTTTTCTTTTTCACCTCTCGGTCTAATTATCCTGAACCTAGAAATTTCATCTGGCTTGAGGGATTTCAAGATGAGGGGGCGTATTTTTTCAGGTGAGAGGAAAAAGATTTTAAAGACATATGGGGCAAATTTTTTCCAGAGGGTGGTTTGTGTGGGGAATGAATTTCTAAGGAGGTGGTGGGGGCGGGCACAATTATAATAATTAAAAGACATTTGGATAAATGCATTAATAAGAAATGTTTGGAGGGATATGGGTCAAGTGCAGGCAGGTGGGGCTAGTTTAGTTTGGGATTATGTTCGGCATGGACTGGTTGGATCGAGGGGTCTGTTTCCCTGCTGTATGACTCGATGACCCTAAGTGACTCAGGTAACACCACTGATTTTGAAATAAAATTGCACATAATAGCACAAGGATTCTTGGTTAGAATGGAGAGGATTGGGTAATTCCTTTGTCAATCAATCTTTGAAACCACGTTATTAGGCATGATTGATTCTATCTGCCTAATTTATATAATCAAATCCAATGATCTGGAGGCAAAGCTGGTTAACTCTTTACTGCATTAATTGCCTTCAACAATAATGGCATATCTTTGAAATTCAGTTTTTTACTGTAATAACTATTCATTCTTTACTCTTATCTCCTGTTGTTGTGATTGTTGAGTCAGTTACAGTTTGAATTTTTGAAGTAAGCTTGGAAGTAGGTAGTGTGAAGCTGGGAGTTCCTGAATGTGCACTATTACTTTTAATTTGGTTTCAAAACTGACAATATCTAGTTATATGCTTGTGATGGCCTGATAATTTGGATCGTTGAAGGAGAGAAAATTTGAAGAGTTGATTGTGGATGAACAACTTCGCGTTAGATTTAAGCAGAAGTGTTCACTCTCTTTGATTAGAGCATTGATTTTATGGATATCCTTGAGCCTTTAACAATCATTTAACTGCTTAACATCATGCACAGGATTTGAAATTGACTCTCTCCATAGTTGGAAACCCACTAATGTCTTTAAACAAAATGTCTTTCTAATTGTTTGGAAAAGTCATGACTGAAAAGAGATCACCTGTTTAAATACTCTTTTTATTGCAACAACCTGTCACAATCTGACATTATGTAACAGGCAACTGCCCCCATCAAGTTAAGGAAAAAGAAACTTCTACGTGCACTAAGTAAATTATTCAGAATTTATTGTGACCACTTTCATTATGCAATACATTTCTGGCAGATCCAAGAACAAGTCCAAAGTTACTTCTGACTATCCAACTGATTCATTTACCTGCTGCCTCTTAAGTTCATAACTTGTAACAGTCTTTGAAAGAAACTTTTTTGTTTGTCTTTTTATGGTGCCTGCGCAGCCTGTTTTCCATATCTGACTTTTAATCAGCAAGGTTCACCTTTTTAGCAATTTCTTGTTCCTTTAAATCTCAAAGACCCATCTGTTCAGTTCCCTTCCCTTTCAAACAGAAAACAGCCACTAACTCAACTCCTGGTTCTTGGTCTGTTTCTCTCAAAACAGTTGTCTCTTTTTCTGTGTCTAATATGGTATGGAGCTGGAGGAACACAGCAGACTGTGTCAGACTGACTCCAGCATCTGCAGTTCTGGTTATCTCAGAGTGTCTCCTTTTCTGCTAGTTATTACGCACTGTGTGAATGTTGTCAATTGAATTATTTAATAGATTTCTGTTTGCGTTTTACCCACATGGCAATACGATCACATAGGCAGGCAGTGAAACTAAATGCTTCCAGAATTTCTAATTTTGCGAGGAGTTAAGAGCCATTTAAATATCTCCCAGTCATGTAAAGCTCAGCACTTTAACAACCATGGTTTAAGATTAATATCAATGTTTCTGTTCTGTTTGCAAATTGTGCTAATTTTGAGAGACATACCCATGACATGCAGGACCAACATAGTTTACAAAATACTTTGCAATGACTGCAACGAACATACGTTGGCCAGACCAGAAGAAAACTAGCCTTCAACATACATGAACATGAGCTAGCAGCAAAACAACATGACAAACGTTCCCTCATCTCAGTGCAGTCAGACAATGAAGGCCATCAGTTTAACTGGGACAACGTGACCATCTTAGCTCAAGCCAACCGTGGACACGCACGGGAGTTCCTAGAGGCCTGGTTTTCAACCCATACTGCAATCAACAAAAGTGGAATTAGACCCTATATACAAACCCGTGTTAAAAAAAAAGTGGAAATGACATAACCCATCTTAATAGGCCGGATCATATAAATACCAAGTGGAGTAGAACAACATCGCTTTGTCGGAGGCCGCACTGATGATGTTACCTAGCGTGGTGAAGAAACGTCTGTGTGATAACCAGCCAGCTCAGTGAGCAAGCCAATAAACTCATCCATAATCCGAGCTACAAATCTTCACAAGAACCTTAAACTTCATTTTCTCTGGTTTCTGCTTGAGCTTGTTTTCCTGTTGCTGAATTCGAACAATTTTCCTTGAAGTATCCCTTTTGTTAAGTGGTCCAATTTCATGAAGTTGAAAATGGCCAAATCACAAACAAATAATTGTGATTTGTATCTTGTCCACCAATGAATAATCATTTTTTTGACAGACTACAAAAAACTTTACAGGTCTATTTACTACTTGTTTTGGCATGGAGTAGTCCATTAATTTTAAAAACAAGCTTTTCAAACATCCCTACTGATATCCTTACGTCAAAAGACCACCTTGAATTGAAACCTGTGAACAGGAGAGATTAGTGGAACATGAAATGATGATGTCTTTGAGCTGGGAAACTTAACTGGAATTTGGTGATTCATTTGTGTTTAGTCAATTTTGTGTAACTGTGTTAGCACTTCTAAATCCAAGCCAGACTTCTGCCCTAAATAAAAGACCAAGAGAACTGCGGATGCTGTGAAACAGAAATTGCTGGAAAGGCTCAGCAGATCTGGCAGCATCTGTGGCGAGAAATCAGAGTTAACGTTTTGGGTCCAGTGAACCTTCTTCAGAACTGGACTTCTGCCCTAATGTTTGGTGCGCTGTATTGCCATTGATTTTTGTTTGCATGAATGTGTGACAGCTGGAGTCACTTCAGATCCATCTCTTGATGTACAATTCATTTCAATAAGCCTCTTTTGGAACTTTGGAAAACCAGTCTGAAATGAAAATATTGTGGAAATCCACAAAAGGATGAGCATTAAGCATGATTTCAGGAACTGCAAATGGCACACAGCAATGATTCTTGGGAGAAGAATTTGTTAGGAAATTATTCTTCTCGCAGAATTGCAGGCTTATCTGATTACATCCATGTGAGCATGTTGACATTATTTGACATGAAACAAAAAGGCAAAAAATAGACTTGATTTACTGCACACAAAACTTTGGCAAAAAGATGGTCTGTAACTTCAAATGCAGAGTATCCCAGTGACATTTTGAGACAGAAGCAGAAAGATGTACATGTTCTTGAGTGGCAGGTGGTGGGATCTGTAAAAAGGAATTGCGGTACAGGTAGAAGAGGTCTTAGACATTAAATTGTCCTGTAAAACTCGCATTGCACATTTGTAACTGCAGATTGTTGTGTTTGTCTAACCTTGATATTCTGATTTTTTTTTCTTGTTGCTGTTACTTGCAACTTTCTCATCTTTTTGTCTCACCGGCTTGGCATGCCACATTTAAAAGGGCTGTGGTCCATGTTCTCTCACACATCTCTTTCTTCCAGTCTCCTCACTTAACTCAACTGCACAAATTGCTACAGTCCGAGAGGTGAAACCCTGTTTAGAACACAGATTAACCAATTGTTTGAAGGATCTTGCTTCTGACCAAAATCTTGCTGTGTATGTAAAGTTTAACCTGGTATTCACTACATTAGGATATTGGTGGTGAAGGCTTTGTGTTGAAACAATGGGCTTGCCATTGAGGCTAACACTTGATGTTTGGCAAAGCCTGCAGCAGTGATGTGAGAGAAAACAATTGTTAATGTGGTAAATTGTGTCTGGAATACACTGCCTGAAAGCATGACTGAAGCAGGTTCAATCAAAAGATTTGGCTGGGAGCACAATCAATGTTTAGAGTGGAGGAGTGGGCAAAGTTGAACAACAAAGCTGATATGAGCAGGATAAAACCAGTCATCTCTTGTGTGGTCTCATTCTACAGATCTGTCAATGCTCTGAGCACTTGAATGGTTGATGTGGTTCTGTTGGATTGGGAGATTTTAAACCAAGTTCCAAGTTGCCTGTTGATCTATGTTTCCTCTTTGAAAGGCCTGATGAACCCCAAGCCAACAATGCTTTTTCGAAAACTTCCTTCATTTTGAAAAGGAGATCAGACAATTCCTGTCATTATTGCTTGAGAGCCAATGATACAGAAGAGCAGTTGTCGTCTGTTTCCATGAGTTACCAACAGCAATCCTTTGTGAACATCTGTGAAGGATGTTTCTTGACATTTAAGACTGTCCATGATAACTTGAATTCCCCAGTGTCTCATGCAGAATGACAGACTTGAATTCACAAATAAGAAAGATTTTACCTTTGGAACATTTCTGGAAGTCTCAAAGTATTTTACAGCCAGTGAGGTACTTTGGGTGGTCACTGTGGCATGTACAAAGTGCCTGGTGCCAATATATATGCAGTAATGTGGAAGTGACCACATTTTTGAATTGTAATGATGGTAATCGAAGAACCAACTAACAGTAACTCTCCTTCCTTTGAAATGATGCTGAGGAACCATTTTGTCTATTCAATCAGGGAGACAGAATGAGCCAGAGTTTAACATCCAAATGATGGCTGCTATGATAGTGCAGTACTTCAAGTGATCAGATCTGAATAACTGCTTACTAAAAATGTTTGCCAGTTGAATAATTTGTTTTGAGGCACCTGGTGTCCCAAATGGATGCCGGGCTCAAGTAAGAAATGCCTTTGCTTTGTTTGGATAGAGCCAAACTCCAATATTTTTTCCTTGCTACTGTACTGAACTGCTTTTGTGACTCATATTTTATTCATAAAGAAACAATTTGAAATAAATCTGTTTGGCACGTCCTTGGGACTTGAATTTGTATCAGAAATGGGCCACCCTCTCTTTCCCCGTCCCATGCTATAGCCATTGCGGCAAGTACTAGGTATATATTCACAGATCGTGGTGTGAATGTCTGCTTCTGAGGAGGGTTGGAGAGACCATTGTTTTGAAGTAAGGCTTTCACCACCAATAACCCAGTGTAGTGAATACCAGGCTGAACTTTATGTATACAGCAGTGTTTTGGTCAGAAGCAAGATCCTGCAAAAAATGAGGTGCGCAATTGGTTAACTTGTGATCTAACTGGGGTTTCACCTCTCGGATTTTAGGAATTTGTGCAAGTGCGTTAAGTGAGGAGACTGGAGAAAAGAGCAGTGTGGGAGGACATGGATCGCAGCCCTTTAAGTTCAACATGTTACAAAGTGCCATAATGACAAAGCACAGGCATTTAATTTTAATAGTTTTTTCTGTTTTTTTTTCATTCTGTAAATCCCTCTGCAGTTTCTCCGTCTTGTGCATTAAACAAATAGGTGAGAGTTGATCGCAAAATTTCAATATAATGACTGCATGGAGTTCCTGATTCTGACGGGAAGCTGACCTGACGTGCGCTGGTGTACGTGTGCTGGTGTGTGTGTGTGTGTATTTGTTAAGCTGTTGACACAGTAATGTTGAAGCTATCTGGTAATTCAAGCTTCTCACGTCAACGAGAGAAATTTCCAAGTCGGGCTCCTCAAGGGGAGCTTTTGTTTGTTTAAAACAAAATTTTAAAAAAACTCTGCTGATGACTCAGCGAATTTATAGTGCATGGCTAATTAAGTCATAACGAATGAGAATGTTTCCAAGGCTGCTATTTGTGTCTGTGCAGAGTTCGCTGACTCTCATCTCTGCAGGTGCTAATGGTCCTGACAATAACCCTGTTGCTGAAATTTGGAATGAAATCAGTAGCTGGAGATTCTGACCCATCACCTCTATCTTAACAAAGGTGGCTAGGAGCAATAACATGTAATCGATGAAATACTCGAGATATTGGAGTGAGGGCGATTATGCAATTTCATTTTAACAGCATAAAATATCCTTGTTTAAAATATTCTGTTAGTCTTCAAGAAGGAGTCTCAGATTCATGTTTCTTTTCTTCAAACAAAAAACAAATTGCCTTCCAGTCTGCTCCCTGTCTGGCGCTCGGCACAGTTCTGTGCTTGCTTGAACCTCTCTTGCTCTCATCGGTTTTCCTCATACACGTATACTTTGTGGTTAGCTCAGTTGGCTGGACACCTGATTTGCGATGCCAACAGCATGGGTTTATTTGTTACACCGACTGAAGCTACCACGAAGGACCTACCCCTGGACTGAGGCATGGTGCCTCTCCGTTTATGCGCTGTCACTCTGCCAGAGTTGCTCGATAAACATTGTGAATCTTCGTGATTTATTTTCGTTTATATTTTCCCCTTTGCCTGCCTCTTTCCTAAGAAGAGATGGTAGGGCCAGTTTTTTTTTTGTTTTGAGTTGGTGAAAGTTGCTTTTTCAGCTGAAGATCAGAATTGGGCATTTTTATATTCAGTCTCGGTCAACGTCACCACCCTTTTATCGCGTGTAACCAGGGGGTGTAAAGGTCTTGCATTTCAGCCTATTCGGGAATCACTTGAAGTATGGCATTCTCCTCTAAGCTTGCTGCTCTGTTGTATCCTAATAGTTTAATGTTAGACTAAGGAATGAAATGTTTGCACAGGACAGCTATAATCAGCGTTTCCTCGAAGGAGAATGGGCTGGGCATCAGTTCGTTATCAAGTGTCATATTGTTTCATGACTTCCACTTCCGGAAGCCGCTTGCTGTATATTTTTCTTGGAAGTCCACGCAGAATGAAAAGAAATAAGAGGGAATGTTGTATGTAATAAATGGATGTCTTTAATACCACAATGTCCACACCAGTTTATGTTCTGGGAGAGTGTTAGGACTGCTGCATCAAGATAAACCTGTTGGAGGTAAATTATTAACTTGCCCACACGTTTTTTAGGATTATTTAACAGCTGTTGAAGAAATGAAACGCTCAGTTTAGAAACAGTATAGAGGTTTCCAGATGCAAGACCTTTATTTTACCACTGTCTCTTACTCAACTTGTGCCCTCCCTGGCATTGAGGCACAGCTCTATGCAGTTGAAATTTGTGCTACATTTACCCAAAAGACAGTTTTTGTTTTAGCTGTTGAAAGTGTATTAGTCCTGCACAATGGTCCGCGAAACAATGAAGCACTTTTTTTGCATTGCCTCACTATGGACGGGGATAGACGTGCATAAAATTTGAATCCCATTTATTCTGCTGCCTTTCTCCAATCTGGTCTGTCGGGGATTGATTTTGGAGAACATGCCGAGGAGCACATCCTTATTTGGACGTTTTTAGATGAGGAGAAATCTTTCATAAGTTCACCAAGTAACAGTTCTAGTATCCCATTGGCATGAGTACATGGGCTTTCTTCCCAAAGCAGTGAAGTACCTTACAAGGATTCCATCTGAGTGATGACAGACCGCACAATGGGAGTTGAAATCAACCCAGTAAAAAGTACGAGTACAGAGAACAGCCTTTCCTTGTTTAACCCTGTTGGACCAGGCAGATTTTGAGACGCATAGTTTCATAATCCAAACTGCCATCAGTTTTCTATCTGTTATTTGAGTTGTATTTGGAGTAACAATGAGGATCAGGAGTCTTCATTCATTCATTTGGATGGGTCATCGCTGGCATTTTATTTCCCGTTTTTAATTACTCTTCTTAGTTGGTGGTGAGCTGCCTAAATGAATTACAACAGTCCTTCAGTTTAGAAACATCCACAGTGCGATTAGGGACTTCTAGGAGTCAATAAACATGGAGCTGGACGAACACAGCAGGTCAGACAGTATCAAAGGAGCAGGAAAGTCAACGTTCTGGGCCGAAACCCTTTGTCCAACTAGTATCAGACCTCACCAGCAGAAAGATATTTCCTTCCCCACCCCTGTCTGTTTCTTACAGGGACTGTTCACTTTGCGACTCTCTCGTCAGCTCTCCACTCCCCACCAACCTCTCCTCCATACCCAGTACCTTTTTCTGCAACAGTAAGAGGTGCAAAACCTGCCCCCACACGTCCCCTCTCACCTCTGTCCAAGGCCCAGACAATCCTTCCAGATCCGGCAGAAATTCACCTGCCCCTCATCCAACCTGATTTATTGCATCTGTTACTCCTGATGTGGTCTCCTCTGTATCAGGGAGACCACACACAGACTTGGGGAGCAGTTCGCTGAGCATTGGCTGTCTGCATGCACCAACCAACCTGACCTTATGGTTACCATGCATTTTGATTTCACCTTCCATTCCCTGGTGACATGTCCATCCTTGGCCTCTTCCACTGTCAGAATGAGGGCACATGTAAACTTGAGGAACATCACCACCTGATATTTCGCCTTGGGAATTTACGGCCCACTGGCCTGAATATTGACTTCACCGGCCTTAAAATCCCTCCGTCCCCAGCCTGATTCCATGTCTGGCCCTCCCTGACCTGATGTAACCTGTCCATCTTCCTACTCACCAATCTGCTGCACCCTTTCCACTGACCAATCACAATAACCCCCTACTGCATCCACCTGTAACCATCCCACCTACCTATCCCTGGCCCCCTTTTACTTCTGGGCTCTTCACCCCCAACCCCCGAGTCCTGACAAAGGTTTTTAGCCAGAAACATTGACTTTCCTGCTACTCTGATGCTATCTGACCTGCTGTGTTTGTCCAGCTCCACGTTTATTCACTGTGGCTTCCAGCATCTGCAGTCGTTACTGTCTCCTAGGGATTTCTGTGATTTTGATCTGGTGAAAGTGAAGGAATGGCGGCACACGTTCATGTCACAGTGATGAATGGCTTGGAGGTGAACTTGCAAGTTGTAGTGTTCCCATAATCATCTTGACGATAGAGGTCATACCTTTGGGAAGTGCTGTGGAAGGAGCCAGGGTGAGTTGCTGCAGTGTATCTTGTTGATGGCACGCATTGCTTTCACTGTGTATTCATGGTGGAGGTAGTGAATGTTGAAGGTGTGGGTGGGACATTAAGAAAGCAGTCTGCTTTGTCCTGGATGGTGTCAAGCTGCTTGAATGTTGTAGCAGATGCACCTGTCCAGGTGCCACACTCCTGACTGGACCCTTTGAGAGTTAGGCTTAGGCTTAGGCTTAGGCTTAGGCAAGAAGGGATAGGAGTTTTGCGCTATAGATTTCCTCGCCTTTGTAGTAATTGTATTTATATGTCTAGTTCAATACAGTTTCTGATCAATGGCAACCCCTAAGATGTTGATAGAGGGGGACTCTGACGGTAATGCCATTGAATGTCAGGGAGAACTGGTACGATTCTTTTCTGTTGGAGGTGGTCGTTGCCTGATGCTTGTCTGGTGCAAACGTTTCTTTCCACTTAGCAACTCAAGCTTTGATTTTTTTTTGATCAGGCCTTTCTGCATTTGGGATCGCTTCAGTATCTGAGGCGTTGCACAATGTTCAGCACTGTTTGCACACATTGGCGAATATCCCCACTTCTGACCTTTATTATGGAGGGAAGGTCATAGAAGCAGCGGAAGATGATGGGCCTAGAATGTTACTCTGAGGGATTCCTGCAGCGATCTCCTTGGATTGAGATGATTAATCTCCAAAAATGACTATAGCCAACATAGGCATGTACCTGTGTAATAAGAATAATTAAATGAGGGTGCAGTTAGTCACCCTGTGAAAGGCTTTGGGCTGAGCAGAAAGAGATCCTGCAGTTGGATACCTTGTAAAATGTTCTGAACCTGAGAGCACCACTCTTTTTTTTTAATTGTCTTGCCTCTGACCAAACAATGTAGAAGGCTATTTTGAGACAACACAGTGTGGAGCTGAAGGAACACAGCAGGTCAGGCAGCATCAGAGGTACTGATTCTCTGATGATGCCTGGCCTGCTGTGTTCCTCCAACTCCACACTGTGTTGTCTCTGGCTCCAGCATCTGCAGTTCTTGCTATCTCTAGAAGGATATTTTGATGTTTTATGGTAGTCATTTGCCAGGATTTGAAACAGAAGCCAAAGTGGAAATTTATGAAACTGGAGGACACCTGCTGCACATACTGATTCTGAACAAAACAAGTGTCAGTGGAAAAACAATAGCTCTGCTGCTCTCACTCAACAAACATGATTTAATGGCAATGACCAGTGCGCTGGTGCCAGTATTTACTTCTGGTAAACATTTTCATTCTTTGTCACTTGTCACTACAAAGCAATCTCCAGTGCCGATAGGGGTATGATATGAAGATCAGAAACCCTTTTTCTGATGCAACAGTTGGGCCTCTTTTGTTTTTGCATTTAATGGAGTAAAATCCCTAACCTGTCATGACTTAAATTCTGGACATACTCAGCAGGTCTCTGACTCCTCATTCAAACAGAAACATTCCCACTTTTTTTCTGTCTCTCTGCAGAAGCTGCCATCCCTAGTTTTCCAGGATCTGTGTTGCTTTCCCTTCTCTTTAAGGAAAGACCTGTAAAACCTGGGAGTGAAACCTACTGGTCCCCGTTGTCTTGTACAATTCAAAACGGGGGTCTAGCATGAGCAGAACATTCATTTGCGTGTATTACTCCTTGATTTTTTTTTACTGCTTTTAGTCTGACCCTGCAGACGTGAATTAGTGTGAAGTCAATTTTGTTGCACAGATTTTTCTTTGGAGTTCAAAGGTTTTAAAAAAAAAACATTTTCTTTCCATTCACTGCAACAAGAGTTTACAGTTTCACTGATTTGCTTTTACTATAGTGTTTGCTGGGGTAATCCTGTGTAATAATTTGCGGTAAATTAGTAGCACGAAAGAAAAATGTGGATGAAAGTGAAGCTCTGAGGTTAGCAGTAGACTGCAATTCTATATTGATGTCTCTGGTTAAAAGCAGCAAAGCACAGTACCTGTACAGTCATCGTTTGTTTCACGAAGTGTCATTAACCTGCAAAGACAGTGGACAAGTTTAGTGCATGCAGACTGTTAAAGAAGCAACAAGCACCTGTGTGGCAGGAGCTCAAAGAGTTCCATTTTTTTTTAACAGCACTGTGTTCCTAAGTGGGCATTCCTTAAAAGTGGAGCCCCGGGTAGATAGGATAGTGAAGAAAGTGTTTGGTAATGCTTGCCTTTATTGATCGGTACATTAAGTATTGGAGTTGGGAGACCATATTGCGGCTGTACAGAACATCGGTGAGGCCACATTTCGAAAACTGTGTTCAATTTTGGTTTCACTGCAATATGAAGGATGTTAAACATGAAACGATTCAGAAAAGATTTAGAAGGACTTTGCCAGGATCGGAAGGTTTGAGCTGTAATGAGAGGCTGAAAAAGTTAGGGCTATTTTCCCTGCAGTGTCAGAGGCTGAGGGGTGACCACTGAAGTTTACAAAATCATGAGGGACATAGATAGGGTGAACAACTAAGGTTTTCTCCCCAGGGTAGAGGAATCCAAAACTAGAGGACATATGTTTAAGGTGAGAACGGAAAGATTCAAAAGGGACCTAAGGGGCAATTTTTTCATGCAGAGGGTGGTGCATGTCTGGAACGAGCTACCCGAGGAAGCGATGGAGGCTGGTACAAGTACATTTGAAGGCATCTGGAGGGGTTTAGAAGGATATGGGCAAACTATTGGTAAATGGGACTAATTCAAGCTATCTGGTTGGCATGGACGAGTTAGACTGAAGAATCTGTTTCTGTGCTGTATAGCTCTATGACTCTATGCAGTACTTATTTTGCTTCTCTGCCACATCTTTATTTCCTAATTATAAATTCTTCTGTTTCTGCTGTAATGGATTCAGATTTCCTTGCTAATCATCTCCATTTTTATTTTCTCATAGAAGTTTTTAACAACCCTTTATTTTTTTTTTGTCACGTACCGAAATACAGTGAAAAGCTTTGTTTACAAGCGGTACAGGCAGATCACAGCAAGCAAAGCATGTACATATCAAAAAGACTTAAAGGCAAACAGGTTACATTGCAGGGTTTGAGGCTACAGTCCATTCAACAATTAATAACAGCCAGAAAGAAGATGTTCCTGAATCTGCTTCTGTGTGTTTTCAGGCTTCTGTATCTTCTGCCTGACAGAAGAGGTTGTAGGCGATCATTACCAGGGTGCAATGGGTCTTTGATGTTGGCTGCCTTTCTGTGGCAGTGAGCTACGTAAATAGAGTCCATGGATGGAAGGTTGGCTTCCGTGATGGTCTGGGCTGTGCACACAACCTTCTGTAGTTTCTTATGGTCCTGAGCAGAACAGTAACCATACCAGGCTGTTATGCGCCTGTACAGTATGCTTTCAATGGTGCATCCGTAGAAGTTGGTGAGGGACCGTGGGGGCGTGTTCTCCTTCATTCCTTCTGAAGTTGATGATTAGTTCTTTTAGTTTTGCCGACGTTGAGAGACAGGTTGTTTTCATTGCACCACGTCACCAAGCCCTCATCTCCCTTCTGTATTTTGACTTGTCGTTGTTAGCTATCTGTCGTGCTATGGTGGTGTTATTGGCAAACTTGTAGATGGTGTTGGTTCAGATTTTGGTAACACAGTTGTGTGTGAAAAAGGGAGTACAGTAAGGGCCTGAGGACACATCCATGGGGGGCTCCAGTGATGAGTGATGTTGTGCAGGAGGTGCAGTTATCTATTCTCACTGATTGCAGGCTGTGGGTCAGAAAGCTGACAATCCAATTGCAGAGGGCGGAGCTGAGACCAAAGTCATGCAGTTTTGAGATCAGTCTGGAGGGGATAATGGTGTTGAAGGTGGAGCTGTAGTCAACAAGCAGGAGTCTGATGTAGGTGTCTTTGTTGTCCAGATGTTCCGGGGATGAATGCAGGGCCAAGGATATGGCATCCTGTATCGATCTGTTATGACGATAGGCAAACTGTAGGGGATCTATTCTATTCTCTCTTACTTTCTTTATAAGTTTTTGGTCCTCCTTTTGACTGCTAAAGTCCTCCCAATTCTCACACTTGCAACTTTAGAAGCCTAACCCTTTAAACAAATAATATTCATAACTTCAGTTGTCAGCATTATACTTTTATTAGTTTGGCTGATTTTGCTGAAAGAAATGTATGAATCATTAATTCTTTAAATACTGTCCAAACCTTCTCATATATATTTTTCCAATCCACCACAGTCATCCTTATTCACATATCTTCACAATTACTCTGTTTAGATAAAACACGATTGTTTCAAATGGAAAATCACTTCTTTTGTTCTTGTTTGTCAGGTTCACTTGATAGAATGGGGACAAGGTCAATTGGAGCTAGTGTCAATCTGATTTTTAAGTGCATTGAGACCTTTTTAAACTGATTTAAGTTTTAAAATTGAATGTAAGCCACTATTGTCATCACAGATTTGTAATAATTGTCCAGAAAGCATCAGCTCTGTCTCTCGAATACAATATTAATGCTAGAGTAATGAGTTTCATGTACTTTGCCTATAAATGATGAACTGCACTCCACAAACTATGCGTTTTGGGTCACTAGACCTGAAACATTAACTCTGTTTTTTTCCCTCACAGATGCTGCCAGACCTGCTGAGCTTTTCCAGCAACTTTGTTTTGTTCCTGATTTACAGCATCCACAGTTCTTTCGGTTTTTATTAACTATGTGTTGTACGTGCTTTCTGCCCCTCTTCCTTCCGATTATTAATTCACTGGGAAGAGACAGTAATCCAACTGAGTATTAGTTCAATTAAAAATTTGTTAGTGTACTTTTTTTTGTTCTGTAAGTATCATTACACGGCAGAGGTGGGAGGAAGAAGTGACTTGAATAGGCGGAGAATATTAGCGCATGGAGTTAGTTTGTGAGGACATACCATTTTATTTATAGACAAATGGCACCTTTCTTTAAATTTAAAGTGCTTTGAGAAGAGATTTTGGGTTTTAACTAGTGTAAAATGGGTTTGGCTAGAACTTAATACCAAAATAGAAAGGGTAATCCTAAATTTCATTGATTTGGTGATCCATGTTACGTAAGAGGGAAAGGGGTTGACTTGACCATGCTGTTTACAAATGTGTGACCACATAAGCTTTTGTTAATCGTTAATAGTTGAACTGTTTAGTATATTAATTAATCAGTGTTTAATTTGTCAGCTGTCTTCTAAAGAATGAATCCCAAAGTAATATCATCGCTTTTGAGGTCTCAGGCATTGGTTGCTGCTGTCGCTAAGACTCAGATTTCATTATTGTTGACTGTGAAGGACGCATGGAATTGTTTGGATTGCTGTTGTACTCCATCGTAAAATAGTCTTCCCTTAATCTAATTACTCAAATACAATGTTAGTGCTGGAGTAATGAGTTTCGTGTACTTTGCCTACAAATGATGAACTGCACCAACATGCAATGCACTGTGCGTGACCTGTGGTCTCCCTGCGCCACCTAACCTGTAAAGAAAGGGTTAATTCACTAAGCAGAGACAGTAATCCAATCGAGCATGAATTTTTATTTTTAAATTCTTAAATGTATCACCATTTGGAAGTTGAGTTGGGAGCATCCAAGGGTAGCAAGTTAAACCTCGACACTATACTTGGTAAGTCAGAGCCATAGCCTCATACGGCACGGAAACATACGCTTCAGTCTAACCAGTCCAGGCTGAAAGTAATCCCAAACTAAACTAGTCCCACCTGCCTGCTCCTGGTCTCTATCCCTCCAAACCTTTCCTGTTCATGTACTAATCCAAATTAAATGTTGTAATTGTACTCACATTCACCACTTCCTCAGGAAGTTCATTCCACATGTGAACCACTCTCTGTTTGTAAAAAAAAACTGCCTCGTCTTTTTTAAATTCTTCTCACCTTAATCTGCTCCTTAGTCTTGAAATCCCCTATCTGGGGGATAATTACCGTTATTGCTATCTATGTCCCTCATTATATTGTGAAACTCTACAAGGTCACCCCTCAAACTCCTGTCCTCCACGGGGGAAAAAAGTCCCAGCCTATCCAGCCTTTCTTTGAAAACTCAAAACTTGCATACTTGTCAACATCCTGGTAAATCTATTCTGAACACTCTCCAGCTTAATATCCTTCCTATAACTGGACGACCAGAACTGGACACAGTATTAGAAAAGAGACCTCACCAATGTCCTTTACATCCTCAATATGACTTCCCATCTGCTGTGCACAAAGGACTGAGCAATAAAGGCAAGTGTGCCAAATGCTATTTTAACTGCCTGTCCAAATGTGATGCAAACTACAACACCACCCAAGGCCCTACCGTTAATTGTATAAGCCCTGTCCTTGTTGTACCAAAATGCAATGCTTCTCATTTATTCAGATTAAGCTCCAGCTACCATTTTTTTCCAGTCATTAACCTATTTGATCAAGATCCTCTGTAATTTTAGCTGCCTTCACTGTCTACCATGCCATCAATTTTGGTGTCGTCCATAAACTTACTAAAGATTCTCATCCAAATCATTAATATAAATGATAAACCAAAGAGGTCACAGACCTCCAGTCCAAAAAGCAACCCTCCACCATCACTCTGTGCTTCCTGCCATTAGGCCAATTATGTATCCAATTAGCACGCTCACCCTGAATCCCATGTGACCTAACTTTACTAATTCGTCTACCATGGAGAATCTTGTCAAAGGCTTTACTAAAGTTCAAGTAGTTGATGAGTTATTTAGTTTGGTATATTCATTGGCTCACAGAAAGTCAATATCCTTGCAGTTATTTTGAAAGCCATGTAAAGGAGAACATGCTTAACCTCACCCAAAATGGGCAGTGCAGCCATCGCCTTGGTCTGCAGAATCAGAATGGCTGATCTGTGTTTAAAGAGAGATCTGTCTGAAACTCCATAAAGAGATAAAAGGTACTGCAGATGCTGGAGAATCCGAGATAACAAGCATGGGGCTGGATGAACGCAGCCGGTGAAGTAGCGTCATAGGAGCAGGAAAACTTGACATTTCGGGCCTAAACATCAAGTTTTCCTGCTCCTATGATGCTGCTTGACCTGCTGTGTTCATCCAGCCCCATGCTTGTTATCTCGGAAACTCCATAAAGTTTAGTTTTGATGCTGTTTGGAACTGTGTTTTGCTAGTCACTCAGCATGTTGTCAGTTCTCTCTCCAGTTAATGTGACCTCCATTATTTCATGGATACTTCCAACTTGCTTGAACCTGAATAAGTTTCATCTGTTCCCTCATCAAAGCTGTGAAGTTTTTTTTCCTGTGCACAATCCCAAGTAGGTGTGAGTAAACCTGAACAGAAGGTAATTCAAGCAGAATTCATGCACAATAGCCTATACCTCAGTTATCTGGTTCACAAAAATGCATATATATCTATTTCTAATGGAAATGCAATTTCTGCCTGACACACTTGCTTTTTCAGGAATGCAGTTCCATAACGAACATAAGGACAGAAATGAGCTTGTTCTTTGACCTTTATTGGATTGAAATGACTGCTTAATGGTTGAATCTGGGAGTATGATTGTGGGTGACGCTAAGAAGGGACTGGGTCATATTAGACCTCCAATAAGCTGTGTCATTAAATTGTAGGAGACTAGATGCATTTGTGATGATTGTGGTGGCAAAAGCAGCAATCTTTGACATGTAATACTTTTTTATAAATAGGAACAGATAGTTCCCAGAGATGTGGGACGGGGGGCTTATTGCAAGGTTTTCAATAGGTTTCTCAATAGTTCAGGAATTACTGAAGAGGAAGTTAAAAGTGAAGTCAGCAAGTGAAAGAAGGAAAAGACGCAGACTGTGAAAGAAGGAAAAGACACAGACTGTAAAAGAGGTGGACTTCATGTTAGGGATTCTGCAGTTGGCTATGCTTCTTTGAAGGCAAATGCACTACATAAATTCTGTGTAGGGGAAGCTGAATAGCCAATAGAAGTTAGATGGCTGTGTACTGTCAAAACTAGGAAGGAGGTTCTAGGAGTTAGTGGGCACTTAATTTTGGAGTCGGGATTTGGAAGTCCTGGGAAATGGAGAAAATGGAAAGGAAGCTGCTTTGTCTTGAGGGAGACCATGAGGGGCTCAAAAGACCTGGAAGCATTCATACTTTAGTACAGTTGAGAAGAGAATTGAGAAGGCTGCAAGCTGTCACTCGACGATCTCAGTTCAGTCACTCTTCTGAATGGTCATTGAGGATTATTTAAGCTTCATCAACAATGATGATGCATTTACCAGATCGTTTGATTGAATTAAAGCGTACAACTTGAGTGACATAGTAACAACTGGTTAAAAGGCACTTTACAAGTGCTATGTCTGAACATGCTTCACAGGCATGGCAAAGAAAACATTTAACACCTATCCATTGCAAGGTGTTATGTAGATTGTCTTTCTGATTTTATAATACTGGACAGAGTGGATCTTAAAGTCAATCTGACTTGATCAATAAGTTTCATTTTTGCAGGTGGTTTACTGTGGTGGTCAGTCACTGGAGCACCTTTTAGAAGATGCTCAATGTAATTTAATGAAAGAACATCAAAGTTTATTATACTATACACAAGAACTCCTTGAAACAGTCTAATTACAAATATTAGAAATGAAGATTTCAATAATTTTTACCCTCAGCAACAACTTCAAAATATTCAAATTTCAGTGAAGGGTCACTCTGTTTCCACTTCTAAAACTCGCAAGGCATGACTGTAACTGTGTTTTGGCAATTTTTTTTTGGCATTCACATGCTGCAACTTTACTTAATGTTTCTTCCTTAGACGTTCTCTTAAATTACTAACACAACTCAATTTTGTCTTTATCTTTGAACTCCTTCCACATTTTTCTGACAGGCATTAAGGAACTTGAACTGCTGAATTGCACTGCTACTGCTGCAGGCCATTTTATCTCTTCATAATGTGTTCCTCTTGCTGAATGAAACCTGCATGCTCTCTGACTTTCTGGATGATTCTGTCCTTTTCTTTAAAAGAATGTGTTTTCAGCCTTTGCCATAAGACATCCATTAGGCTTTTGTTTTTGTGTACCATTGTTTCTTAGCATTGAACTACACATGGTGAGGATTTCAAAGCATCACTCAAATACATGTAAACAAATTTCCAGACAACCCAAAGCCACTTTTCTAACTTGAAATTTAAACTATAACTCTCTCCCTTTCTTAAAGTGCACGACATAAAATTGGAAATCAAACTTAAACAGGACAGAACCATGTATAGTTTTAAAACCAAAGTTTCCAAATATTAATAATCATAAGACTTCATAAAGGCAAATTTGGGGCTGATGGCCAAAATCTTGGTCTTTAGAAGTAGGATTTAAGCAGCGTCTTGGCAAGGTTCAGACAGAACTTGAAGGAAAATAAATATTTTATACTCCTAAAAGGTTAAATTCTATATTAGTAAGTAGACACTGTTCAAGAGTAAAATATTTCTCAACGTGATACAAAACCAGAGTTGAGAGATATCTAAAATGTATTGGCAAATTTGTCTTGTGTGCTGCTGCCTGCACAGCACGGAGAAATCCTTTGGCCTGACTGAAAGCCACTAACCCTGTGAGCTACTATATGGATACTTTCAATATATCGAAGTCTTTGTTTTACTGCCGTCTTATCTCTTCCTTTTGGAGCAAAGGACGAACCAGTTTTAGAATTATCCAAGTCAGAACAGAATTGTATGAGAGGTCAGTGAGAGTGAGGGGAAGGTGTGAAAATCATAGCTAGTATAGATCTGACTGTGGGCCAAGAGTTGCAAATATTTAATTTCCTTCCAAGGGAGCTGGTTGACTAGCAATCCATCAGTAATGGGGTCTGCCATACCAGTATGTGCTGCCCTAGTGATCTCAGAAAATAATTCTATGCTCTATCATCCCAACAAAGAGGATAAATAGAAACAAGAGACTGTGTAGACCTTTCCTTTAAATTTGGAGTAGCTCCAGTTGGTTGACCTCAGTTGAAAGCTGGAAAAGAACAAATTATTCTGCGGCTTGGTGTGCTTGCTTATGGGCTACATCAGCAGTTTTTAATTTTATTTATTTAGCTTTGAACTCGGGAGCTTGTATAGAATGGAGGTAAATATCAAGTTGGTCACGAGCTGCAATTTATGATTCTTATATTTGCCTTCAAATTCCTTTGTGGGATGTGAACGTTGCTGACAGCATTTTGTTGATCATCTCAAATTGCACTTGAACTTTGTGCTACAAGTCCATTTCAGAAGGCAGTTAAGAGTCAAGTACACTGCTGTTGGTCTGGAGTTGCACAGGGTCAGAGTTGGCAAGCATGGTAGATTCCTTTCCCAAAGGGACATCGGTGAACTGGATAAGGATTTGCAGTAAATAAACATTAGTTTCAAGTTCTTCATTTCTAAGATTAGTTGTCAATTCCAGATTGTTTTGAAATTAATTAACTGGATTTAATTCCCACCACTTGCCATGGTGGGATTGGAACCAGTTCGGTGGACTTTTAGCTCACTCATCAAATACTGTTACACCACGATCATCCCTCCTGTAAAAGAATGAACGATCAGCTTTAGCACATTATAATGCAGATACAAATTTACCCATGTCCGGAACTCTGACGGAAGGGATCTGCCCTGTTTCACCATTTTCTCTGTCCTGGTTTTCTCTCAACATCACCTCTTTAAATTATCACACCCCGCTTTCATTCCATCCCTATTATGTTCTGCCAGTCTTTATAAAAGAGCATTTATGGCAGCTGGACTAGATTATGCCATTTCACAAGCAAAGGAGAACATATGAGTAAGTTTTATTGCTCAGAAGTACTGGGTTTCAAATCTGGGTTTCTGGATTACTGGGCCATCACCTCCCCATTGGTAGAGAAGAGGGGGCAAGCCATGGGTATGTATGAGATAACAAGGTGCAAAGCTAGATGAACACAGCAGGCTAAGCAGCATCAGAGGAACAGGAAAGCTGACGTTTCGGCCTGGACCCTCCTTCAGAAATGGGGGAGGGGGAGGGGGTTCTGAAATAAATAGGGAGAGAGGGGGAGGCGGATAGAAGATGGATAGAGGAGAAGATAGGTGGAGAGGAGGCAGACAGGTCAAAGGGGCGGGGATGGAGCCAGTAAAAGTGAGTGCAGGTGGGGAGGTAGGGAGGAGATAGGTCAGTCCAGGGAGGACGGACAGGTCAAGGGGGCAGCATGAGGTTAGTAGGTAGGAGATAGGGGTGGGGCTTGAGGTGGGAGGAAGGGATAGGTGGGAGGAAGGGATAGGTGGGAGGAAGGACAGGTTAGGGAGGCGGGGACAAGCTGTATCAGAGATAATAGGAACTGCAGATGCTGGACAATCCGAGATAACAAGGTGTGGAGCTGGATGAACACAGCAGGGCAAGCAGCACCATAGGAGCAGGAAAGCTTGACGTTTTGGGCCTAGACCCTTCATCAGCAATGGTTACCTTGGGGATGAGCTGGGCTGGTTTTGGGATGCGGTGGGGGAGGGGAAATTTTGAAGCTTGTGAAGCCCACATTGATGCCATTGGGCTGCAGGGTTCCCAAGCGGAATATGAGGTGCTGTTCCTGCAGCCTTCGGGTAGCATGGTTGTGGCACTGCAGGAGGCCCAGGATGGACATGTCATCTGCGGAATGGGAGGGGGAGTTGGAATGGTTCGCGACTGGGAGGCGCAGTTGTTTAGTGTGAACCGAGCGTAGGTGTTCTGCAAAGCGGTCCCCAAGCCTCCGCTTAGTTTCCTCGATGTCGAGGAGGCCACAATGGGAACAGTGGATACAGTATACCACATTAGCAGATGTGCAGGTGAACATCTGCTTGATGTGGAAAGTCTTCGTGGGGCCTGGGATGGGGGTGAAGGGGGAGGTGTAGGGGCAGGTGTAGCACTTCCTGCAGTAGCAGGGAAAAGTGCCGGGTATGGTGGGGCTGGAGAGGAGTGTGGGGCGGACCAGGGAGTCCCAGAAAGAGTGGCCCCTCCGGAAAGCAGATAAAGGTGGGGAGTGAAAAATGTCTTTGGTGGTGGGGTCGGATTGCAGAGGGCGGAAGTGTCGGAGGATGATGCGTTGGATCCGGAGGTTGGGGTGGTACGTGAGGACGAGGGGGATTCTGTTTTGGTTGTTATTGCGGGGAGGGGGTGTGAGGGATGAGTTGCGGGAAATGCGGGAGACACGGTCAGAGATGTCCTCCTCCGACACTTCCGCCATCTGCAATCCGACCACACCACCAAAGACATTTTTCCCTCCCCACCTTTATCTGCTTTCCGGAGGGGCCACTCTCTCCGGGACTCCCTGATCCGCCCCACACTCCCCTCCAGCCCCACCACACCCGGCACTTTTCCTTGCAACCGCAGGAAGTGCTACACCTGCCCCCACACCTCCCCCCTCAGCCCCATCCCAGGCCCCAAGAAGACTTCCCACATCAAGCAGATGTTCACCTGCACATCTGCCAATGTGGTATACTGCATCCGCTGTACCTGTTGTGGCCTCCTCTACATCGGGGAAACCAAGTGGAGGCTTGGGGACCGCTTTGCAGAACACCTATGCTCGGTTCGCACTAAACAACTACACCTCCCAGTTGCGAACCATTTCAACTCCCCCTCCCATTCCGCAGATGACATATCCATCCTGGGCCTCCTGCAGTGCCACAACGATGCCACCCGAAGGCTGCAGGAACAGCACCTCATATTCCGCTTGGGAACCCTGCAGCCCAATGGTATCCGTGTGGACTTCTCAAGCTTCAAAATCTCCCCTCCCCCTACCACATCCCAAAACCAGCTCAGCTTATCCCCGCCTCCCTAACCTGTCCTTCCTCCCACCTATCCCCTCCCACCTCAAGCCCCACTCCCATCTCCTAACTACTAACCTCATCCCGCCCCCTTGACCTGTCTGTCCTCCCTGGACTGACCTATCGCCTCCCTAACACCCCGCCTCTTTGACCTGTCTGTCTCCTCTCCACCTATCTTCTCCTCTATCCATCTTCTATCCGCCTCCCCCTCTCTCCCTATTTATTTCAGAGCCCCCTTCCCCTCCCCCATTTCTGAAGAAGGGTCTCGGCCTGAAACGTCAGCCTTCCTGCTCCTCTGATGCTGCTTGGCCTGCTGTGTTCATCCAGCTCTACATCTTGTTATCTCAGATTCTCCAGCATCTGCAGTTCCTACTACCTCTGATATATTTGTGAAACTACTTATCAAAAATAACAACATTTAAGACTCCAATACTTTTTTTGGTCACTTTTTCACATCTGACTGCCCCACCCTGTTTAGAATCATTGTCATTGTTTCAGCAAGTGTTAAACACTGTTCCTTAGTGACTTTCCCTTTCCTGTGTCAGAGGTTTGTGGACTTAAGTCTCAAACCAGAGACCTGAGGGCAAAATGCCGTCCCTGCTACCTACCATGAGGGTTCACCTCCTCCATCCTGACAGCAGTCTACATACCACCCTGTGCAGATATGTAGAGTGTCCTGGATGAGATTTACATTGCCACCACACACTAGAGACAAAATTCCACGAGGCTCTGTTCATCCTGACCGGTGACTTCAACCAAGCCAACTTCAAGCGAGTGATGCCGAAGTACCACCAACACATCCCCTGCCCTACCAGGGCACCGAAAATTCTGGACCACTGCTACACAACAATCACAGAAACCTGCTGCTCCATCCCCTGCCAACAGTTCAGGAAATCAGATCACAGTGCCGTATACCTCCTCCCTGCTTTCAAACAGAAGCTGAAACCGGAGAAACCTTTGCAAAAAGAAGTGCAGTGCTGGTCCGAGGCAGCGGAAGACGATCTCTGGGACTGTTTGGAATTGGTGGACTGGACCGTGTTCAAGTATTCAGTGGAAAACCTAGATGAGTATGCCACCACTGTCACTGACTTCATGAGCGAATGTGTGGGGGACTGTGTACCAAAGAAGTCAACCCAAGTGTTCCCCAACCAAAAAACCTTGGATGAACCAGGAAATGCACTCCTTACTGAAGACCATACGTGCAGCATTCAAGTCGGATGACCTGGACCAAAACAGAAAATCCAGATATGGCAAAGCCATCACGGAGGCCAAGAGGCAGTACCAGACCAACTTAGAGGCTCAGACCTACCAAACAGACTTGCCGGCTGTGGCAAGGCCTAACCAACATTATGGGATACAAAATGAAGCAGAACAAGATCATGGACAAAGACCCATCCCTCCCTGATGCTGTCAGTCGTTTCTATGCTCTGTTTGAGCAGAATGCAAGCAGCGTGGTCATGCCTGCCCTGACAACCCTGGATACATCTGTTTTGTCTGTCACTGCTTCAGAAGTCCGATCAGTTCTTCATGGGAGCCACCCCAAGAAAAGCGATGGGTCCGGACGGTGTCCCCAGTCAAGCACTCTGATCCTGTGTGGATGTATTCACTGACATCTTCAGCATCTCCTTCCGACGAGCCGAAGTCCCCACCTGCTTCAAGATGACCACCATCATCCCCGTACCCAAGAAGACACATGCAGTGTGCCTTAATAACCATTGCCCAATAACTTTGACTTCAATAATCATGAAGTGCTTCGAAAGGCTGGTCATGGACTACATCAGCTCCAGTCTCCAAGCCCACTTCGATCCCCGACAGTTTGCCTACCGACGTAACAGGTCCACGAGGATGTCATATCCCTCATGCTGCACTCATCCCTGGAACATCAGGACAACAAAGACACTTACATCAGACTCCTGCACGTTGACTACAGCTCTGCCTTCAACACTGATCTCAGCTCCACCCTCCAACTGCATCCTCAGCTTTCTGACCCTGAAGAAGGGTAATACCCAAAACGGTGACTGCTCCTTTCCTCCAGATGCTGCCTGGCTTGCTATGTTCTTCCAGCCTCCTCTTTGACTACCTTGGATGGAGACTGTTGGGATGCACTATGACTTTTGTGTATCAGTGAAAGTGAGATTTGTTGTTGTCGAACAAAATGGTTTTGAAGGGATTGAAGTTCACGTTATATTGGATCCATTCATTCTAGTGATATTTCACACAGTCTGACGGGCCAGAGAAGGTGTTCTACCCCAGCTTTCGAAGAGAGCGGATGTATCTATACCAGCTCACTACTGTCTTGGCCATTATGCCTAGGCAAATATTGTTGTTCTTTTCACCACCATGCAATAAACCAGGTTGTTATCTAAAACATTGACTCTTCTGTGAATAAGTCAATGTCGGCATATCTCTATTTGACAATAACTAGACAGGCCCAAGACAAAAGGATAGCTGGCAGCAAACTACCTGAAACAACCTCTACCCATTCACATACTGGTAGAGGCAGCAAATATCTCCGTGTAGTAGGAGTGGCCAACGGGGAATGTATCACAGATTATGTTGTGGACCAGTGGTGGACAACATCATAAAATAGAGGGCTGTTGAAGTTCATTCTCTGAGTATGTTTATAGTAGATTGGTAGATTTCTGATAGCAGTGCCATGCAAAGTTATGGCGAAGGGGTGGGTAAAAGGCATCAAAGTCTTTGATCTTGCATGCTTGATGGGCTGAATGGCCAACTCCTGTTGCTGCGTTCCTAATACAAGAAATCTGGGACACCGTTTTCTTATTTCAATTGGGTGACCTTTGGTCATGTTTCCTGAATTAGCGAAGATGCTTGCAGTGTATTCGTGTTTGCACAGACATGAGCTGGATTCAGGAATCAGCAGATAGTAGCACACACTCTCCGTTCTCCCCTGTATGACTGTATGTTTATGTTTTAACAGTAATGTTCTAGCAAGTCTGAAAATAAAGACCAAACCTCCCAATAGAATATATTTTGAAACTTGTACGTGGCAACAATTAATTAGTGCAATCATTCCTGCCACTGACTTTTTTTTTTGTTTCGTCTTCCTACTTCTTGTATCTCTTTATTTCAAATGGGAGAAAATTTGTTAGTCCTTTTTGTAATCCATCTTTATCTCCCGCCCAAGGTTAAGAAGTCTGCCCACCCCACTGTGGGAACCTGAGAAATTTTAGTCAGATTTTTTGTGAACAAAATTATTGTTGGAAAGGTTAGTTTCCAGAACCTACTTTATCGGTAACTTACTGGCAAGGAAAGTTGTTTCTCTCCTCAAATGTGCTGAACCACTGAGAACTAGATTCAGCTGGATAAATAAATATCTGAGGAGGGCACAGCTGAGATTCAGAATTGTCAGCCTGGCTGATTAACAACTTGTGTTTCTGACCAAGCAGGATGGCCACGTAAGATTTAAATAATTGGTCCATTCATTAGGTTACCAAAACTATTTATTTATAGAGGAAGAACAACCCTGTAGCCCTGATCAGTAAATTTACCTCTGGTAACACTGCTTTAATTGAGCAATTGTCCTATTGCTGATTTTGATCTTGTGTTCAAAATAGTGGCAGTATTTGCTTACAGAACAATGCTAATGTATTTGAGTTGTGCCAAATGATTAAATTCTGAGTAATTTCTGTAAATTCCTGACTGACTTTTACATTATTGCTGCAACTAAACTCATTAGTTGCTCAAAATAAATGAATTATTGGGGAAGAAAAGATGTTATTTTTTTTATAGACCTTCACAATTTATTAGGAAGGCAGTGGTCAAATGGAATTGTTGCTGGACTGCTAATCTAGATCACCAAATAATGTTCTGGCGACCCGGATTTGAATCCTGCCATGGCAGATGGTGAAGTTTGAATTCAATTTTTTTAAAAAATGCCTGGAATTAAGAATCTAACCATGAATCTATTGCTGATTTGTCAGAAAAACCCATCTGGTTTAATGTCCTTTTTAGGGAGGAAACTTCCATTCTTGCCTTGTCTGGCCTATATGTGACTCCAGACCGACAGCAATGTGGTTGACTCTAAACTGCCCTCTGGGCAATTAGGGATGGGCAATAAATGCTGCCTGGTCAATGACACCCTCATCCCATGAATGCCGAATTTAAAAACAAAGTCAATGAGCCTCCAGACTATTCATTAAATTTGAAACTCCAGGAATTGAGGTCAACTCTTTTTAACCTGAGTTGAGTGGCAGGAGAGATTAGAAATAATGAGAATGTGCTTAAAAGACAGTCTAAATTGGACATAAGATACTGGATATCATATTGAGATTTAGGGCTCTTGTGCAGTAGTAGTGTCCCTACCTCTGATCCAGGAGGCCTCTGTGTTCAAGCCCCACTTGCTCCCACTCATACGTAATAACATTTTTGAACAGGTTAACTTTTTTGTCCATAATTGATCTAAAATAAAACAAACTGATTCCCCTAAGATTTTTTAAAAGAAACCATATTCTTGGATCAGTGGGTAAAATTGTTATTTCCCCCAAAAAAGTCAGATTGCACCTAAACAGGATGGTTATTTTTATATTGAGTGCCTTATGTTTTGACCAGAATGTTCAGCTTTCTTTTGTGTAGAGAAATTTTTAAGCAAAACCATTTTAATGTACTTCCCTTTCAAAAGATAAGAGTGTCCCTTGGGGTGGGGAGAAATTGGTTTTCAAACTGAGTAGCAAAGTTATAGATACCGCTTTATAAATAGAGAATTTTCCTGCACCACATTTAGCTAATCTCTTTTGCCTTGCTGAAGTCTCATTCTTCCTCTGCACTGTGGAAAACCTGCTTTCACTGAAAATATTTTGCCCTTATTTCCCCTGTTCCACCTTTGTCAAACTAGATAGACATATGCAAATCTTTCAATTTGTCTTTTCTGTAGTGACCTTGGGATAACCCAAAGTGCCTTTCAAGCAATGGAGCGCTTTGCAATCAAATCACTGATTGGTGTAGGGAAGTGACATCCAATTTTGACACAGCAAGCTTCCAGAAACATCCGAGTGATAATGCCAACATGATCTGCTATTTTTATTGATGTTGGCTGAGGAGTAAATATTGACCAGGAAGTGCACTGTTTTGTTCAACACTATCCAAAAGGCTTTGACTTTGTCTTTTGACTTTATCTTCTGTGAAAGGTGGAGGGAATTTTACAAAAAGTGTTTAGACGAAAGAGCTAAGGCACCAGATTCACAGAACAGGCGTGTCTGAATTGAAACCTCATCTCCTTCTCAAAGTCCTGCTCCACATTTAATGATAACCCTTAATAAATGATGATGCTGACCTTATCTGATTACTGCCTTCCTTTTTTGTAACCGCAGAAAATGCTGATCAATTTTAATAATATATGCCAACTGGCATGGTTGCCATGGAGATTTGGATCCAAGTTTGACCTTCTGTTTCCAGAGACTGCGGTGAAATCTGATGATTTTAATTTCTTTTGACAGCTGACTGGATCAAAGGCCTTTCCGCAGCTTCTTAATAAGTGACTGAATTGACATACTTTCATCCTATTGATTTTCTTTTTTGGTGGTAAATATGTAAGTAACATCTGCTTTGTTTCTCCTTGTCCTCCTTCCCCACCCCCACCTCCAACCCCCAACCACCTTCATTAGTTCACCGAGGAGTACCTGAAGAAGATCCCAACATGTGAGCTGCCCCGTGTGATTGTGGTTTGTGATGGTTCCTGTGGTGGTTCAAGTTCTGTGCTTGGAGTCAGCTCAGATTACATTGTGGAGTCCTGCAATGCTTATGGTGCTAATGCAGCCATAGAGAGAGCAGACCAGCGACAGGTATGGAATAATTTCCTGGTGATTTTTATTTTTTCCTCTTGTTGTTTCAGCAAGTCTGCGATGGCTTCTTTCACTCTACTGTCCTGGTACACAGCTAAAGACTGCACCCCTTCTCAGAGACACCACCACATTTTTGTTTCAGTTTCTGTCTGATGTACTGGACCTCCCGTGTAATTGCTCACTGTACCAGGAGATGCAGGGTTAACTGTAGAGCTCTTATGGAACAGTGGTAATGTCCCTACTTCTGGGTCAAGAGGTCTGGGTTCAAGTCCTGCCTGCCTGGGATGCAAGACCGAATAAGTCGATTTAGGAGCATCCATTGATTTTGAAGTGTGATGGCTCCATAGACTGTAGAAAGTAAAGAGGCCACTTGCAAGTGAGTAGCTTGAGGTCTCATCTTTTCATGCATGCTAGGCAAAACAACATTGAAATGACTTGTACCCCACCCTGGTTCACTTGATTTGCTTCCCCTGTGAATAGATAGAAGCTGCCAACTACACACACACCAACAAGCTGTGATCCTTTTTCTAAATCGATTTAGTGTAATGTCCCAAGCTAACACTGAGTACTGTAATCAGCTTGGTCAAAAGAAGCAATATTAAAAGGATCGAGTGGAAGAAATAAGTCATGCATACTTCTCTGTCACACCCATGTGACTGTGTTCACCTCTCTTGCCCAAACACATCTGCATTCCACCTCCCTCCCCTATTATGATCATTTTTCTTTTCATCCCCCCCTCACTCCTCGTCGTTCTCCCTCACATCTTTTTATTTTTTACTCGTTTGTGGGATGTGGGCATCGCTGACTGGTCAGCATTTGTTGCCTGTCCCTGGTTGCCCTTCAGAAGGTGGTGGTGAACTGCTGCAGCCCTCCAGCTGTGGGTTGACCCACAATGCTATTAGGGAGGGAATTCCAGGATTTTGACTCGGTGACAGTGAAGCAACGGTGATATATTTCCAAGTCAGGATGGTGAGTGACTTGGAGGTGGTGGTGTTCCTATGTATTTGCTGCCCTTGACCTTCTAGATGGAAGTGGTCATGGGTGTGGAAGGTGATGTCTGAGGATCTTTGGTGAATTTCTGCTGTGCATCTTGTAGGCAGTAAACACCGCTGCTGCTGAGCATTGGTGGTGGAGGGAGTGGATGCTTGTAGATGTGGTGCCAATAAAGCAGGCTGCTTTGCCCTGGATGTTGTCAAGTTTCTTGAGTGTTGTTGTGGCTGCACTCATCCAGGCAAGTGGGGAGTATTCCATCATACTCCTGACTTGTGCCTTGTAGGTGTTGTGACAGGCTTTGAGGAGACAGGAGATGAGTTACTTGCCGCAGTATTCCCAGCTTCTGAGCTGGTCTTGTAGCCACTACGTTAATGTGTGAGTCCAGTTGAGTTTCTGGTCAATAGTAACCCCCGGGATGTTGATAGTGGGGGATTCAGTAATGGTAACACCATTGAATGTCAAGGGGTGGTGGTTAGATTTTCTCTTATTGGTGATGGTCATAGTGGACTTTTGTGTGGCATAGTGTGCCACATTGTGCCACATTGTGTGCCACATAGTGGCATTTGTGTGGCATGAATATCACTTGCCACTTGTCAGCCCAAGCCTGGATATTGTCCAGATCGTGTTGCATTTGAAGATGGACTGCTTCAGTATCTGAGGAGTCGCGAATGGTGCTGAACATTGTGCAATCGTCGGCGAACATCCCCACTTCCAACCTGATGATGGAGGGAAGGTCGTTGATGAAGCAGCTGAAGATAGTCGGGCCTGAGACACTACCCTGAGGAACTCCTGCAGAAATGTCCTGGAGCTGAGATGATTGGCCTCCAACAACCACAACCGTCTTCCTATGTGTCAGTTATGACTCCAACCACTGGAGCGTTTGCCCCCTGATACCTATTGCTTGCAGTTTTGCTAGGGGTCCTTGATGCCACACTCAGTCAAATGCAGCCTTGATATCAAGGCCTATTACTCTCACCTCACCTCTGGAATTCAGCTCTTTTGTCCATGTTTGAACCAAGGCTGTAATGAGATCAGGAGCTGAGTGGCTCTGGCCAAACCCAAACTGGGCGTCACTGAGCAGGTTATTTCTGAGCAGGTGCTGCTTGATAGCACTGTTGATGACACCTTCCATCATATTACTGATTCTGTCAATGCTAGCACAGCTCTGAGTCACCATGGTGAATCTTTTATGTTCAAGGTGGTATATGAATGAAAGTTACTGTTACAGTACACTTCAATGTGAAGTTCAATATGACGTAGTAAACCAACAAATACAAATGTAACTTTCCTCTTATTTCTGAGATCGCTCTTCCCCTTTAAGAAAAACTGGAACTCATTAGCTTGTTCTGGGAAACAAATTTTAATTATATTAATGATATTGGCAGCCTGTGTCTCTTCACCTGGATTTACACAGGCTGTTACTGCATTCTCAAATTCTATTTAAACTAATTAGTAAACTCCTTTCATTTCTTCGATCTCTGAAGGTGGGAGGGCATGTTAGTAAGACGGTGGAAAAGGCATATGGGACACATGCCTTTATCAATCACGGCATAATTTCCACCGTCTGCTTTTGTAATTTATGTTGGAGTTGTACAGAACTTTGAGACCACAGCTGGGGTACTGTGTGCAGTTCTGGTCGCCACCATGCAGGAAGGATGTGTTTGCACGGTAGAGGGTACAGAAAAAGATTCACCAGGACGCTGCCTGGGAAGGAATGTTTTTGGATAGTCTTGGGTTGTTTTTATTCAAGCAGAGAAGACTGCGGTGCAATCTGACTTGAGGTGAAAATGATGCAGAGGGGCATGGACAGAGTGGGTAAGGAGCAGCTGTTCTACAGTTGAAGGCTTATTCTTGGGACATGGGTTCAGGGTGAGGTGTAGGTGGTTTAGGGGGAATGTGATGGAAAGCCTTTCCACCTGGAGGGTGGTGAAAGCTAGGAATGTACTGCCTGGGAGGGTGATGGAGGTGAGTCACCTCACAGCCTTTAGAAAGGACTTGGATGAGCACTTGGCATTCCATTTCAAGTCTGTGGGCCAAGTACTGGCAAATAAACCACTGCATTTCAAATAAAAAGCCCCTCGTGTCTTTTGTTTAAATCTTTCACCTCATGCCTTTTAAAATTAAAAAAAAATGCCCCTGGCTTTGAAATCCCCTATTTTAGGAACAGGACACGGGCTGGCATGGTGGCTCAGTGGTTAGCACTGCTGCCTCTCAGCGCCAGGGACCTGGGTTCGATTCCAGCCTCGGGTGACAGTCTGTGTGGAGTTTGTACGTTCTCCCCGTGTCTGTGTGGGTTTCCTCCCACAGTACAAAGATGTGCAGGCTGGGTGGATTGGCCATGCTAAATTGCCCGTAGTGTCCAGGGATGTGTAGATTAGGGGGATGGGTCTGGGTGGGATACTCTGAGGTTTGGTGTGGACTTGTTGGGCTGCAGGGCCTCTTTCCACACTGTAGGGATTCTATGACACCTGCCATTCATTTTATCTTTTGTTTTGAAATTTGAACTTAATTACTGACTTATTGCCTAAAAGTTAGTCCAAACTACAAATTGTACATAATAATTGAAATAAAACTATAACCTAGTGAATATAACAGGAGGAACTGCTCTTCGGGTGAGGGACACCCCAAGGAAGGTCTATTGGAGCGTTATAAATTAGTTGGTTCAAAAATTGCTACAGTATTGCCAATACAGAGCCATGTCTATCGCAGGTTGTGAATATTGGGTCAAGTTGTTTTATGTGCCTTTGCAGAGGAAGATAAGTCGAATGTGAAAGAGAGTAGAAAGACAGATGAGTTAAAGCAGGAGAGTAGGGTGTAGTGAAGCAGCGAGTAAGTGATATCAATGTGTGAGTTTAAATTACACCCTACAATACTTTGTGACATGTCTTCCCTTCCCCACCGCCTTCTCCATGTCCCATTGATCAGTAAGTTGTGGGTATGATTTTGGCTGACAGGTCAATGTGGTGACAGGTTCCTTAGAAGGCATGTTTCCTTTAGATAAAGTGGGGGAAATTCTGTTGGGTTTTCCAAAGATCCACATTTGCCACCTCTTATTGAGAGGCATTGGATCAGCTTTCTATACACTGAAAGCTAGCTGTATCAATCGTAGCACTTTTGAGCTCTCCACCACCTCTCTGCAATTGCACCTTGGCTGGTATTCTGGTTTGAACCAATAATTAATTCCAGCTAAGTTTGAAGAGCAAAGACATGATGTCACTCCCTGCTACAAGTTCCATCTCCTTGCAACCAGTTTCACTCTGAATCTGCCCTTTCCAACATCTGTTGGCCATTTAATCTGCCTGAACCTGATTAGTCACAGTCCTTGAGTCCTCACGAGCCATGCACTGACTTTCCAATATAACATTGCACCAAAGGGTTTTTGTGTTTAGTTCTATGAGGATCAAGAGAATAACTAGGAAATGGGCAGGACCCATGAGGGAACATAGGAGTAAATGTGTATGTGGGCTCAGTCCTCAATGAACATTTTGTGTTGGTCTTCAAAATGGGGAAAAAAAAAACACCTGATATCAGCAGGACCAAGACACTTAGGAGAGAGAGGAGTAATAGCCGGATTAGCAGACTTAAACGTGGATAAATCTGCAGGCCAGGATAAGATGTATCCCAGGCTTTTAAGGCAGTTGATATCAGGGGCTTTGCAGCAATTTTTAAAACCAATTTCTGGCCACAAGTGAGGTATTGGTAGATTGCTGGGGACAGAAAACATTCTCCTGCTACTTTTTTTCTGAAAAAAAGAAAGGTAGACCAAGAAGTTACAGGCGAATTGGTCTAACTTCAATATTGAGGAAGTTTTTCGAACTAATTCTGATGCGCAGAGCATATATGTTTGGAAAGGCATGGATTAATCAATTAACGAGCATGAATTTGCTAAGGGAAGTCTGTGTTTGACAAATTGGATCGTTTAGTTTTTTTCACTAGATAATCCATTTGCTGTTGTCTATTTAGACTTTAGCATTTAAAGAAGGTTCTCCATAGCAGCTGGCCAAAAAGAATCCAAAACTGCCTGAGGTAGGGTGATAATAGATGGATGCTTCTGTGACTGGAAGTCTGTTTGCGGCGTGGTTCCACAGGGCTTGGTGCTGAGATTGTTTGTGGTGTGCGTTATGGTTTGAAATTAAATGTCAGATATGATCAAAATGTCAGTGGATGACACAAATTGGTAGGGTGATAAATGATGAGGAAGATAGCCATAGACTGCAGGAGGGTATCAACAAACTGGTCAAGCTTGCAGAACACTGACAAATGGAATTCAACTCAAGATTGAGATATAATGCACTTGGGGAGGGCCATAGAAGCAAGGGATTACACAATGGCTAATAGGACCCTCAACAGTACTGAAGTTCAGCAGGGCTTTGGGGTGCATATCCAGAGATCATTGAAAGTAACAGCACAGGTAGTAGATAAGGTGGTTAAGAAGGTATATGGAATATTTGTACTTGTTAGCCAAGGCTTAGAATATAAGAGCAAGGAGGTTTACTGCTGGAACTGTAAAAAATCACTGGTTAATCCATGACTTGAATACTTTGTGCCGTTCTGGTGGTTACATTTATAGGAAGGATGTAATTGCATTAGAGAAGGAGATTTACCAGGATACTGGCCTGGGCTGAAGGGTCTGAGCTACGGTAGAAGATTAGATAGGCTGGGGTTGTTTTGCTTGGAGTAGCAAAGGTTCAGGAGGAACAGAAGAAATACTGATAGAGGTGTATATGATTTGAGGAGCATTGATAAGGTAGTCAGGAAGACATTATTTTTCATTTGAGGGGTCAATGACCAGAGAACAGGTGGCTTTGTTTTTAAGAGGTAGAAAGCTAAGAGGCAAGTGTTTTTCTACACGGGTTGGTAGGAGTCTGGAAGTTACTGCCTGAAAAGGTGATTGAGTCAGAAGCTGTTGTAACTTTGAAGCAAGATTTAGATATCCCTTGTGTTGTCACTGCTTCCAAGGCTATGGGCCAAAAGCTGGAAATTTAGATTACTGTGGTTAGATCTTTGATGTGGACATGATGGCATGGGCAGCCACCTCTTGTACTGCAAATCTTGCGAGTCTAGACTGGAAAGTCTGGGATTTTTTAAACTGGAAGTGTAGGAGGTTGAGGGGTGACATTATTGTGGTGTAGATAAGGTGAATGAAAAGGGTCTCTTCCCTAGGGTAGGGGAGTGGAGAACTAGAGGGCTTATTTTAAGGTGAGAGGAGAAAGATTTAAAAGGGACATGAGGTTGAGTCACACATGCAACACACGCCATACACCCCACACTCTGTGTGTTAAATGAACTGCCAGAGACAGTGGTGCACGCAAGTACAGTGGCAGCTTTCAGAAGACAGTTGGATAAGTATATAAATAGGAAAGGTTTGGAGGGATGCGGACCACTCCCAGGTAGGTAGGACCAGTTTGGTTTGGGAATGTGGTCGGTGTGGACTGGTTGGATCCCCAAAGGGTCTGTTTCATAGAGACATAGAGTACTACAGCACAGAAACAGACCCTTTGGTCCAACTTGTCCATGCTGACCAGGTTTCCCCAAACTAAACTGGTCCCATTTGCCTGTGTTTGGTCCATATTGCTCTAAACCATTCATAATCATGTAGCTGTCCAAATGTCTTTTAAATCCATGCTGTATGACTCTAAATTTCAACACTACCTCAAACTTAAAAAGCAGGTAAGTGAGAACTTAATTCCCTTCCTCTTTTAAATTTCTTCCAGCCCAAAAACAATCACCTTTTTCCTTCCTCACATCTCTCTATTCTTCTATTCTAACCTTTTGTGAAATGCTCCTTGGTGTTCGCTGGCATGTCTTCAGTTGCTGAACTCTGGTGTTGTCAGAAACTGCTTCTTTGCAGTAGAACTGAACCAGAAATCCCCAGTTGAGACACTGCAGTTTTGAGGGGAATGCTAGCCAACATTTCTGACAGCGCATTGTTCTACTAGCACCGTGCTGAAGCATTCCTTCACCTCATATATCCTGCAGTCCTCCTGCAGGGCTTGAAACCACAGTCTTCTGACCCAGAGATTAATGGTACTGACACAAACAAAGGTTTGGCAGACTTTTCCTTGTGCAGCTACATGTTTCAAAAAAACAAATTGACACAGATCGCATTTTAAGGGTTACTTTTCTCTTTGTTTTTAAATGTGTTTCCTTCTAAGCATCTTATTGTCCATTGTTAGTTGTTCTGGGAAAGTGGATGTGGGATTTGTGGGAAGGGGGAATACTGGCAATGGCTTGAAACATTCTAAGTCAGTGGCTTGCCAGGTCACTTTGGAAAGCATTTGGAGTCAAAAAAAAAATTTAAAGTATGGACTATGATGCTGACCCAAACAAGTAGAACCACAGGCTTCTGATCCTGAGGATTACAATGAACATGTTGAATTCTCATGACATTTCAGCCGTCTTGGTCATTTCATTGGATTAGTTGAGGGTGACGTTTCTGTGCCAATTGCACTCATAAATTGCAAATAATGCTGCCTTTCTCCAAACAATGTTTTAAGGAGTTTTGTTTTCAAATATATATGCCCATCAAGGCTCAGTTCTTTGAAACAAACTGCCTACAAGGCTTTGAAGATGAACTTTAGAATGTTTGCAGTAACACAAAAGGTTTCCTAGGACTCTGGCATGTGGATCCCACTGATCACTTAATCTCCTTACATCAAAGGTGCTTCATGCATGGTTGGAAGGTATAGAATTGCTGCTTGTTGAGGTTTGGACCAGAGTCCAGTTGGAATTAATTGGGTTGTCAGCTGAAATCTATGTGGGACCATGTTTGGAATGGTTCTTTCTCACCCAGCATTAGGCTGCACATCTGGTTTTATGATGTCCATGTCCTGTTCTCTGCTATCTCTCTCATTGCCACTTGCCAAATCTGCCTGTGTTTGACATTCAGCCTACTGTAATATGCAAACTGTACCTTCCTTAGGTTAAACTCTGGGAAAACCAAAGACACTATCTTTAATTCATGTAAAAATCCTCTGTCTCTGTTCCTATTCTCTCAGCCTGGTCAGAGTTGCTAATCGAAGCTGGATGTTTGCAAACCTTAACATATTATGAAAGGACATGGGAGTAGGAAAGGGCTGGAGCATGGCAATGGTTTGTAATGCTCATTTGGAGAGCTGGGGCAGACGAGATCAACCAAATGGCTTTCTTCTGCATGGTAATACTACTGTGATTCAGCTCATTTTTGAGCCTGCTCAACCGTTCAATAATATCATGGTTGATGTATTTATGATCTCAATCCCACTTTCCCATCTCCCCTCCGACCTTGAGTCCCTTTTCAATCGAAAACCTATCTAACTCAATATTGAATAAATTCAATGACCCTGCCTCCACTACTTTCCATGGGTAAGGAGCTTCACAGACTAACTGTCTTAACTGAGTTTTGGACCCTTGCTCACTTTGCCACAAAGACCACCTACTTATACCTCAGTAACAATGAGCTGTTCTCTCCCAGCCTCAATCATCTGTCCAATCTCAGACTTGTTTATCTCCAGACTTGATGACCCTATTAGCAATGGAACAGTATATTCTCGCTCTCCAAAAACCTCAGCCCGCACCAAACTCTGCTGCTAGTATTCTGTGCCACATCCCTGGGCTTTTAGTAACCCCATTTTAATGCTATTCCTTTTTTGAAGTCCATAATTATCTAGCCTGATTCTACTAATCGTCTTTGGCAGAATTTAAATGTTAAAAAGCATAAAATATCCAACAGCAAACTGATACTTATTTGATTTCCATATAATGCTAACCTGCATTTATATGGCTTGAAATGTAAAATTGTTCTTCAATTTCATGACATTTTGTACACTTCAGAATCTTACCATGTGGAGTCATTGGTTATCTTAAATAACTAATCCTAAACCATTAGATGAATAGCAACAATGCATGTTTAGCATCTTTTAACGATTTCTGCAAGAAGAATAGATACTGATCAGTCATTTGGAAAAGAGTTAAAAGATTGAATGCTTTGAAATTGAGGACAGTGCTAGCCAGAAGGGATTTGATCATAAGAAACTGGAACAGGTGTAGACTGTACGGCCCTTTTGAATGGCAGAGTAGACTCAGTAGGATTATGGCTGATCCTTGCATCCTCACAGATTTGGTGAGCATTCTGGAGACTGGGGCCGAATTATCTCAAGATTGGGCCCAGAGTTAACGTTTTGAGGCATTTAAATGTAACAGTTTTGGAGAGTCGGGTAAAGACTGAGTGGTTTAGCAAAGAAATTCCAGAGCTTGAAGCTTCTGTCAATGAGGGCATAGCTGCCCAAGACAGAACAACTAAAATCTGGAATAGAGGAGGCAGAATTGAAGCTAACTGCATTGAGTAGTTGGTTGGGAGGAAGTTAGAGCTGGGAGGGGTGAGGCCAGGTGGGGATTTGAAAACCAGGCTGACTTTGTAAATTAGGGGGTGGCCTGACAAGGATCTGGGTCAGTGCATAGGGGTGAGTGGGACTGATGCAAGATAGGATAGGTTTCGTGGAATCTTCTGAAGAAGGGTCTAGGCCCGAAACGTCAGCCTTCCTGCTCCTCTGATGCTGCTTGGCCTGCTGTGTTCATCCAGCTCTACACCTTGTTATCTCGGATTCTCCAGCATCTGCAGTTCCTGCTATCTCTGTGCCCAAGGACGCTTCTGGTACAGTGGTAATGTCTCGGGCTGTGAGCCAGGAGGCCTGTGCTGAAGACCCACCTGCCACCAAACATTTCTAATGACATCTCTGAACAGATTGAATTAATAATGCCTCGATAGTACATAGTTTAACCTGTTCACATCAAATTCCCTGCGTTTGACATTTTCACAAAGTTAAAGTCTTCACAGTAGCTCTCTGCCAAATGTTAACTGAGGTGGAATAGCTACACACTCTGCAAAATTGATAAGTTTGCAGCTTTTGAACTGTTTTGAGGTTTGCTAAATCATCTGCAAAGCCTGATTATTATTCTCTTTGCAGCATTTGATTTGAACAATTTAACAAAAGACGCTCTCCACGAGGCAGCATTTGTTTGACATGGGTTCAAGTTGACTTGTCTGTAGTGAATACAGACCAATGATTAACCATACAGTAAACAAACTAGAAAGGTCTCTTCCATGTTTTGTTACTGAATTACATACAGCTTTCAGTGAGATTTTCATCAGTGAATTTGTCTGTTTTTCATCTCTGGATTCCAACAGCCAACAAAGAGACTTGACATCCCCGCTTGTGTGTCAGCGCAGCCTTCAGCTATCTGAAGAAAATTCTTTTGATGTTAAAAATCTTAAGTCCGATACCAAGCACTGGCACTGTATGCATCAGACACATGGGAAACATGCAACAGATCCCTTAAATCCCTTGAGAAATATCGCCAGTGATGCCGTTGCAAAATCCTGTAAATTCAAATGCACTGTCCCCTTCCTAGCCAATGCCCCCAGTATTGAGACACTGATTATGGCCAGTCAGCTGTGAAGAGTGAGCCACATTGTCCATGTGTGTTTCAGTGTGTGTCTGTGTCTGTGGGGAGGGGGTGTGGTGGGGGATGAGGAGGAGAGACGAGAGACAACCCACACCAAGGACATCCTCAGAGTCTTCCCAAAAGTTGAAATATCCCATTCATTAAAACTCTTGCCAAGTCTGCATAAAATGGAGAAGCATCTAGAGAATTGACTTAAACTTGTTGCCCAGCAGAGATTAGAGTATTTAAAAACCTGCTCTGACTATTGGATAGCTATTAAATTGAACCCGTTTCACAACTGACTCTACAACCCCTAACTAAATGTCCCTGGCCTTAGGAAGTCATGGACCCAGAACAACCAAGGGCTGATAAACCAGAGCGGAAGGAAATGGGCTATTGGAAACATGATGGCTCAGTGGTTAGCACTGCTGTCTCAGTACCAGGGGCACGGGTTCAATCTCACCCTCGGGCGACTGTCTGTGTGGAGTTTGTACATTCTCCCTGTGTCTGCGTGGGTTTCCTCCCACAGTCCAAAGATGTGCAGGCTATGTGGATTGGCCATGCTAAGTTGCTCGTAGTGTTCAGGGATGTGTAAATTAGATAGGTTTATAGGGGGCGGAATGCTCCAAGGGTCAGTGTGAACTTGTTGGGCCGAAGGGCCTGTTTCCACACTGTAGGGATTCTGTGATCTATGACATGATAAAAGTTGCTGGAAATCACAGTAGGTCAGGCACCATCCATGAAGAGAGAACAAGCTAATGTTTCAAATCTAGATGACTATTTATCAGAGCAAGAAATGGGATATGATGGACCCAGCATCCCCAGCCCTCACCCAAACCCAAACTGACAAACTGCATAACCACTGGGCTGACCACTGTAAGCACTAAATCATTTACTGCCATCTTGCCCACTTCTCACATCCGTGTCCCACTACCATCCTAGTGCCATGCTGGCCTGACCTATTTCCTCTTTCACAGGAGCTGTCAGAGTGCACTGTTGAACATATAAATCATAAAACCCATCCCACTAACTGTGTTTAAGAGTGACGAGGATTTTACAAATTTTATTTTTGCTGTTGGTTTCATAGATACGCTGACAAGTTCATAACAGGAGGCCCTTGTCAAGGAAACTCCAACTGTAGAATGCATCTAAAAACTGTTCATTGACCAGGGTTCACCCGAATAATTCTCTGAGCCCCTCAATATATTTTGCCTTGCATGTAACTACAAATCCTAACTTCTAGATCCCATTAACCTGATTTGGCAAAAGTTGAGCTCTTGGGAGGTGAGGGGGAACTGGATGTTTCATTGGCTGGACTGTTCTCTGTTACAGATTGGAGCTACAAAGTTTAAAATTTTGTTATTACTGAATGGACATGAACAGGTTGACCCATCACTGGAAGTTCAGTTGTTTTCCAGTCTTCTCTATTAATTTGATCTGTGCATGACTTACAGGATCACTTGACTCTGATTTTGAAGTGAGGCTCATCCATGAAGCTGGTGGCCGTTTCAAATGTATTAGTGCTGAGGAAATTAGAAATGGAGAAATCCAACTTTTTTAATTTGCGTGTTATTGCATTCATGTCTCTTGAACCAGTCTCCCTGGTGATGCTTTTATCTTGGTCTTACAAAGCTGAGTAGCAGCAGTTGAAATATAGTTTGTGCATTCAAGGGCCCAGCTCCATTGTCTTCCCAATCTAGCTAACTGGCAGGTGAGCTATTTCATTGCTGTGTGAAAAAAATATTGCAAGTATGAACTAAAGCAAGAGATGAGAATTCCTTGGCACTGAATCTGTTTCCTGGTTTTAATGTCTTTACATTAAAAAATGGTAATTTCTGTGTAGATGGTGTTGTTTATTCCACATGTGTCTCCTGGAGTTCACCTCAATCTGTGGTCAGGTGATCACTGCAGCCATTTTAGGTTCATGTTTTAAAGTGATAAGCAAATGAAGCAAGCGTGGTGTGAGAGGGAAAAATCTCTACTGCTTAGTGAGTAATTATGGTATGGAATGCACTGTCTGGAAATGTGGTTGAGCCAATTCAGTTGAGGCATTCAAGAGGGCATTGGACGCTTACTTGGATAGAATTAGTGTGCATATATATAGGGAAAAGGCAGGAGATTGGCTGTAGGTACCAGAACCACTGTAGGTATAGTAGCCTGAATGATCTTCAGTGCAGTGAGAAAATGATTTTTATTTTATTATTTTTATCATTTTACTCTAATCTCTCTAGCTGCTGCATGAACCTCTGAGGTCTGTGCACAGGGTGGTTGGAGAAATCGGAAATGAATGCAGTTGCTCAGCTTAGGGAGAATGTTGATCGCAGCTCACTTGTAATGCTACAGGAGCTTTGTGAAATAATGAAGTTTAATTCTGAATAAAATTTTAAGACCCTGGATAAACTAGATAAATAATTACATACAAGAGATTTATTTAACATAAACGAGTGACTACTTGATAGAGTTTTCTATCTTTAATAAGACATGATATAAATGCAAATCTTTTATAGGTCCAGAATTTGCTGGAATAAGGCACACCTGTGATATTCCAAGATGGACTAATTCTTGTACACTTCAACTGAAAATATTTTGTTTGAGTTGCTAACAGTGTGATGAGAGCAGCAACACATCTGACCCATTTTTCTAATCGATTTGTTCAGAGACTTGAACCCAGGTCTCAATTTAGGGGTAGGGATACTGCCATGTGTGCCACAAGAGAACCCCTTAGCAAAACATCTGAAAACTTGGTAATAATGGGACCAACAGTGTACCCGCTTAATCAAGAAGCTTTAAGGATTGATAAATTAACATAGGACGGAAGACAAATATTAGCTAGGTAGAAAGAGAAATAAGGGGGAAATAAAGTTTTTGGTTTAAGTGAAGGGGGGCAAAGAAAGTTTTTATTCAATTTGTATTTTTTTTAACAGTTAAAACCATCCTCAATCTTGCAAAAATTAGATGTCTCACTTAAAATTATGCATTTTCTAGCTGGAAGTTGATTGGCAGCCATTGAAATTTGTAACTCATTAAAAAGGTACTTGGGCTTTTATTTAGTGGAATTTGTGCTCTTTAAAGGGCAATTAATAAACGAATACAGCATCTTAATGAATCTGTGTTTGGGTAGTAAGATGCGATCAACATCTTTTGAGTGAACAACAATTGACTTTATCAAACATAACTAGAGAAATTCTTAACCAACTTGTTCAGACATATTATGAAACACCGCTGCAGGTAGAACTCTAAACTGGGGCTTTTAACCCAGTGTTAGGACCACTACTATGCTGCCACAAGAGCCCTCAAACATAATTGTATCAGGAAGGTGGATGTGCGGACATTTTGCTTGGAGCCTTGTTGAGCCTGGCAGTTCCAGATGATCAGATGTTGCTACGACATAGCTCCTTGGTTGGTAGCTTTAAAAAAAAGTCACGGTGATAGGGAAAGTCAGTCAGTTGTGTGTGATAGCACTTACAGATATAAAAGAAGCAAAAAATAAGACACAGCTCCAATTGCACACACTCAGTTGCTATACTACAGTAAAGAAAGTTACACCTTTTCCTGTTGCAGGATTGAGGGCAAGCTACCATTATTCTCTGACCCACTGGTGGATTTCTGTAAATGTGTCAACAGCTTGTTCATTCACAAGATATCTCTCCCTCGTTACAAGTTGTGGCTGATTTCTGTGCCTTAATAACAACTTAAATGGTCCAGATTTTACTGAGTATTTCTGTTTAGTGACGTGCACTACTCAGTGGCCTCTTGGAGAAAAGTATGACATGGGGAAAGACTTGCTTGAGAGAGGAATGCTGTTGAAAGAGAAATTATAAATTAAGCACAAAATTTAGGCTGACTCTACACTGCAGGAGCCACAATGTTGCATTTTAACACTTGCTGTGACTTTGGACTATTCCAAAAGTTCCTCTCCAACTCATGACATATGCTTTGAACAGTTATTAGCAGGACCAAATTTGTCCCTAGCAAGGTTAATGTAACAATAGCAAGGTTGTCTTCTCTTTTACTGATGCCTTTTGAAACAGAAGTATTGATCACAATGAAAGCAATTTTTTCTGCACTTCTTTGAATTATCCCTCTGCTATTTCCTGTCTACCTTGCCGATCTACTCGGGGATCAGTGGGGGTAAGTTGTTGGAGGGGATTCTGAGAGGTAGGATATAAATGCGTTTGGAGAGACAAGGAATGATGAGTGTGGGAAATTGTATCTTTCAAACTTGATTTAGTTTCTTGAGGAAGTAATCGAAAAGATTGAGGCAGAGCAGCAGACGTTGTTTACTTGGACTTTAGTAAAAGTCTTTGACAAGGTTTTGCATGGTCGACTGATTAGTAAAGTTGGATCACATGAGATTCAGGGGAGCCTGCCAATGACATACAAAATTAGCAACGATAGAAGACAGAGTGGTGGTAGCGGGTTGTTTTGCAGACTGGAAGTCTGTGACCAGTGATGTTCTGCAGGGATCGTTGCTGGGTCTGCTGTTGTTTGTCATTTATATAAACGATTTGGATGAGAATTTAGGAGACATGGTTAGTAAGTTTGCAGATGACACCAAAATTGATGTAATAGACAGTGAAGAAGGTTATCTAAGATTACAAAAGGATCTTGATTGATTGGGCCAATGGGCTGAGGAATGGCAGCTGGAGTTTAATTTGGATAAATGTGAGGTATTGTATTTTGGTAAAGTGAACAAGGGCAGGACTTGTACGTTTAATGGTAGGGCTCTGGGTAGTGTTGTGGAGTAGATATTCGGGGCTTCAAGTACTTAGTTCTTTAAAAGTTGCAAACAGCTAAACAGAATGGTTAAGACGACGTTTGGCATGCTTGCCTTCATTGCTCAGACCATTGAGTACAGGAGTTGGGATGTCATGCTGAGGTTGTACAAGACATTGGTGAGGCCTGTTCTGAAGTACTGTGTGAAGTTCTGGTCGCCCTGTTATAGGAAGTGTATTATTCAATTAGGGTGCAGATTCAGCACTGAGTTGAGGAAGAACCCCTTCCCTGAAAGGGTTGTGAATCTGTGGAATTCCCATCCAGTAAAGCAGTTGAGGCTACCTCATTGAATATCTTTGCCTAAAAAACAGATTTTTGAACAGTAAAGGAATTAAGGATTGTGGTGAACGAACGGGTAACACCAGCCATGATCCTATTGAATGACAGAGCAGGCTCAAGAGGCAGTACTCGTGCTCCGACTTGTTTTTTTTTAAAGGGATTAGCACAATATTTCTGGAACTGGAGTGTTTTGAGTTATAAGGAGAGGCTGGAACTGTTTTTACGAGAGAGTAAAAGGTTGAGGGGTGACCTTGTAGAGGTTTATAAAATCATGAGGTATACAGATAAGGTGAATGGCAGGTGTCTCTGTCGTAGGGTAGGGGAGTTCAGAACTAAAGGGTTGAGAGGAGAAAGATTTAAAAGATACCTGAAGGGCAACATTTTCAGACGCTGGTTCGTATGTGGCATAATCTGCCAGAGGAAGTGGTAGATTCAGGTACAGTTACAGCATTTAAAAGACATTTTGAGCAGGCACATGAATAGGAAATGTTTAGAGGGATATGGGCCAAATGCAAGCAAGTGGGACTAGTTTGAGAAACCTATTTGGCATAGACTAGTTGGACAAAGGGTCTGTTTCTGTGTTATACATGTCTGATTTGATGCTGCTGAAAGCTATGTTGTAGTTGAACATTACTATTTATTGAAGATTATCTTTCGGCTGTGTAGATGACAAGGCTTCTACTGAGAACCATTTCCCAGGAGTACTGGTTGTCATATGATCTTTTATCACTTGTGCAGACTATACAGTTAATAGTTAATATTAATCAATGAGTAATACTGTGCTGCTTATCAACTTGCATCCTGTGTAAAAGTATCAGGAGTTGAAATAACAGCCTGTTGTCTGAAAAATTGCCCATGGATCCATTGCATTGTTCAATGAAGGAGGAAAGCCATAATATATGCACACATTCAAAAACAGGAGGTCTAAACTCTGCAGCTGACCTGGTTCATTTCAATTCTTTCATGCCTCCCACCCCTTTGGAATTGGATTGAGAAGCTAATAATTGTCCATTGTAACAGACAAATTGCTGGCAGAACTCAGCAGATCTGATAGCATCTGTGGGAGGAAGCAGAGTTGATATTTTTAAGTATGGTGACTCTTTGTCATCTAAAGAGTCACCAGACTTGATGTTAACTCTGGTTTCTCTCCACCCCGATGCTGTCAGACCTGAGTATCTTCAGCAATTTGTTTCAGTTTCAGATCTCCAGGGTCTGCTGTTCTTTGTTTTATATAACAATTCCATTCTGTAAGGATAAGACCCATTTTTCTTCGTACTATGAGGCTAAACATATGTAGAGTCATAGAGTGATACAGCATAGAAACAGGCCCTTCGGCCCCAACTGGTCCATGGCGCCCACTCAGCTAGTTCCAGTTGCCGGTGTTTGGACCATATCCCTCTAAACCCTTATCGTACATGTATCTAACCAGATGTTTTTTTTTTAAATGTTGCTATTGAACCTAACTCATCCATTTTCTCCAGCAACCCATTCCACACACGCACCACTCTCTGCCTGAAGAAGTTGTGTCTCAGGTCCTTCTTAAATCTATTCCCTCTCACCTTAAAACCGTGTCCTCTAGTTTTTAGTTCCCGTCTCTGGGAAAAGGACTACATGTGTTCATCCTATCCATGCCCTTCATGGGATATACAAATGGAAAAACTGCAGGAAGCAGCTATACTTGGAATGTTGCTGTCCCTTAGGTTCACCGGAGCGTTAAATGAGTTTGGCATGTAGAATTTCTGCAGGACATGTCAACCTGCGGGAGGAGATGAATCATCTTTGGACAAAACTGCAAGACACTAAATTTGCATATTTTGCCTAAAAACTCTAAGATGCTTCACTGGGACTTTGAGATGATGAAAGGTGCTCCTAGGGTAAAGATAAACCCTTTTACATCATCTCATTTTTGAATAGGTATCAAAGCTTTAACTAAACGTTCCCCCAGTAGTCTTTCCTCACTACCAAAGTTGAAACGAAATACATGAAAATTTCAATTCCACCCTCGGGTGACTGTCTGTGTGGAGTTTGCACATTCTCCCTGTGTCTCTATGGGTTTCCTCTGGGTACTCCGGTTTCTTCCCACAGTCCAAAGATGTGCAGGTTAAGTAGATTGGCCATGCTAAATTGCCCATAGTATCCAGGACATGCAGGCGAGGTGGGTTAGCCATGGGAAATGCAGGGTTACAAAGGGTAGGGGTATCAGACTGGGTGGGAGGGTTGGTGTGGACATGATGGGCCAAATGGCCTGCTTCCATACTGCAGGGATTCTATGATTTTTGTTTTGAAATCTATCTGTTTTACATTTTTTTAGGGCAACAGGGAAACAGCAAATAGCTCAGCTCCAAAGGTTCAATCGATTAAATTATTACCCATTGTCTATCCATGCCAGCTGATGCCACTGTAACCTTCCAAATGCTTGGAAGTGAAGCGGTGACAGCTGTAGGAACCCTGATGATGGCCTTTTTGAAAAATTATAAATTCTAGCCTGGCTTTAGCAACCAGAATCACTCATTATTCACATTGCTGTGTTTTTGAGTGATTCACAGCTGCATTTCAAGAGTGTAACATTAGGCAGAGCATCTAGACAATTCAATAATATTGCACTTTTCTTTGAACTTGTGAATGATTTCACATTTTGAGTCTAAATCGATGAGGCAAAACCATTCTTTGCTTGGGGGATTTTGGCTTAAATATCTTCCTGTGAAAGTTATTGGATTTTGGGTTGCTGGCTCTGATTTTTGTGCAGCATTAGCTAAAACCCATGGCGTACACTTGCACTGTTCCGTGACTGAAATTAAACAAAATATAAACTTTGAAGCTCATTTTCAGCAGCAGGCATCAAAGAGACATAATTCATGATGAGAGATCTTCTACCCCTGTTGCAGCATGACATTCGCCTTAATCAAAGTTTAAACATTTCCTAGATAACCATGATACGCTATTCTTCCTTGTGTGTTTGGATCTCTCTGCAGTTTTTAACGTGGTTGATCGCATCACACCACACCCTCTTCCACTATCTCGCCTCTGTGGTCCAGCTGGGAGTAGGATTTCCCTTGCCAGACTCCTTTAATCAGAGAATCTCGCAATGGATTCCCTCCCCTCTCACTACCTCAATACTGTATGTTCTTGACTGCTCCCCTTAGGTCCCCCTCAGCAACAGTCATCCAAAGACATGACACATAACGATTGTTGTTGGCAACTACTGGCTAAGGAGTCCCATTGCCCACCTAGGACATTCCGTGTCACTGGGCACGGGTTCAGTGGGTCCTTGTGTGTCTGATGAACCTGATCCTAGGCTGCATCTCTGTCCATGCATTTGGCAGGTATTGCCAGGAGGTGAACTTGGTTTTTGGCCTTGAACGCACTGGCATTCCTTTCTCTGATTCCTTGTATGTACTTTCTCTTACTGATTTGAATTTATTATTGACACGTGCACTGAGATAGTGAAAAGTATTGTTTGCATACTAACCAGACAAATCCCAAGAATGCCAGGTAATAGACCAGAATCCAGAATATAGTGTTACAGCTACAAAGAAGGTCATAGGCTCATACAGCATGGAAAAAGAAGCTTCAGTCCAAATACTCCACGCAGACCATGTTCCAAAACTAAACAAATCCTGTTTGCCTGCATTTGGCCCATATCACTCCAAACATTTCCTATTCATGTACTTGTTCAAAGTCTCTTAAGTGTTGTAACTGTGCCACATGCACCACTTCCTCTGGCAGCTCATTCCACAGAGGAACCAATCCATGTCTTTTAAAAAAAAAAAATATCTGCCATGTCCTTTTTAAATCTTTTACCTCTCACCTTTAAAAATATGCGCTGTTGTTTTGAACTCCCCCTTTTTAAGAAAAAGACCTTTGCTATTCGCTTTATCTATGCCTCTCGCAATTTTACAAAGCTCTAATAACGTCACCCCTCAACATCCTACACTCCTGGGGGAAAATGTCCTAGTCTATCTTTATAACTCGAACCTTCCATTCCTGGCAACATCCTGGCAAATCTTTTATGGGCCCTCTCCAGTTTAATAATGTCCTCCCTGTAACAGGATGACCACAACTGTGCACAGCACTCCAGAAGAGGCCTCACCAATGTCCTGTACAATTTCAACATTACGTCCCAACTCCTATACTCAAAGGTCTGAGCAATGTAGGCAAGCGTGCTAAACACTGCCTTAACTACCCTGTCTATCTGTGACACAAATTTCAAAGAATTATGTACCTGAACCCCTAGGTCTGTCTGTTCTATAACACTGCCCAGGGCCCTACCATTAACAGTACATATCCTGACCTTGATTGTTTTACAATAATGCAATACCCCACGTTTATCCAAAATAAAGGCCATCTGCCACTCCTCAGCTCATTGACCCAGTTGATCAATGTCTCCTTGTAATCTTTGATACCTTCCTCACTGTCCATTATACTACCAACTTTGGTATAATCTGCAAAATTACTAGCCATGCCTCTCATCAAATCACTATATAAATGACAAACAAAAGTGGACCCAGTACCGATCCCTGTGGAACACTGCTGGTCACAGGCCTCCAGTCCTGAAAATCAACCACCCTCCACCACCACCCTCTGTCCCCTGCTGTTAAGCTAATTTTGTATCCAATTAGCAAGCTCACCCTGAATCCCATGTAATCATGCAGAACCTTGTCAAAGGCTTTACTAAAGTCCAAGTAAACAATGTTTGCTGCTCTGCCCTCATCATTCGTTTTGGTTATTTCTTCAAAAACTCAAACAAGTTTTTAAGATATGATTTCCCTCACACAAAACCATGCTGACTGTCCTTAATCAGTGCTTGCCTCTCCAAATCCTATCTTTCAGAATCACCTCGAACACCTTACCCACCTCAGAGGTCAGACACATGGGTCTGTAGTTCCCAGTCTTCTCCTTACAGCCTTTCTTAAATAAAGGCACGATGTTAGCCACTCTCCAGTCCTCCGGCACCTCACCCATGGTTATAGGTGATCCAAATATTTCTGTTAGGGGCGCTGCAGTTTCTTCCCTAACTTCCCACAATGTCCTGAGATATGGTTGATCAGGTCCTGGAGATTAATCCACCTTTGTCTTTTCTAAGACCTCCAGTTCTTCCTCTTCTGTAATGTGAACTGTTTTTTAAAACATCTTTATTTCCCTGTGTTCTCTAGCGTCCATGTATTTCCCAACAGTAAAACTGATATGAAATATTCATTTAATATCTCTCCCATCTCCTGAGAGTCAACACAAAGACAACTCCTTGATCTTTAAAGGGCCCTACCTTCTTTCTAGTTGCTTCTTTGCTCCTAATGTATTTGTACTTGTAGAATGTCTTTGGAATGTCTTTAACCTTTATCTACCAAGGCTATCTCATATCCCGTCTTTACCTTCCTGATTTCCCTCTTAAGAATGCCCCTACACCCCTTATACTCTTCAAGAGATTAATTTGATCCCAGTTGTTTATATCTAATATGATTCTTTTTTATTCTTGATGAGAATCTCAATATTTTTATTCATCCATTGACCCCTAATCTTACCAGCCTTACCTTTTACTTTAACAGGAACATAATACGTCTGAACTCTCACTGTCACACATTTGAAAGCCTCCCACTTGTTGGTTGTCCCTTTACCTGCAAGCAGTCTACGCTAAATGACTTTTGAAAATTCTTGTCTCATATATTATTAAAATTTGCCTTGCTCCAATTAGTAACTTTTAAATTTCATGGAAGGCATATCCTTGTTGATAACTTTTTTAAAACTAATAGAATTATGATCACTAGTCCCTACTAAAGCTTCAATCTTGAGACGTCTTCATGAACCACCACCATTCGTAATCCCACAATGTTGTGTCATGCCCTCAAGGCATTGAAAGGGATCCATTTTTTTTAGGTGAAGTCTTGACTGTCAAATGGATACTTGCTGGAATTAGAATGTGCAAGGTCCAGCTTCAAAGCTAACTCTTTACTCTTGTAAAATTTCACAGCTATAATTGCAGAGGCAATGTAGACACAACTAGACAGTGAGGGCACAGATATTTCGTCTCTGATCCTGAACTGATAAAGGGAGAGTCTGAATCCTTGTTATGCCTACAGTGGTGCTAGAGGCCCCAGATATTGCCAATGACACTTTTTTTTTGATACAAGTTGTCAAAACTATCAAGTTACATTACTGATTAATGATCCATGTGACTTGACGGGTCTTTAAATAGCATTAATTATATTTTTCTGAACCCATATCCGTCAGCTTCCAACATTGGAACTGGGAAAAGCAGGCACTTTCCTGCTCAGTGTAAGCCTGCCTCTAATATCACCACTGTTGAAACCTGATTGCTAGGAAGAGACTTTATTGATCTGGAAAAAGAACTAATTCCCAGTCTAAATGAATCATTCTATATATTCTTGATATGCATCAAAGCTCCTACAAGTAATAAAGGAATTGTGCAGGATCAGTCAACTACAAGAACTATCACTGGACATTGCTTTATTGGGTTTGAATTCAAACAAATGAAAGCTTACCTCTCTGATTCAAGTTATTCCAAATAGTTTTTATTAATTTCCTCCCTTTGTATGTGTGTTGCAATAACTTTCCTGAGTTGAGAGCACATTAAGATTAAGATGAAATAGGATTTGTTAAAGAATTTGCTATGGGTCATTTTGAAACAGGACTTGAGAGTTTTGAGGAAATATTCCCTTCTGAGAACAGACTGAGTTTTTTTTTTAAAATAATACACACCTTGGTTCCTGTCAAGAAGACTACCATAAAATAATTTATTTCACTGTCCCCTCTTGTCATAACAAGTGGGGAGGGATCCTCCAGAACTGACACACTAAAGCAGTCATATAGTTCAAATTAGTTCAAAGTAGTTCCTACTATCTCTAGTTCAAATTAACTGTTTATTGATTAAAAAGTTAACTTTAGCAAAGATGGTGACAAAATTTATTGACAGACGATGCTGTTCAGTATTCACGGCACATCAAAAGCAAGTTAGGTATCGAACCAGGGTACAGGAAAGACAGTCTTATAGTGCAGCTCAAACAAAACAGGAAAAGCAATTCCCATTCTGTCTAATCACTTCACTCCCTCAGGATCAGAGTTGGTGTCAAAAGAACTTGCAGGTAGAGGGCACTTATAATCCACTTTCCCTTTATATACAGATCCCATACCACTTCCTGGTTTAAAACTGGTTTTAGTTGATCCAGTCATTGGGTCAGTATTGATGAACAAGACAAGATAATAGATTAGTCATGTTTTCGTGGTCAAAAGCAGTCTTCCTACAATGACCCATTGTATAGTCACAAGGAATGAAAGTGATTCACCATTGCCAATGTTGAAGGACACCGGTGAAAACTGATAGCAGAAGTCGGCTAATTTAGTGTCCCCATTCATGGGTAGGTTGTGTCATTGGTTAAGACAGTATTTATTGCTCATCCCTAATTGCCTCCCTCCTAGGCCACTGTAGCACTTGGGGTCGAGAGTGTAGGGCTCTTGGGAATAAAAAAGATACCTGGTTCACTATTGGTGGTTATGAAGCCCACTTTAAAAAGAGCCCTTGTCTAACTTCAATGGAAGAAAGACTGCCAAAAGAGTTTTTTGAGGGAAAAAAATCAAACAGCCTGTGGCAGAACATGTGGCAGATACTAACTCAGTTGACAGATAAGGATCTCCTTGATTGATTGACATCCCCCAACCAAGTCCTCCCGGCCTGGTTCCAACACACTCTCTTTCTTCTCTGGGAAGTTGAGTGCGTATTCCTGGAAGACCTTGACCCTGGTGAAGAAGTGCTTGTTGTGCCAACAGTCTTCCATGTTGCCAAAATCGATGGTGGCCCGATTTTGAGAACTCTCTACATGTTTTCTCCTCAGTTTCCCTCTGACTATTGGTGAGCCTACAGCACAATCCCATCAAGTTGCTCTTCGGCTTCATATTTCTCAGTTCCACCCATATAGCTTCATTAATGATCCCTCAGAAAGATCAGAAATAGGTTGCTAAAAGACTTGAGTCTTTTTGAGGCTACTGCCAAGACTAATTCTTCAGTTTGCTTCCTTGAAGTTGGTGTTTGAGGCTTGAAGGTTCTCTTCCGAGATTGCTTGATAGAGCTCTCCTTTTTCACCACCCTTCTCAACTCCCTTCATCCAGTCTGTCTTGTGAGACTGTTCTTCAGTGTTTGGATAGGACCATAGGGACAGGCATAGACTGTACCACTCCAAGTTAGCCTGCTCCGCCATTAATAATTAATTGCTGATCTGTACTGAAACCCCATTTCCATGACTAATTCACAACCTTTGCTGTCTTTACCTATTTTTTTTAAAACAACTGCTGGTGTCTGTCTTGAACATTTCAAGATAGTTTGATGCACAGTTTTCCAGGGATTGTTGGCAGAGGTTTTTGGTGATGAGATTTTTGTGTCCGGAAGGAAGATTTGCATTTTGAGCTCCTCAGCTGGGTGTCCAAAACAGGCCCAATGAAGTCGTGTAGCTGAAGGAAACATTGCAGCCAATCTGTACACATTGCTATTTTGGACGTTCAATCTGTGGATCATTAAATCATGTTTTTAAGACATTTCATGAGGGATTAATATTGGTTCCTACTTCTTGTTTGAAAATAACAGCATGGGTTTAATCTACATCCATCTCGTGTTGTTGCTGGTTCCCAATTTCATGTCTCATCTGGATGGTAGCAATGCAACACTGTAGAAACCCTTGGTACTGCACTAGTGAGGGGATTGGGTGCTCATGAACAATATATTACTGTCTCTGAACTGCATTTGAACCTATTGTCTGACTCTGATGCAAAAGTGCTACCAACTGAGTGATGGCTAACAATAGTATAGCTTTGAGAGATAGTAGGAACTGCAGATGCTGGAGAATCTGAGATAACAGGTGTAGAGCTGGATGAACACAACAGGCTGAGCAGGAACGCTGATGTTTCGGGCCTAGACCCTTCTTCAGAAAGGGTCTAGGCCCGAAACATCAGCCTTCCTGCTCCTCTGATGCTGCTTGGCCTACTGTGTTCATCCAGCTCTATACCTTGTTATCTCAGTATAGCCTTGAGGGTTGTTTCTCAGGCAGTACAACATACTTGGAGCAATGGATCTGCTGATGACCTTTTGCAGCAAAGATATTGATGGTTCCAGTTTGCAAGTAATTTCTGGTTAAATTTGTAGAATTGTTTTTGCAGCTGGTCACCTCAGAGGGTAGACAGCTTGATGGTGTCCTAGTGCCTATTTTAAAGAGAAATAATATTCGCTGTTATCCATGATTCTTAAATTCCTTAATTTTCCTAACCGTTATCCTCCTGCTTTAAAGGTCTCCATGACCTTGCCCTTCTCTGTCTGTAACTTCCACTAGGCCTATGCCCCTCATTTCTTTACACTTCTCTAATTTTAGGCTCTTGACATCCCAGAATTTAATTGGTCCTCCGCCGACTTTTTACCCTCAGCAATCTTGACCCTAACTTCTGGAAGTCCCTGGCTGTACCTCTCTGTGCTCCCTGTCATATTTAAAATTTGCTCCTTGAAATTTACCTCCTTTTAAACAGGCTCTTGGCCACCTGTCCTCAATGCTCTTTATGTACCTCATTCTCGATTGATTTGTTTTTAACTTGTGAAGTATATGGGATGTTTTACTGTAACGACTATATAAATGTGAGTTGTTGAGGGTGGTGCCTTGGCCAGAACTCCCTTTTTTTGTTTTTGGAGCCATTAACCTTTGGAAGAGCAATGTATTAAAACTGGATAAAGTGTGTGTCAAGCTTCTTCCTCAGTGGAGCATGCACAAATATGACCGTGATCTGAACTTAAAGTGTCGAAGTTTGAAGCAACTTGCTCTTTTGCCAAAACTATAACATTTTGCCCTGCTAAGATGGGTCAGCAGTTATAACTTAAATATGTAGAGTACTTAGCAACCTCTGCAGCTTCCAAAATATGCTCTTGTACTTGGTCCCATGACGCACCTACGACTGGACATTACAAGTGGGACACCTAGAGAATGACATTATTATCCTTAGCTCATGACTTTCTCAAAACAGACTGAAGGGAACCTTGGTGTCTGTTTTCAGCATGTCGGGCTGCATGGCTCTGACAAAGTGGAGTGCTGTTCCTTTGATCTTCCATCACAGATGTCCAACTGCTGGTAGATTAAAGACCACAAGGGGATATTAACAAGCTAGAGATATCAACTCCTATTCTCTAGCTGTCTCAGGAATTAACCCTGTTTGCACACAGATGCTTCATCCTGCAATGTACTAAACCAGCGCACATTTGTACTTGGGTTGCATTTTGTCGATTTTATTGCATTGCCATGACTTTTTAGGAGGCAAGCGCAGTTGCTCTCTAAAATATATTTTGGCCTTGTCTCAATGTTAAGCTTCTGGGCTATTGGCAGTCATACACAACCAGTAGCTGGGTGCAGTGCGGGGAGTTGGGATTGTGGGATGACACATCTTCCAGAAAGAAAAAGCAGCAAAACTTGGAAGTGATGTATCAGGCTGAAATTCGTCTTGTATACCTTAATGGAGCTCCATTTCAGACTTGGATTGTTCAACTTTTACTCAGTCTTTTCCTCTCTCACCTTCTCTTGAACCCCATTCTAAAAGTTTGAAAATTCAGCATGGAGGATTCTTAAAGCTGAGAGAGAAATCAAGGTGATTGATCTATAATTGTGCACATTATTATAACATGAGCCAAAAAAAAAGAAGCCTTTTTACCTTAAAGACCTGGGTTGAAATCCAGACGTCTAAGAGTGTCCTGTGATGTGAGCCTTGGGCAGTCTATGTTCTGGTGGGTGTCCACAGCAAAAAGTGCTTTGTGTTTGATATTAAGCTACTTGATTCAAAAGCCACACCATGATTTGATTAGGAAACGGAGACACAATTAGCCACTGGTGCTGTACGTGTTCTCTGAGGGAGAAGATTTGTTCTTGGAATGTCAACACGTTGTCTCTTTCTAGTTGCTCTGAGGCTTGGAGAGGAAACCACGTAATGAGGAACTACAATCACCTTGGAGAACAGAGCAGGTAGAGGACCCTTTCTGAAGAAAGATCACTGGACTCGAAAGGTTAACCCTGTTTCTCTCTCCACAAATGCTGCCAAACCTGCTGAGTTTCTCCAGCAGTTCCTGTTTCTGTGCCTTTCAAGTAGTAGAAAGGTGGGTCAGCAATTTTCAGGGCATCTGTGAACCATTTCGAGTCTTTCTCCATGGTTCCATTTGACAGATTTCGTGATTTTATTGAAGTCAATTCAGTTCCACTGCATAAGCAGTTTGGATTTAACCCCAGCAGCAATGACCGTTTAGTGCAGAAAACATTGAAAAAATATTGAGTTACAATTTAACTAAAAATAAAACACTCAAAGAGAACATATTGAAATGACCAACAGCTGGAGAAATGGGGTGTATTTTCAGAAAGGCCTCGGAGAGAATTTGAGCAATGTGGAATTTGGAAGTGTTTAAAGGAGGATTTTGGATTTTTCGTGATGCTTGTTTTTCAACAGCTCTAGAAGACCCAAATTATTATGTCAATGAAACACTTTAAGAATATATTGCCACTGTTGGCATGTGGAAAATGCAGCAGTGAATTTTTATCCAGCGAGATCCATTTTCCTTGCATGATCTGTAGTGCCCCTCAGACGAAACTCACCACCACTTATCTCTCAAATGAGAGAGCAACCCTATGGTCCTCCAGGACTATTGCAAATCTACCTTTATTTTTTAAACCCTAATGAAGGGTAAGAACCTGTTCAGCTGATGTTTGTTTTTAGTCTATCTTCTACCGCACACTACTGAGCAACCTGTTCGAATAGTATAGGACTGAGGAGTTGTGGCAGTACTCTACCCCAAATAAAAGCCGTTGATTGATATCCAGGCATTTCATCACCATTATAATAACTCTTGCCTGCCTTGCTGGAGTCCAGATCAGCCTGTTAGACTCCAAAGAGCGGAAACCATATTGTTGGCTTTAGAGAGGATTTTCTTTCCTGTTTGACTTTAACTCTTGCAGTTTTCTGATGTGTGGTGGCAAAATCTAGATTTGCCAGCACTAACACAGTAAGGAGGCAATGGCCTGATGATATTATCGTTAGACTATTAATGCAGAAACTCAGCCAATGATCAGGGTACATGTGACTCCAGACTGACAGCAATGTGGTTGACTCATAACTGCCCTCTGGGAAATTGGGGATGGACAATGAATGCTAGCCAGTGACACCCTCATCCTGTGAATGAATAAGAAAAAAACTCCAAAGTATACCTTATTCAGCAGCCTAGGAAAACTGCACAGAACCCAGCATCAAGAGGGTTAACATCTGGCCCAACTGATGCGTTACAAAGATATGACATGAAAGCTTAAGAGAAAGTTAGCTTTTGCTGGAAGGACTCTAATGTTCAAGCACACCTTTCCAGTGCCTCTGATTGTGGACAGTTTTAAATTTGTTTAACTATGGTGAAGAAACCTGGTGGAGGTCGCTCTCTTTCTTAAAGAAAGGCATTTATGATTACGGTCACGAATGTTTTGCCTGGGAACTTGCCTGTTAGCAGCCTTGCCAGTTAAATTACAGAAAAATAAATGATAAATAATAGTTCATTTTGAGCATTTTGATGTGTGTTAATTCATTATGCTCTGGATTGTGAAAGAATGGCACTTCTGGCTTTAGCGGCCGCTTGTTAGACTGTCAAAGAATGAGAAAGGGATTTAATCGACAGCAGTGGGAGCAGAACGGTGAGAAATGTTTGACCTTTTTTTGCCGACGGAAGATAATGATCAACACACACGACCTGAAACTAACTCTATTTGTAATCTTGTTCCAAGCCAAAGTTTTTGAACACTAGGGTTCTGTTTACTCCTGTTTCTATCTTTTCCCACTTAGCTCCTTAAGTCTATTCTGATATTCAGTTAGATTTTGTGTTTATTTGATTTGTGGGATGAGGATATTGTTGGCTGGGACATCTTTTATTGTCAATCCCTTGTTACACTTGAACTTATTAGATTGCTAGGTCATTTCAGAGGACAGTTAAGCGTTAACTGCATTGTTGTGGGCCTGGTGTTGCATATAGGCCAGACCAGGCAAAGATGGCAAATTTCCTTCACTAAAAGGCATTAGTGAACTAGATGAATATTTATGATCATGGTTATATCGTCCCCATTATGTTATCTTTTTCTTCTAATTTGCAGATTTTATTGAGTTCAGATTTCAACAGGATAGCACAATTCAGAAACCCCAAATGGCAAGATATGTCAAATGTTTCTTCAAGAAGAAGAAGAAATCATATGTAAGGTTTAGGAAACTAAAATCAAACAAGGCTTCATAAAAGAAGCAGGAAAGAACTCAAACAAGGAATTAGGAGGGCTAAAAGAGGGCATGAAATGTCCTTGGCAAGTAAGCTTAAGGAAAATCACAAGGTATTTTACTAGAAGCAAGAGGGTAGCTGGGGAAAGGTAGGACCACTTGAGGACAAAGGAAGAAATTTATGCATGGAGTCAGAGGGAGTGGGTGCCATCCTCTTAATGAATACTTTGTATCAGTTTTCACCAAGAAACAGGCCATGGATGGTAAAATTAGGGACAGTGTGTTGATATTCTACTGCATTTGGATATTAGAAGGTGGTAGTGGTGGATGGCTTGATTTAGTTCCCAGGACTTGATGGGATCTATCCCAGGATATGAAGGAAGGTTAGGGAGGACATTGCTGGGCCATTGACTGAGATCTTTGTATCCTCTTTAGCTGCAGATGAGGTCCCATAAGACTGGAGCATAGCCAATGTTGTTCTTTTGTCTAAGAAGGGCAGCAAGATAATCCAGGAAATTATAGACCAGTGACCATTTGTATCAGTGGTAGGGAAGTAATTGGAGAAGATTCTTAGGGACAGGATTTACAAGCATTTGGAAAATAAGGGACTTCTTAGGGGTAGTTGTCATGGTTTTGTGTAGAGGAGGTCTGATCGAACGAATTTGATTAAGTTTCTTTTTGAGGAAGTAAAGGAAATGATTTAGGGTAGGGCAGTGGTTATTGTCTATGTGGACTTTAATAAAGCATTTGACAAGGTAGGCTGGCCCAAAATATTAAGTCATATGGGATCCATGGTGAATGGGTAAGCTGGATACAAAATTGGTTTGGTCATAGTTAATTATGGGAGGGGTGTTTTCTGACTGGGGCTCTGTAACCAATGGTGTTCTGCAAGGAGCAGAGCTGGGACCTCCATTTGTAATGATATATAAATGATAGCCTGATTAATAAGTTTGCAGACAACACAAAAATTGGAGTTGTGGATAGTGAAGAAGATTGTCAAAGGATACAGAAGCGGAGATATGAGTTGGAAAGTTGGTGGAGAAGTGGCAGATGGAATTTAATCCAGATAAATGTGGGGTGACATGTTTTTGGGAGGTCACATGCAAGAGGGAAGTGTGCAGTAAATGGCAGGATTGTTAGGAGCATTGATAGAGAGATCTTGGGGTACAAGTCCATAGTTCCCTGAAAATAGCAACCCAAGAAGATAAGGTAGTAAAGAAGGCATACGACATGCTTGCCTTCATCACTTGTGGCAGTGAGTATTAAAGTTGTGAAGTCATGTTGCCGCTGTGTAAAACTTCAGTTAGGCAACGTTTGGAATATTATGTGCAGTTTGGTCACTGTGCTTTAGGAAGGATGTGGAGGCTTTAAAGAGGGTGCAAAAGAGCTTACTAGGATGTTGTCTGGTTTGGAAGTGTTTTAGCTATAAGAGGAATTTGGACAAACTTGGTTTCGCTAGTATGATGGAAGCTGAGGGGCAACCTGATAGAAGTATATAAAATTACGAGAGGCACAGATAGGGTGGATAGTTGAAGTTTTTCTCCTCGAGTGGAAATGTGAAAACTAAGGGGCATAGGCGTGAGGTGTAGGGGTTGCGGGGTGGGGGGGCAGTGGTTGCGGGGGTGCGCAGGTGTTGGGTGTGAGTGGAGTTTAAAGGAGATGTGCAAGGAACATTTGTTTTCGAGGTTACAGGTGGCAGAAGCAGAGATGATAACAAAGTTTAAGAGACATTTGGGCAGGCACATGAGCAGGCAGGGAATAGAGGGATATGGACCATGTGCAGACAGAAGGGAATTAGTTTAGAATGGCATCATGGTTGGCACTGAGATGGTTGGCCGAAGGGCCTGCCTCTGTGTTGTACTGTTTTATGTTCTGTGTTCTATTTGCACAAATTTTTTTGTTTGATTAGAGGAAAACATTGTGCTACATGGGTGGCAGGGCAGCAGAGAGCTGGGTATGTGGAGGTAGCAGGGGAGGATTGGATGGTAGAGTTGAATGGGCAGGCACGAATCAGATCCACCCTTGGTTTCAGCCGTTGATAATGTAGGATGAACATGCCAGGAAGTTGGCACTGATGGGTCCCCGTGGAACCTCCATCTGTCAAGATCCTAAGAGACCACATGATGTTGGTGATTATCATATCCCAAGGGACAATTGCCATTGAACTATGGTGTAATAAAATATATTGGACCTAAGTACCATTGTGGGTTAACTGCACCAGCCTCTGCTATCAGATAAGGAAATGGTGTTTACTCATGATCAGAGTCTGGGAGAAAGTAGCATTGAAAGAAGTTAGTGGAAGGTAGTGTTTTCATGCCTGTAAAATGTTATAACGAAGTTAATGTTTCAATGTATGAACTAATTGACTTATTTGATATAAACATTTGTGCCGTTTTTCTGCACACCCTGGCTGCTAGTTGATAAACAGGCAGGAAGCTCCAAAGCTGAAACTTCAACGTTGGTCAAACAGCGCCAGCATATGCATTGTGATTACCTCCCCAGGTTATTGTAGGCCCACTTTAATATTATTGTTAAGTATTCCATTTTGTTTTTGGAACGTGACATATTTGTATCTCAGAATTCATCCATCTTTTTTCTTCATTGCACCTGGAATTGAGCATTCTTTAAATATAGGAGTGAGACATGCAGATTGTGATTGAGAGCTGCATCTGAAGGTGGACCCCAAAACGATTGGTAATGTTGGCTAACTCACCTTATACCCATCGCAAAAAAGGGGCACTTTCTAAAATCTGCACTTTCTAAAATGTGCACTTTTTATATTTAAAAAAGCATACCTATCTAATTTTACTATCAGTGATGTTAAAATCTGACAGACAACCTTTACTGTCTTACTGAGTTCATCTGCTCCTGTTGCTGGCCTCAACATGGTGTTACAAGAGTATATTTGATCAGGGATAGGTGCAGAGGAAGATGCAAGTCTATTGGGCAAGGTGCAGGAGAATGTAAGTGGTTTTGGATTGCTCTAGCACAGATCTGGCACAGACAGAATGGACCAAGTGCCCTCTGTGCTGGGAAAATGCTGTAACATCTCTGAATACTTCTCAAAAAGATTAAAGTTCTAATTCATCCAAATTCATCAAGTATTTAACTGGTATAGTGTTCTTTGCTTTTTGTTGCCATTCTTTCCACACGTCTACAGTTGTGGGGGGTGAAACTTTGAATCTCTCATGACATTTGAAGCCTGCCAATTTTGCTTTCATCCAAATTTGAGCAGCGTCTTGCATCCTAGAAGTATATACACACACAAATAAATCCTGCAAAAATGCATTTCATACATCTATTTTTCCATGGTTGCTCCCTTTTTAGCTTAATTGAACTGTCTCCAAACCCTTGCCATGTTCCCCATATGTTTGCTGTCTCTGTATCATTTGTCTGTCATTTGATGTTATTTATAATTCTGTTCTGTACATCTGCACTGTTTCACTCATTTTCTTCTGCACCTCAATCAATGCAATGATGACCTTGGCATCCCATACATCCACGTGTGCCAAACAAGATAATACTTGTAAGGAGTGACATTATTTCTTGTTTCTGTTCTATAAATAGAGCTAACAACAAATAGATCATACTTCTGGAACTTTGTGTAAATATTGTGTTGCATAGAAATCTGTGCAAAGAGCCAAATGTAGGTATGACCTTGTCCTACTGCAGATATAATCTAGTCCCGTTTGTAACAATTTATGATTCTAAGCTCATGTGATTCAGTGCTCCCAAGTGCGCTACTTTGAGGCATGAGCGGTGTTATGTTCCACTGATTGGAAATCTGCACAAGTCAATCCCATGCCAGCTTGTTACTCAAATCCATTCCAATCTTTCTAGTTTGTAGCCCAGGTACTTAGGTTAAGTCTAACGTTGGAGCAGAGATTCTAATTGCTCAATTGATAAACCTACTCTATTGACTAAAACTGCACCTTTTGGTCGTTCATGGAATGTAAGCATGACATATTGCCCCCAAATGTGCTGATGAGCTGCTTTATTGAACCATTGTAGTCCCTGTGATGATGGTACTCCCACAGCAGTGACTTGGAAGGATAGTATGTGATTTGAAGAGGAAACTGCTTTACTGGTCATGTTCCCATGTGAATTCAGTTCTGAGGAAGGGTCACCAGACCCGAAACGTTAACTTTTTTTTCCTTCACGGATGCTATCAGACCTGTTGAGCTTTTCTAGCAACTTTGATTTTGTTCCTGATTTACAACATTTGCAGTTCCTTCGGTTTGAATTCTGCCTTTATCATTTTATGCAATAGAGTTTGCAAGTTTGACTTAAACAAACATGGAAGTCAACTATTTTAGCCATCTACTGCCAGATGGGGCAGGATAACATAAAATACTTTTTGGGTCTTGTGGCAGCTCTAAGTGTTCCCTATCCCACTATCATTCTGCAATGAAAAGAAAACTTGCTGCTGCTTTTTTTTTCTTGACTCTAGTCCTCTACACCACTGTCGTACAGTGAAGATATCATGAGCATGTCTTTTGAATGAAATACGCTAATTGAGGAGACAAAACACAGTAGATCAATGGATCCTCGGCGACATTAACCAAAAGCAAAGCGTTGGTTTTCATATGTGATGACAGGTAGATTTACCTTGTCATTAATTCTCTCGACAACTGTAAATTTTAAAAACATTTAGATTTGGTTCAGTTTAGTTGTGCGCCTAATTGGGAAATCTGAGATCAGCCCCTTCAAAGCTTTATCGAGAGTTTCAGATTCAAAAAGATCTAACTGTAGGCAATATTGGGACACTGAGCTTGCAATCAATAAGGTTCATGTACTATAAACAAAACAAAATAGCACATTTATTTAACTAAAGACTCTCATACAGTGAGCAGAAGTTTGTACTTAATGAGGTACCTAATAAACTTCTTGTAATAGCTAGCCAATCGGGGAAATTGGTTTGTTGATGAGAAATAACTGTCCAGAGGTCAAACACAACCAGTTTTTGCACGCACGGGAAGCTGGCTCATACACAGAGCGTCTGCCCCAAGACCAACCATTTGTGCTTGTAGAAACCTTGAATGAAGATTTTTCTGTCCCCGTCCATTTCCCCGTAGCTTCAGTGGATACGGATTTTGAACCCAACCAAAAATGGTGAGTCTTTCCAACTGCTGAGGCAATCAATGCTGTACTTTGGGAAAATAACTCCTGGAACCTTACTATCTGACTCTGGAGATGACCACCATCACCATCATCATCACTCATGTGGTTGTAGCTTGATAGAATCTGTGTGTTGCATTCAGACAGAGGGGAGGTGATGGCCTAGCGGTCTTTCTGGACGATTGCTCCAAGAGATGTAGGATCAAATCCTGCCAAAGCTGATGGTGGAATTTGAGTTTGATAAAGAACCTCTGGAATTAAATATCTAATAATGACTATGAAACCACAGTCTATTGTCAGGAAAAGTCCATCCGGCTCACTGACGTCATTTACAGAAGGAAACTGTTGTCATTACCTGGTCTGGCCTAACTGTGATTCTGGAGTCACAGTAATATGGCTGACTCTTAGCTTCCCACTGGATAATTAAGGATGGACAGTAAAGTAAATGTTGAACTAGCCCATGACACTCACATCCTGTGAATTTTTTTTTAAAAGTTGGGTGTTTAAGTGTTACTGTATTATGAAGTGTGTAAACTCACCATAGTCTTACCAGAACATAAAGCTGCTCTCTCATTTGGAGAGGCAGTTGGAGGTGAGTTTAACCTGAGGGTGACCACGCCTCTGGAAGGGAAGAGGTCGAGAGAACAGCCTCAGTCAGTGCAGGAACTGAACCCACGCTGCATTGCAAACCAATCTTCGAACCACCTGAGCTAACCAATCCCCTACTAGCATTATATCGTGTAGCAGTGCAAAGTTTTGTTTTCTGAGGCAAGAAATAAAACAAAACAAAACAAAAAGCATTGTGGATTTTTAGTAATGTATATCTTTATAATACACAAACTCACCACCTTTTTAAACAAATTTAAATCCAGAATCTAAAGCTCAAAAAAAACACAGGTCAGCCTATATTCAATGGTTGATTAGTGGTTGGGCTGCTCATCAGGCATCTGGTACTGCCTGAGCAAAAGGCTCCTCCTTTTAAATACTGAGAAGATTGAAGCCAGTTTTTTCCGTTTGCATGTCAAAATCTGCTCCCTATCTACTGAAAGAGGAGAGAAAATAGCTGAAGCCTAATTTTTCTGATCCAAGAGTACATCTAAGTGAAACTTTGATGAAGATGATTCAGTTACAGCATTTGATAATCATGCCTGTTGCAGCTGGAGTAAGCATTTTGGGCAGTTAATAGGGATGTAATGACAATTTGTATTGGAGAGACAGTTCATATGTTGCTGAGTAAATGTTTGAATTAATGGCCCAGACTCCCAAATTTGTGCATATTATGACGATTCATTTGATTAGCAGTAATTTACTCGAGGAAGTTCATTACATTGCTAGCCATACATTCCTGGAACACTTCCAATTCACATGAAAAATGTTATAAGTAATATAGCAATTGTTATTGAGGAAGGAAAATAAAATGCGGCTCACGATAGCGGATAGTGTTCCAATCCCATTAATGACAGAGGCACTTTAGTATAAAACTAAAATTAAACTGCGTCGATGATTAACATATGGAATTGAGTTTTAGCGATCACTGGAGTGGGAGTAGGCCATTCATTCCCTTGACCCTGCTCCATAATGAAATCCCAAGTGGATACTTTAGAGGGCCAATTCCTGTGAAGATTTTGCAGTTGTCTTCTGAGAAAGCAAAAAATGAGCTGTGTAGCAAAATATTTGGGCCTTGGTGAGGGTGAGCTCAGAGTTGGGTTTGCACAAATTTGTGCCACAAACCAGTGTGCTGGTTTCCTGCTATCATCCTGCCTTCCTATCAATTTTCTCCTGTGCAGGATGGGGTAGGTGTGGAGCACACCAGGGCTACCAGGCTGCAACTTGTGGGTAATTAATTCAGTTTGTTGATAGTCTATTCTCAGAGGTCAGCTGGAAATTTCCAGTGTCCAGATTCTCTGAGCAGCAAGGAACAATGTACAACGAAAGGAACGTGACCATCATTGACCCAGTGGACACTATTTTTAGTTTATTCAGTGCCCTAGGTGGGGAGCTATCCCTATCATATCAGTACCCCACTAGCTACAATCAAATGGTCCAGCAGGATGTACGGTACACCCTATCCAATCAATGATGATCAAGGGCCCGGCAACAAAGCAAAACTTTTGCACTTCGTTGGTGTTTCATAAAAATGCAGCAATGGGAAAGGAATTATAAACCTGAGTACAGCTAATGCTCAGAACACAGGCATGACTGATATTGCAAAGCAACCGATTGTCTAACTAGTCCGGACACAAGACAGCCATCCTTAAACAAATGAATGAGCAGTTAGAGAACCACCAAAGTTGTGCACAGGCCAGAGATTGCAAGTTAGAATTACAGGTACTTTGATACGAGCAGTGTTTTCCAGAATATACGACCAATGCAGATCATATGTCATTATGGCTCATGGTGATACATTGTGAAGGTACAGAAGCCAACTTGTAACAATACTCAATGTACCATTCTCTCCTAGACAGAATGGGGAAGAAGAATCAAACTATGATAATGTGGTGATGTTGAGGGGCAACAACTGACAGTAAGGCAACACAAAGCAACATCAGGTGCATATATGATCACCAGATCAGGATCAGTTGTCAAATCTCTGAAGCATTTCATTTGAGGTTTGAAGTCCTAATCTTGTAATCTTTGTTTTGTATCATTTTCAAATTGTTAACAGATGCCTGTGTGCAACCCTGTGTATATTTTGGGATAAGTTTGTGTCATGTTTATTTTTATCAAATTTGGTATGCCTTTAAAAGGCATGCTCATCACTGCTTTGTAGTGTGAGATTTAAAGGTACAAAAGTCTCTCATTCCACCTTACCTCTGTTCACTCGAAGCATGCCACTCTAGTTGAAGCCTGCTCCTCTGTTGTAATCCAACGTGTTTACGTGCCTGAGGAAAATGGAGGTTATCCTATTAGCAATCCAACTTCATGAGGCCATCTGCCATTCTCCGTTCAGTGGCAAACTTACCCTGTGCCTGTTAGTTTAAATTACTTCCAAGAAACACTTCCCACACTTCACCCTAGCCTACCCCAATCTTCAACCGTTCATTAAAATTACAGCAGCAACACACAAAGAAAATATTTGAATTCGCATAAGACAACGGGTATAAATTAACAATGAAATTTTTTAAAATTCAAAATAACTGGTGTATACTTCTACACACACAGCTATCATCCTGAGTGCAAGGGACTAGATCAGATTGAGATGTCTGTTCAGCACAGAAAAGTTGGACCAAAGGGTCTGTTTCTGTGCTGCATGACTATAGCAATGACCTCACCAGTCGTAACGCATTTTCATTGGATATGTACAAAACTGGAACATTTGAATCAGGGAAGTTACTACCCTACTTAATGCATCTGAGATCACAATCCCAACTTTAAATTTAACAGTTGACAGTGTTCATTATGGGAACATGCACTATTTTCCCCCCTATGATAGCTCATGACCTTAAGCTAGAGATTGCATGTTCGCTTTGAAGAAATTCACTACCTCTGATACTGTGTTTTTCTGTTTCCCAGATGCTTGAGTATTCCTATGTTATCAGTTTTAAACTGTTGTGCCTCTTCTTTCAGCCGGTTTCCTTTCCTCTCCGCTGTCCACTTGCAGCTTGGTCTACTATACTGTCCTACCAGTGAAGACTGAAGACTCCAGGAGTGGTCCTTTCTATCCAGCTAGACATTGAGCAAACACTGCCAATTAACCTTTTCTTCTTGTCCTAACTGTCTCATACAACATAGCCAAGTTAACTGACATTGAGTAAGCTCTGTCTATCTGGATACAAAGGACTGTGATTCCATTGACTCACTCAACTCAGCCACTTAGTTTCCCGGCATTTCCCTAACCGTAGGCTGGTTGTTTCCCTAGATTGCTACCTACCTGACTTTTACTGGTATATTTGCTTCCTCTTGCAATAAAAGCCAATGTGGCATTTGACATACCAATTGCTTCGCATGCCAACATGTTAGGTGTCAATGCCACATGAACAAGAACACCCTGATCCATTTAGCTAGAATGATTGATTTGGATCCAGCAAAGAGAAAATGCAGAGGATGAAAAAGTCTATTTGATTATTCTCTGGAAGTTGCTTTCTGTGCCACCCTGTTGAGCCAAATGCTTTCAAACTCATTAAGTTCCCGCACACATATCTCCCGCTTGACAATATCAAGCAGAAATGTCAATAACCTTACGGTCCCTTAATCTGCCTCAACAGATGTTGATACAATCCAGATGCTTCTCCCATCTGTTTAGTAAGCAGTTTTAAATGAACCCATTTGTTGCAAATGTCACGTATGTTTAACTGTGGTCTTCATTGTTTACTACAGACTTTATCTGACAAATATGAGAAAATCATTTAATTTCACAAATGTCTGTGATACAAAATGTTATTGTGTAGACTTGGAGAAAGACAAAAGGTAGCGACAAATCTATTTACCTTTTTATCTGTTCTAAACACTGGAAACTTTGACAAAATTTTGTCACTTTGGTATAAAAATGCTACAAGCAACTTCCATGGGTTAATGACAGTTCTAACATTTTATTATCTTTCTGCTTCTATGCAGGTCCCCACTCCAGAGATCCGTGCTCACAGTTTGTACTTTGACCTATCTGCTTATGGGGTGGAGTTCTCCTCCAACAACAAGGAAGGCTCGGAGTCCTCTACTTTGAGGCCAGGCTCCCACCTAAAGATCTATGGCACTTTCCGCAACCGCTATATGGCTCTTGCTTGCCCAATGTCGGACTCTAAAGTAGTTAAGTTTCTCCGTCACACACCTAACTCATCGGTGAGTGCAATGTGTTAAGAAGCTTCTTTAAAATTTTAGCTAGTACCTGGACATTGTTGCTTGTTTTCCACTATTTTACTTTGCGTTCTCCTGGAGTATTTCACAGTTGTTTCACTGCTTTACTATCCCTCATGTCACGTTACCAAATTTTCAGATTGCCCAGCTCTGAAACGTATATTTGCACTTAAATGTATGGCACCAGCCCCTGATTTTAAGCCTTCTCCGAATTGGCCAGTATTTGTCTACTGTACATCTTCATTGTATTTTCTTAAAATCTTCAGTTGGACGGGGGTGGTACTGTTGCCCATTCCTAATTGCCCTTGGATGGAATGGCTGCTAGACCACTTCAGAGGCAGTGAAGAGTCAACCACGTCTTAGTAGGCCTGGAGTCACCGTGTACGCCAAACTGGGTATGGATGACAAATTTCCCCACCTAAAGGTCACTAGTGCAAATATTTTACCACCAACGTGGTCAGAGTTGTTATTGCACATGTGGGCTTGAAGCCAGGCCTCCCAACTTAGAGGTGCTACAACACAAGGATATTAGTGAATTTCACGACAATCAGCTAAAGTTTCATTGTCACTATTGCTGCGAATAATTTTTAGTTCCAGATTTTATTGATTGATTAGGATTGTTTTTAAATTTAACCAACAGCATAAGCCTAGGCCTTTGGATTGCTAGTCTAGTAACATTACCATCAAAGTTTCTCTCCAAATCTCTGATAACCAACTGTCTCCAGTATATGGAGATAGTTGGAACTGCTGATGCTGGAGAATCTGAGATAACAAGGTGTAGAGTTGGATGAACACAGCAGGCCAAGCAGCATCAGAGGAGCAGGAAAGCTGATGTTTTGGGTCTGGACCCTTGTTCAGAAATGGGGGAGAGGAAGGGGATGC
>JAHRHZ010000223.1:10857403-10973155 GCA_024137785.1 Ginglymostoma cirratum
CAGACCCAAAACGTCAGCTTTCCGGCTCCTCCGATGCTGTTTGGTGTTCTGTGTTCATCCATCTCTACATTTTTTTCTCTGTGTCTCCAGTATATTCCTGCACTCTGTGTAATACTATACATTCGGAAGATTGTCAAAATGGCTTCTGAAAATCCATTTATATTCCTTAGAAATCATGAAGTCATAGAAAAGTTACAGCTTGGAAAGAGACCATTCAGTCCATTGCGTCTCTGCTGGCTGAATAAACCAGCTTTTTCATTCTAAAACAAAAAGAAAAAATGCTAGAAAAGCTCAGCAGCATCAGTGAAGAGAAATCAGAGCCGATGTTTCAGGTCCGGTGATCCTTCCTCAGAACTCTGAGGCTTCTGAGGAAGGGTCACTGGATCCGAAACGTCAGCTCTGATTTCTCTTCAGAGATGCTGCCAGATCTGCTGAGTTTTTCCAGCAATCTGTGTTTTTGTTTCTGATTTACATCATCTGCAGTTCTTTCTGTTTCTCCTTTCATTCTAATCACACTTTCCAGAACCTGATCTGTAGCTTTGCAGGTTATATCACTTTAGATATAGATCCAGGTTCCTTTTTTTTTAAAATGAATTGAAAATTCCTCAGACTACCACACCGGGCAGCAAATTGCAGACATGTGCCACCCTCTGGGTGAAAAAATGATTCCTTATGTTGCCCCTAATCCTTCTGCTCTAATTCGCCTTAAATCTGTGCTTTCCGATAGTTGGCCCAAGAGGTAATGTTCCTCTAAGGAAAATAAATCTTCCCTTTGCACTATATCCAAGTGCGAGGTGAGAATAACAGCCTTTGACACATCAAGGGCACATTTGACAAACTGCGGCATTAGGGAGCTCTAGGAGATCTGGAATCTGTGGGTACAGGGGCACATCTCTGCTGTTTGGAGTTATACCTGACACATTGGAAGATGGTTGTGGTTATTGGATGTCAGTCATCTCCGCTCCAGGGCTTCTCTGCAGGAGTTCCTCAGAGTAGTATTCTAGGCCCAACCTTCTTCAGCTGCTTCATCAATGACCTTCCCTACTTCATAAGGTCAGAAGTGGGGATGTTCACCGATGATTGCACAATGTTCAGTGAGCCCCAGAACTTACCTTGGAGCATCTGAGTGCAGGTACGGAGTGGACTGGATGCTTGGCGGAGGCTGTGCACTAAGCTGCTACACTAATGTCTATTTGAAATTTCCTACTTTACTTTAATGTCAGTCCTTTAATGATGTCTTATTTTTAACTTATTTTTCAATTTTGTAAGTAATGCAACTACTTTTTATTATTCTGCTGTATCCAAGATTGTACCCAGGTACTTGTACCCAAGATGTCACCATAAGAAGGCAGATATTGTGAAAGCTTTTTATTGCACTCACTCAAGGAAGTACATGTGACAGTAAAAGGATATTCTATATTCTATTCTATATTCAGAGCTATTGGTAACTCCTCAGATACTGAAGCAGCCCTTGTTCAAATGCACACAAGATCTGGACAATATTCAGGCTTGAGCTGACAAGTGGCAAGTAACATTCGTGCCACAGAAATACCAGGCAAAGACCATCTCCAATAAGAGATAATGTAATTACCACCCATTGACATTCCATAGTCTTACCATCGCTGAATCGCCCACTATCAACAACCTTGAGTACACCACTAACTAGAAATTCTGGACTTGCCACATGAACACAGTAGTTACAAGAGCAGGTCTGAGGCTAGGAATACCGAGGTGAGTGACTCCCCAAAGCCTGTCCATTATCTACAAATCACAAGTCAGGATTGTGATGGAAAACTCCCCACTTGCCTGGATTCATACAGCTCTAACAACACTCAAGCTTGTCACCATGCAGGGCAAAGCAACCTGTGTGATTGCCGCCAGATTCCCAAGCACCCACTCCCTCCACCTACACTCAGTAGCAACAGTGTGTACTACCTACAAAATACATTGCAGAAATTCATCAAAGATACTTAGACAGACAGCACCTTCCAAACCCACAACCACTTCTATCTAGAAGGACGAGGGCAGCAGACATTTGGAAGACCACGTGCTAGTTCCCCTGCAAGTATTTTGCCATCCTGTTGTGGAAATACATTACTGTTCCTTCACTAACGATAGATCGAAGTCCTGGAATTCTCTCCCTAAGGCCATTTGGGTCAACCCACAGCATATGGACTGCAGCAGTTCAAGAAGGCACCACCTTCTCAAGGCTGACTTGGAATGGGCAATAAATGCTCGCCCAGCCAAGGATGCCTATATCCCATGAGAGAATTTGTTTTTTAGAAACCCTTATTTTGCACACCTCAACTAAATCACCTCTCCACCTCCTCTGCTTTAATCTAGTCTATTCCATTTTTCCTCAGTGGTAGTTTTCAAGCTCTTGCGGTATTCTTAAGATTCACTACTCTCTTTTGTTCTTCCTGCAATGTGACCAGAACTGTGCACAAAACTCTAGCTGTGACCTAACCAGTATCTAGTATAATCATAGTATTACCTCCCTGTTCTTGTATCCATTGATGCAAAACATTCCATATGCATTCTTTATCACCTTACCTACCTTCCTCCCAACTTTAGAGAGCCTGTTGATATGCACTCCAAGGTCTCTCACTTCCTTTATCCCTCTCAACATTATTCTGTATATTGTATCTTCCCTGCTTTGTTTTCCCATCCCAAATGCGTAACCTAGCATTTCTTTACATTGAATTCCATCTGCTGCTTTTCCATTCACTCAGCTATACCATCGATATCTTCCTGCAAACAACAGCCCCTTCCTTCACACTTAACTATCTAATTTTTGTCATCTTCCAACATTTCAATCATGTTTCACACATTTTAATGTAAATCATGAATGTCTACCACAAAGAGCAAAGGCTAAACACTGAGCACTATGGAACACCACTGGAAACTGCATTCCACTTACAAAAACATCTGTCCATTAGTAACTTTATTTTTGTTTACTGTCACTGAGCCATCTTTGGATCCAACTGGCCACATTCCCCTGTATCCCAAGGGCTGTAACATTTCTGACCAATCTGCCATGTTTGACCTTATCAAATGTCTTACTAAAATCCATGTGGATAGTATCAATGGCACTGCTGTCCTCGTTACTCTGGGGGGAGAAAATTCAGTTTTAGTAAGGCACAACCTTTCCTTACCAAAACTGTGTTGACTATCCCTAATTAATCTGTAACTTTCCGAATAAAAGTTACGATGCAAAATGTTTATATTATGAGCTTTTGCTTTTGGATTTTTGGATTTTGAACAACTGGCAAATGTGTTCTTTGTATAACTTATAAGCATTTCTACAGCTATGATTGTTTATTTTTTCAAATGCAATGTTTTAGAGAAACTTCCTGGACAGTAATGTAGTTTGTTTATATTAGGAGACTCTACAAGAATGTAAAGAAGACGCTGTAGTACATTACGCTTTCAGATAGAAGATTCTGAAATTTTTGGGGGCTGTGGCTAAATACCAATATCTTGAAAACTTATAGGTTTTAGTTACGTACATCTCAGAAATCTTGGCAGAAGCTGGATTTGTAAAACAACAGGTGAGAAAGCGATGTAATTAGGAGGTTATCTCTGTGTAAGGTGTTTAGTTTAAATGTTCCAGACCAGGACTGTTTGGTTCAAACCATGAAAGGGTAATGTGAAGCTGAGAAAGTCTAAGCTCAGTTTTAAGAGGACATTAGGAAGAAGCTATCACATTCTCAAGGTGGGGTATTGAAGCCACACCAAACTGAGTCTTGATGTGAAATAGAAGTGTATTCTCCCTGGTGTACTGTAGAGGATGGCTTTTGGAGTAAGTGGGATTTATTTTACCATGACTTTCAAATTCTTCATACTTTTCTATTTTATCATCATTTCTTTTGCATAGCAAACTTCTTTTTCATTGTTAAAACCAAATCTACAGCATTGCATGCTTGTCGTTCAATGATAGACAACCTTGTTAAAACAAAACAAAAAATCCATCAAACCTGGGATCTGACTTGCCCAGTAACAACAACTGCTATCATTTCATTGTTAATCACAAGAAGCTACCCACAAGCATTATCAAACAAAACCTGACACTGAGTCACATCAGGAAATTTTGGGCAGATTGCACAACATGTCAGAATTTAACTATTAATTTAAAGGAAGGACTAGTTGTTTATAGAGGGAATTTCTTACCTGAGCACCTGCCAATAATGCAGAGTTAAAAATTTGGGATGCTCAAAACCAGAATTGGAGGAGAATCAGATATTTCTGAGCTTTTTTGGGCTGGAGCTGATTAGAAATGTGCAGGGACATTGCTGTGGAGAATCTAAAAACAAGACAGTCTTCACGTTGGATACTTTCACTATCTGCATCTGAGGTACAGAAGGCTCACAGACTAATTCCTGGGATGGCAAGACTGACAAATGAAGGCAGAATGTACCAACTGGGCTTGTATTCACTGGAATTTAAAAGAATGAGGTGGAACTCTTAGAAATATGTAAAATCCTGATGGGACTGGACAGGCTAGGTGTGAGACAAATGTTCCCGATGTTGGGGAAGCCCAGACCCAGGGGTCACAGCCTAAGAATAAGTGATAAACCATTCAGCGCTGAGATGAGGAAGAATTTCTTCATTCAGTTGTGAACCTGCAGAATTCTCTACCACAGGAAGCTGTTGGGGCCAGTTTGTTAGATATAGTGAAGTGGGAGCTAGACATAACCCTTGCAGCTAAAGGGATCAAGGGGTACAGAGAGAAAGTGGGAGTGGAATACTAAAATTGCGTGATCAGCTGTGATAATGTTGAATGGTGGTGCAGGTTCTAAGGCGAATGGCCTACACCTGCACCTGTTTTCTATGTTTCTTCATTTCCAAAAATTCCTAACACTGATAAAGTGAGAGTTTCTTCATAGCTGTGGAATACTGTTAGAGTGGGATGCATAGTTACAGGAAAGATCGTCTTCCATTGCTTTTACAAAATACAGATTAAATGTCAAATTATCATTTCACAAGTGATCACTCTCCTTGCCATGATGAGCCAGATGATTCATCTCTTTAAAAAAGTGTCAAAATTGGGTCTTTGATACTGCAGTTACTTATCCTGAACTTTCAGTTATAAATAAGATGTTACGAGTACAGCACAGTCACTGCCTCATGGCAGAACATAAGAAATAGGAGCAGATGTTGGCCATTCAGCCCCTCAAGTCTGCCTAGCCATTCAACAAGATCAAGGCTGAAACAAAAGCCGCAAGTGCTGCAGAAACTCAGCTGGTCCGGCGCCTCATTAGAAAGGAAAACTGTTAACATTTTTGAGTCCAGTGACAATTCAGAAGAAGGGTCCGTTCTGATGTAGGGTCACTGGACTTGAAATGTTAACTTCTTTTTTTTATTCTCTCTACAATTCCACCTTTTGTGCTAGCTCCCCTCAACCCTTAACTCCTACAAGAGGAGGAATCAGCGGAAATTCTACTTGAGTTGTCTTTGTTTAGTTAGAAGAAAAATGTAAGCAGCAGTGGAAGGTTTCTTGACCTCTAGTTCAATGGGTGGCACTGGAAAGTTGATTAAATTGCAACAGAAAAGGCTTTATATTAATCAATGCTCTGCCCAATGCCAAGACAGCCACTATCCCATTTCAGAGTTCCAATCCACTGTTCCAACTCACTAACCAAATTTCTAAAATATACTTGCGTCACCTCTGGGTTTGGTTTCTCTCCCTTAGAATCATAAGTAAAAAACACAGATCAAGGAGATAGAGAAACTAGGATGGTGTTTCAAATTGATGGCCTCTCACCCGAAGTTTTAGGCTTCTTTAATATACTCCGTCAATTTGATGATTAATACAAAATTTCACATTCTCAACCCTCTCTTGCATAACCTTCAGCTGCATTCCCGATTTACTTTTACTTCATTGTGATTCAACTTCAAGATCTTTTTCTTAAAATAACTTCACATTCTGCCTCCACCATTACTTCCCTTGGTACAAAATCACAGCTTAAATGGTGTTCCTTCTCCAGCACCATTTATTAGCTGCGATTTCATCTCTTCTTCCACATCTGTTTCATCTTGGTAGATTTCTTTCCTGCTTTCAAAAAGCCTGTTTCTTTGATTAAAAGATAATTTTGGGGTGATAGATTTAAGACAGATGTCAGAGGCAGGTTCTTTACTCAGAGAGTGGTAAGGGCGTGGAATGTCCTGCCTGCCAATGTAGTTAACTCAGCCACATTAGGGGCATTTAAACAGTCCTTGGATAAGCATATGGATGATGATGGGATAGTGTAGGGGGTGGGCTTAGATTAGTTCACAGGTCGGCGCAACATCGAGGGCCGAAGGGCCTGTTCTGCGCTGTATTGTTCTATGTTCTATGTTCTATGATTGTGCATCCTGTCTCTCTTCTAGAATGCTCCAGCACGCTTTACGCAATGGGGAACTATCAAAATAAGCAATTGTTATCATCACAGCCCAAATATTTACAAGGTTAAAACTATCCATCTTGCCCTTTTCTCCGTTCTTCGAAGAAAGAAACCAAATTACTGCTCTGGCTGTCATAGGCAGCTCGGTGTTTGGCGTTGTAGCACTCTTGTGTCAAGCTTTGAAGTGTTTTTGAATAATATTTAGCTCTTGAGGGCTATTGCATGAATAGTGAGTGACTGACAGGAGTTAACACAATATCTGCTTTTAGTTTAATAACTATCGCAGCTGCAACTTGGATTTTGTTGGCTGCCTGCCTAATTTTAATTTCAACTCTCACTGTTAAACTAATGTGACGCTAATGCATAATGAATTGATTAAAGACTGGTTCCTTTTCTTTTCATTCAACTCACTGATGCACATAAAAAGTAAATGCAGCTTATTTTCATCCATCCAGCTTGACAAATTTGCTATTCATTTGTCAATAACGATATCTTCCAACCTATTCAGTACTAGATTATTGATATTCCAGTTACAAATTGGTCTGTGACCAGTTACCTAGTTACCAGGCAGCACTCAATACTTGGGAAGTGATGCAGCTTGTAATGGTCAAAGATTTCTATAATTCGGGCTACATTATGGTGGAGGTTGCGTTTGTTTGAAAAGAGAAAAGTTGATTGATCTGTCATTTGATTAATCACTCTAAAACCCTGGTCTTGGGCTCTTGTTGGGAGTGCTCAGCATTTTGTGTTGTGAAGTAAACTCAACAAATTAACCACTGGCCTTGATTTTTGAAGGTATGCATTGTGGCCCCATACTGGCTTTGTTCCCAGCATTTTTTTTTTCAGGGCCTCAGTGATTGATGTTCTTCATGCTAGGCACGGACTTTTCTCCCCCTATGTGCTCGTCAGCAATGGAATAGTGATCTGCATGGCTAATGACTGCAGCACTCAAATGGAAACAAGCAGCTCGTAGTGTTTCTGTGTGCCTAATCAGGCGGTCAACAAAGTCAATAAAGTGGCCCTAAGGTGCTTCCTGCACTACGTTACCATTTGTGGATCATAAAGTCCAAACTTCGCCTGGGCCCAACTGACCAGAGGTCAGCTGATGTGTCTGAGTGAACAGTCAGTGAGGTTAGGGAGAGAATTATCTTGTAATGGTTAGATCTCCAAACATAAAGAGTAGCAATGAGAGTAGGCCATTTGCCCCATCATTCAATATAATCATGGATGATCATCCATCTCAGTGCCATGTTCCCGCTTTCACTCCACTGTAGTGATTGTAATGAGGTCAGCCAGGTGGACCTCATAGAAAGAGTTCCCTGATTGGACCAAGTTAACAGCCCCAATCAGGGTGCCCTGGCTGACAGATAGAAATAGGAGCGTCAGAGGTTCTGTTCACTGAGAGCTGGCTCTGAGGAAGCCAGACGATTGTCAAAAGTACTGTGCATGTGTAAATAAATGGTGACTTGGTGGTAGATACCAGCCTCTGTGGAGTTAGTTCACCTATAGTCTTTAGTCCGTTTAGCCCAAAGAGCTATATCTAACTCCTCCTTGAAAACATTTAATGGTTTGGCCACAACCACTTCTTGTGGTATTGAATTCCACAAGTTTACCACCCTCTCTGGGTGAAGAAAGTTCTCATTTCTGTCCTAAATGGCTTACCCTGTATCCTTAGACCGTAAGCTCTGGTTCTGAATTCCTTGGTCATTGGGAATACCCGATCTGTGTTGGCCCTGTCTAGTCCTGTTGGAATTGAACAGGCTTCTATGAGATCTCACCAGCCCCCCACCCATTCTTCTGAATTCCAGTGAATGTTGTTTGTCTGGGACGAGCAGGAAGCTATCAATGCCTGATCCAAAAATATCTCAAAATGAAGTCAGAAGGACAGGGCAATTGGTGTAGAAAGTTACAAAATATTGAAGTGGTCTTTCAGTGCAAGACCTGTTCGTTAAAGGTGCTGAATGCTTTGAATTCCACTCAGGCTTTTTCTTTGATCATGATATTTCCACCTCTATTTGAATTCATTCTCTGAATTTATTTATTTATTTCTGATTACCTTTTAAAATTATAACCACTAGCTTTGGTCTCCTGCATTAAAAGAAACCTCTTCTCAATGACTACTTTGTTGAGTTTCTTCAAAGTTCTATTTTGATCCTGAAGTATTACTTCTAATCATAATGTCTGACAAAGCCTGACCCACCCCTCGATCTCTTACAGACTGCCTACTTATGTGACTTTGTGTATATCTCTGTGGACATGCAGTTTTCCAGCATTATCATCATGAAATCACACTCTGGAGTCAAAGAAGGTCATGAGTGGTTTGATGTGCTACTTCTGCTTGTAAGATATGTGCTACCTCCCTGGCTTCAAACCCATTTTTCTCTGTCCTGCTGACCGTGACATCTGGATGTCAGGTGTTGTGCTACTCTTCTTCGCTACGCTGTCCTTACTCCGAGTCTGCTCTACCTCTGTCCTCACCTGACCAAAGGGAATCTGTTACAAACACACAGGATGCTGGAGAAGCTCAACAGATCTGGCAGCATCTGTCAAGACCAAAACAGAATTGACATTTGGAGTTAGTATGGATCTTCTTCAGAAACTCTTCACTTACGAAGAAGCCTTCTACCAGACTCAGAAGATTAACTCTGATTCTCTCATCGTAGATGCTGCTAGACCCTGCTAAGGTTCTTCAGCAATTTGTTCTGTTTCAGATTTCTACCATCCCCAGTATCTTGCTTTCATAAAAGAGTTTGTGGTCTGATTCTACTTGGAAATAGTTCCAATAAGTATTTACTTCCAAATGTATAGAATACTGATGACCTGGCGTGGGGCTGGATGAACACAGCAGGCCAAGCAGCATCATAGGAGCAGGAAAACTTGATGTTTCGGGCCTAGACCCTTCATCAGAAATGGGGGAGGGGAAGAGGGTTCTGAAATAAATAGGGGGAGAGGGGGAGGCGGATAGAGGATGGATAGAGGAGAGGATAGGTGGAGAGGAGGCAGACAAGTCAAAGAGGTGGGGATGGAGCCAGTAAAGGTGAGCGTAGGTGGGAGGGTAGGGAGGAGATAGGTCAGTCCAGGGAGGACGGACAGGTCAAGAGGGCGGGATGATGTTAGTAGATAGGAGATGGGGGTGGGGCTTGAGGTGGGAGGAGGGGATAGGTGAGAGGAAAAACAGGTTAGGGAGGTGGAGATGAGCTGGGCTGGTTTTGGGATGCGGTTGGGGGAGGGGAGATTTTGAAGCTTGTGAAATCCACATTGATACCATTGGGCTGCAGGGTTCCCAGGCTGAATATGATTTGTTGTTCCTGCTGCCTTCGGGTGGCATCACTGTGGCATTGCAGGAGGCCGAGGATGGACATGTCGTCTGAGGAACGGGAGGGAGAGTTGAAATGGTTCGCGACTGGGAGGTGCAGTTGTTTGTTGTGAACTGAGCGCAGGTGTTCTGCAAAGCGGTCCCCAAGCCTCCGCTTGGTTTCCCCGATGTAGAGGAAGCCACAACGGGTACAGCGGATGCAGTATACCACATTGGCAGATGTGCAGGTGAACATCTGCCTGATGTGGAAAGTCTTCTTAGGGCCTGGGATTGGGGTGAGGGAGGAGGTGTGGGGGCAGGTGTAGCACTTCCTGCGGTTGCAGGGAAAAGTGCCGGGTGTGGTGAGGCTGGAGGGGAGTGTGGAGCGGACAAGGGAGTCGCGGAAGGAGTGGTCCCTCCGGAAGGCAGATAAGGGTGGGGAGGGAAAGATGTCTTTGGTGGTGGGGTCTGATTGCAGATGGCGGAAGTGTCAGAGGATGATGCATTGGATCTGGAGGTTGGTGGGGTGGTACGTGAGGACGAGGGGGATTCTTTTTTGGTTATTATTGCGGGGACGGGGCGTGAGGGATGTGTTACGGGAAATGCGGGAGACACAGTCGAGGGAGTTCTCGACCACTGTGGGGGGGAAGTTGCGGCCCCTGAAGAATGAGGACATCTGAAATGTACTGGAGTGGAATGTCTCATCCTGGGAGCAGATGCGGCGGAGGCGAAGGCATTGGGAATAGGGGATGGCATTTTTGCAGGAAGGTGGGTGGGAGGAGGTGTATTCCAGGTAGTTGTGGGAGTCAGTGGGCTTGAAATGGACATCGGTTTCTAGGTGGTTACCCGAGCTGGAGACAGAGAGGTCCAGGAAGGGGAGGGAAGTGTTGGAGATGGTCCAGGTGAACTTCAGGTTGGGGTGGAAGGTGTTGGTGAAGTGGATGAACTGTTCGAGCTCCTCGTGGGAGCACGAGGCGGCGCCGATGCAGTCATCAATGTAACGGAGGAAGAGGTGGGGTTTCGGGCCAGTGTAGGTACGGAAGAGGGATTGTTCCACGTAACCTACAAAGAGGCAGGCGTAGCTTGGGCCCATCTGATGACCGTTCTCTTGTGCAGTTCCTTCATTACTCTCTTGTGAGTGTCTCAGTATCATGAGACTGTTGTCAGTTTCTCCGTTATGCATATAATCATCATTAACATTTTCATTCTCATTATACTGGCATTTGAAAGTTAATTCTCTAAATATTTTATGACTTCTGCAAGACGTTCAACAAAGTGTCTCTCAGGAGGATTGATAGTATTTCATAGAGCTAAGAGGAAAATTACAGTATTATTATTGACTGAGACAGGAGGCATAGGGTTTTAGTGAATGGTTAATTTTCAGATTTAATGATGGTTTGCAGTGCTTCTCCCCAATACAACTTTAAAGGTGACTAAGTGTGTTGTTTATAAAAGCATAGGGATTACTTTGCTTTTCAAACAGTGGAACAGATCATAAATGTAAAGTGATTGAAGTAGAACAATTCACCTTGGAACGTTTAAGACCAAAGAGATGGTTGATTAAAGATGCTCAAGGTGAAGAGAGATTCGCAAGAGGTGGAGTATTTCTTCTGGTGATGGGGTCGTGGTATCAAAATCATTAGATCAAATCAGCGTAGTGGGAAATGAGAGTGCCTGGTGTCCAGGATTGGAATCTGGACTAAAAAGTTGGTGAAAGTTGATTCCATTTACCACTTTATAAAGAAGTTGGATGGGTTCTCAGGTAGTTTATCCATTATGGCCAAAAAGTGGGAACGTTGGACTACCTGTAACTCCTCTGCAACCAGAACTGTTTGTGTGGCCTGTTTTGTTTTTCAGCTGTATGAGCTGGATTCTTATCCTCAAAGTGCAGTGAAGTAATGGGAATGTTCCTAGCTTGATCTACCATCTTTGGAAGATCTTTGGAAGAAGTTCCTACAAAGGTGAAACTTTCACCGTGGAGAATGATGTGGGTGTGAGTTATAGTTGTATCAGAAATAAAAGGTACTGCAGATGCTGGAGAATCCGAGACAACAAGGTGTGGGGCTGGATGAACACAGCAGGCCAAGCAGCACCACAGGAGCAGGAAGGCTTGACGCTTCGGGCCTAAACCCTTCATCAGAACCTTTGTTGTCTGGGTGTGAGTTATAGTCTTCTAAGGCCAGTTGACTCTGGAAGAGATCAGCCCAGTAAAAAGGATTCTACTGCCAAGCTATGTGACTTCAAAGGAACAAAAACAGAAGTTGCTTGAAAAGCTCAGCAGGTCTGGCAGCATCTGAGAAGAATAAAATCAGAGTTGACATTTCGGGTCCGGTGACCCTTCCTCAGAACCCGGAAAGAAAAACAGAACCAGAAGAGATGCCAACCACCCCAGCAAACTGAGGCACGCAAATAACAATCGAGACAGAACACCAATGCTTCACCAAAGGCGCAATAACCATGTTACTGAGTAGGGTTGGCAATCAAATACACCGGCTCGGCGAGTAACTCTACAACTTCATGCTATGTTAATTTATCTTCCTAAAAGCAATTCACTCCCTGATATAGATTCACAAGATTAAGATGTCTCCGATCCAAATGATGAGTAACTGGAGAATCTCTCCAACTCTACCTGCTGGTGCAGTTTCAAATGAGCTTATGTGCCGGGTATGTAATTACAAATTTTCATACATCAAGAATTTTCTTTCAATAATCCTTGTAATGCAACCTCACCACCAGCAGATTGCTTTGCTTTGTTATGAGTTATTCTGCGTTGCAAAGGAAACTTGATATTGTGACGAGATTGCATACAGTCTGCAATATGTTTCATTTGTTCTTCAGCTTTTCAATACATCAATGTGTTTAAAAAGAAAGTCAGTTTGGTACACTGATGTCTTTTTAATGATCAACCCACTTCCTTGTGAACACGGACGTGCTGAACAAATTTGACTTTTAAGCGCCAGATTTACTTAAACAAGCTACGCGGACAGCTAGTGTGAAAATTGATAAAATGTCATACTGGAGCTTATCAGTTAAAAAGGCACAAAAAATTTCAGTTTTGTACATCGTGTAAACATTTAGAGGGTGGAAACTTGTATACGTTTTCTTAATTCAAACAGTATCTTGCGATTGGTAATATTAAACCTCTCCCTGTGTTTCAAGGGGAGGCATTCACTCTAATGAATCTATAATGTCACTGGTGCACCATTGGCTGTCTATATCAAAGCAATCCAGAGAGATTGAGTGTGAGTGCATGTGCATATGTAGCAACTTTACTTGCAAACGTCTAAATCTGTGCTTTGAAATGTCTACTCCATCTGTCTTGCTCAAATTTCCAGCTCTTTCAGATTTGTTATTTCACCGTTATTGTTTTTGATATTGTTATTGTTATTTCACCCAGCAGGGGTGAAATTTATTTCCATTACACTGAATAAATGGAAAGAGTCTTTCCCACTTATTCTAAACAGTGGTCCCTTAATGTTGTAGAAGCAAGAAGCTAACAGGTTTCAACTAGTATCACAAAATCAGATAAGCTCTTGATTGCCAAACTATGAAAACCAAAGACCTTTCAAGCACTGCACCTTTTATAACCTTAGGACGTCCCAAAGCACTTTGTGCCTAATGAAGTTACATGTATTTTGTTCACTTGGAGCTTTCATACACATGTACCAGCAGAGAGAGTCTGCACTGAGAAATAAAAAGGAACCATTGCTCTCACATGCAATTAGGAATTCAGCCTATCTCTGGTTATTTCTGTCCCATGAACATCACATGAAATGCTCCTGCTATAGTCAGTACTTATATGTAACAAATGTGACAGCCAATTTCCAGACAACAATATCCCAGAAACAGCAATGCACAGAATGATCAGATAATTTGTACAACTAATCTCATGTTGTCATTTTTGTTCACGCATAAATATTGATGAAGAACTCCCTTGCTCGTCTACAAAATAGTGTCGTATTTCACAAGCAACTCAGGGCTAGATGAGGATCTCATACAGAAAATAAGTGGATTTGATTTCAAATCCTCTTGATAAGAATTAGGCTACATTTGGAGAAGAACATTTTCCTGGGAGGTTTGATAGAGCTGTCCAAAATTATCAGACATCTGGACAGATTAGATAGCGAAAGCTTCCCCCTAGTAGGAGGATTGAGAACCAGATGACGCCGAGTTAATGCAATTAGCAAAAGAAACAGTGGTGACTTTTACATGTAGTGAAGGGTCAGGATCTGGAATGCATTGCTTGGAGGGTACAGCAGAGGTAGAATCAACAGAAACATTCAAGACGGAATTGGATTATTATCAAAAAGAAAAGAAAATTGCAGGCCTACAGGGAGAAGGTGTGGAAGTGGCACAAAGTGATTTGCTTTTTCAGAGGGCCAGAACAGACACAATGGGTTGAATGGTCCTCTTCAGTACTTCAAGCATTGTGATTGTAAGGTTTCATTCTTTTGCCAACACACCTTTCCCTAGTTTACATTTTCATCTTTGAGCCACCAACTCACCTGTACACACTTGAATAGAATAGAAGTTATTGCAGGATTTTCATATTATTTTCAACACCATGCAAACCGCACGCTTAGAATTCACGGACTTCAAGCTTGACACGGTCACTGTGACCAAGTCAATCTTTGTTTTGTTTTTGCAGATCAAACAAAAAAAAGCAGCAACATCATAGTATGATACAGTACAGAAAGTGGCCATTTGGGCTGCTGTGTTTTCTCTACAACAGACAGCCACCTTACTGACATGGAAACAGGTCTTTAGCTGCTTGTTTTGGGTGTTTAGTTCGGTAAAGGATAGAGACAACATGTCTATCAGAGGATTGTAAACTCTAATTGCATACTGTAAACACAGCCAGTTTCAGCTTAGACACATGCTTAAAGCAACTCTGATTGCAACATCCTAGTTAGATTGAAAAGCAAATGTTTACAAGAGGCAGAGGAGGAGAAGGTGTGGGGAAAAGAAGGAGGGAGATGGAATATGCATTTGAGACTTAACTGTAACAACATTCAACTTGGACATTCCCTCTTAAATGATCAATCATCTCAACTATTTGTGCAGAGAAAGCGTATCACTGCAAATGTGGTCCACCAACTGAAATGCTCCTTATGCTAGAGTGAGCCACGCAAGTTACAGGATACTGCTTAAAATGTTCAAATCCCCCAACATAAATGGGTCTAGCTTTCTGATACATCCTGTGCACAGGTAATTTCAAGTCCTAGAGTAACAATATTCCCACAGTGGGGTGATTTAGCACTCCTCTGTATTAACATGGGATTTTCCACAACACGAGTGTGAATGCAATGAATGATGACATGGATAAAGAGTAAGCACATGTACTGTTAAACTGGAGAAAGATCTAGGAATGATAAGCGGTCTTGTGGTCATCTCCAATGTACGGTAGGGTGACTAGTGGGTCTGGCCGTGTTCTGTCTGTCACGGATGGAACAGCGGATTGTGCTTTTTAGGTACTCGGTCCCCTAGGTATAGGGATAGCCCACAAACCAACAACCACCCTGCAACAGCTGATGATAAATGCAAAGGATCTCATACTCATTATCAATAAAACTAACGTAATATACAAAATACCATACAAGGACTATGAGGAACACTACATAGGCCAAACGCGAAGAAAACTGACAATAAGGATGCACGAACACCAGCTAGCCACCGAGAGACACGACCAATTCTCACTGGTCTCAGTACACACAGACAAAGAAGGACACGAATTTGACTGTGACAACACATCCATAACAGCACAAGCCAAACAGAGACATGCCAGGGAATTCACAGAGACCTGGCATTCCAACTGGAACACTATCAACGAACACGTTGAACTGGACCCGATATACAAACCTCTGAAAAACAGAACCACAAGTGATGTCAACCACCCCAGTAAACCGGGGCAAATAAATAACAAGCGGGACAGAACACCAATGCTTCACTGGAGGCGCACTGGCGATGGTACCTAGCGGGGTGACGAAACATCTGCAACCAAACACACTGGATCAGCGAGCAAGTCTACAATCTCATCCACAACCCAAGCTACAAATCTTCTCAAAAACTTTAACGTAGCATGTCAATTACGAGGACAAAACCAAAACTGGTAGTTACCCAACCTCGAGCTGGAGGTGGGATTAGAAGTTTGTTTTTTTCCCTTATTCTTTTTGATGGGATTTGAGCATTCCCTGTCTCTTATTGCACATGAACTGACAGACTTGTTGGGCCATTTCACAGAGCATCTAAGCAGTAACCAAATTTGTGGATCTGGAGTCGCATGTAGGCCAGACTAGGTAAGGATGGTAGATTTCCTCCCCTAAAGGACATTAGTGATCCAGACACGGTTTTATGACAGTTGGTGATAGCTTCATCATCACTGAGACTAGTTTTCAATTCCAAATGTTTATTTATTGACTTTAAATTTCACCAGTTGCCATTGTGAGATTTTAACCTGTCCTCAAGTCATATGACTGGGCATCAGAATTAATAGTTTAGCAATAGTGCCAATACGCCACTATCTCCCTAAAAGATTGGCCTTCTACATTGCTGCAAAATCTCTCTTACGTACTGCTCATTCCTGCCATGTGCACTAGATCACTTGTTGAGACGTTTTACCTTAAACATTGTCTCCTTTCATGTTGAGGGCATTGTGGCTACAATGCATACCATGTATGGGATGCACAGCAGGGTTTTGCTGTCCCCCATCAACACGTTCCAAACCCATAACCTGTACCACTTAGATGGGTGAGGGCAGCAGACATGTGGGAAAGCCATTGCCTCCGAACTCCACACCAAGTAATATAGCTCCATCCAGTTCAAAAAAATGAGAGGTAGTCTTATTCAAAGTTGCAAAATTCTTACAAAGTAGATGCAGAAAGGATGTTGCCCCTCATTGAGTAGTGAGGGTATCTCGAACCAGGCGACACCGTCACAAAATAAGGGGAAATTTCTTCACTCGGATGCTGGTGATTCCTTGGAATTCTCTGCTCCAGATTATCGTACCTTCCGCTACAGTGTAGTGGCCCAAGGAGTCTGCACCAACCCTCTGAAGAGGATCCTACCCAGACCAATACCCCCATCCCTATTAACAAAACCCTGAATTTTCCATAGTCATCTGCACACTGTGGGAGAAAACTGGAGCACCTGGTGGAAACTGACACAAACAGTGGGAGAAAGTGCAAACTGCGCACAGTTGCCTGAGGCTGGAATTGAACCTGGGTCCCTGGCCCTTAGAGGCAGCAGTACTCACCACTGAGCCACCGTACTGCACTAGAGGTGTGCATAGAATTAGTTGCTACGTACGTTCAAAACTCCAAACGCTAGATTTGTACATACTGAACAAAAAGGGTGGAAGTGCTTGTTGTTCCCGTTACCCACTTACAGTGGTCCTTGGGCTATTTGATTTTGTTTTCAAAATGAATAAAAATGCGCAGTCAGAGTTTTGGCTCGACTGCAAACTTATTGTTTATTAAAATAAACCACCTGATGCCCTGATTAAAAACCTCTGAGCTGGTCAAAATGACACAATATCTTGGTTGATTTGTCAGATTATAAATCCTTTCCCATCTTAACCTTGGCTCCCACCAAAAACCCACCAAGTCACCATAATTTGTAAGAAAAAACATTTACCAAAAGACCAGCTTTTCTGCCTAAATCTTACTCCATTCAGACCCGGAACACTTAGATTTGGTTGTTACCCTTAATTTACTTTGCGTTCGCAGCCTCAGTACCCCTCTGAATTGGCTCTTTTCTTACAACCAAGCACACTGATGGTCTTTGTGGTGAGAATTGTAGTTCTGTCAGCCAGGTTGACCATTCCTGACCTTCCTATTTCCTGCAGACCCTTCCAGACCAAGATCACTGTGATTAGGCTGGCACACGTGGAACCCAACATGGCTAGTCCATCCAGCATTGATTGTAAGCCTGGATTGGGCTGACGAATCCTGACCTTTCCTCCAACTGTAGTGTGAAACCTTTCACTTTTTTATGCTGGGTGGCATATGTGGGAAGCATGCTTTGCCTCTGAGTCAGATGTTCAGGGATGAGTCTCCCCCCAAGGCTTAATGGCCAAGAAAGATATATTCGTAATCTAGCCAGGCATTTTGAGTATTGATCTGTGAATCCTTCAAACACATGTCAATGGCAGGCAGCCAGATCCTAGAAGATTCTTGGTCAACGATGTGAACCTCTGTCCCCTTGATCTATACCTCCAGACTACAATACAGGTTGTTACACACCCATTCCACCACCCCACTATAAATGCCATGGGGACTAGCCAGCATGCAAATTGGAATGGACTTGGAAATATATCGCTGTTCCTCCAGTGGGGTTTGGTGATAATCCTGGAACTTCCTCCCTAACAGCACTGTAGGTCGACAGGAGACCACAATTGTTCAAGAAGGCAGCTCATCACTTCACTAACCTCTACTTTCACACCATTTGCCTGCACAATCCCCTTAAAACTTGTGGGATCGACATTCTCTGCAGCTGGACTCCACAAAATATGATGGGAAATAAAAAACTTTCTCAAGGGAAACTGAGGACAAGCAGTTAAGGCTGACCCAATTGGCAACACTGATCTACCATGAGTGAATAAGAAATTGTATTGGGGGCAAGTATGGTATTGTTGGAGGGATGAAAATTAAATTGCTAATGACTATCTATTGCCATTGAGGCCCAGAAGATATTGGGGCTGAGTCCTCTGCTCACAATCTGTCACAGAGACTCCTTTGGATTTGGACGGTTAGTGTTGTTTAAAGTAACGCATTACGAAATAATTAATCTTCAGTTTCTTTTCAAAATTTAATTAATTGCTTCATTTTCAAGTTTGCAAATATTAATCTGATAATTGGTTGTATAAGAGAGCTATTTTTCAGCCATTATTATTGCTGAAGTATTTCAAGTTGTTGCTGGGTACCTTGGGAAGGAATAGTATTTAAAACAAATGTTCTGGCTCTGTTTTTGAACTTCTATTAACACGCATGTAGATTTTTATTCTTGTGTTGCTCCTGCACAATAAATGAACACAAGCAACAGCATGTGGCTTTTTTTTTTATATCCATTCATGAGATGTTAGTGTTTCTGGCTGGGCCAGCATTTATGGCCCATCTGTAATTGGCCTTGTGATGGTGAGCTTCCTTCTTCAACCAGTGTAGCCCATTTGCTGTAGACAAGCCTACAATGCCATCAGGGACAGGGTTCCAGGGTTTTGTCTTGCCAGCACTGAAGGAATAGTGACGTATTGTGAAGTCAGGATGGCCAGTGGCTTGAAACTTGCAGTTAGTTGTATTCACGTGTTACCCTTGACCTTCTCAATGGAAGTGGTCGTGGGTTTGTAAGGTGCTGTCTAAGGAGCTTCAGTGAATTACGTTTGTGGATAGTGCACTCTGCTGCTACTGAGTATGTTTGGTGGAGGGAGTGAATGTGATACCAGCTAACTGGGCTGTTTTGTTATGAATGGCGTCAAGCTTCTTGTGTGTTGTTGGAGTTGCATCCATTGAGGCAAGTGGGGTGTATACCATCACAATCCTGACCTGTGCCTTATAGAGGGTGGGGTAGGCTTTGGGGCACCAAGAAGTGAGTACTTTCTAAAGGATCTCTTGCCTCTGACTTGCTCTTGTACCAGAGTATTTATTGGGTTAGTCCAGTTCACTTTCTAGTCAGTGGCAACTCAGGATGTTGATAGTGGAGAGATCAGAGAAAATCATTGATTGTCAGGGAATGATGGTCAGATTCTCTCTTGTTGGCGATGTCACTGGACAAGTGAAACACAGGCCCATTCAAAAGCTCTGTTGTCATTGATTCAAATCTCACCATGGCAAATGATGATGAAATTTGAATTCAGTGAAATTCTGCAATCAAACCACTATTGAAAGGCCCCAGCTGGATCAGTATTGTCCTTTGTGGAAGAAGATGACCATCCTTACCTGGTCTGACCTACATATGACTCCAGACCCACAGAAATATGGTTGACTCTTAACTTCTCTCTGGGCAACTAGGAATGGACAATAAATATTAGCCTAAGAGCAATGCCCACATCTCGTAAATCAATTTTTAAAAATTTGAGATTGCCTGGCTTTTGCTTGTCATTAATGTTTCATAGAAACCCTACAGTCTGGAAACAGGCCCTTCAGCCCAAGCTGACCCTCAGACACAGATCCATCCCCCTATAACCCACGCATCCCTGAACACTACAGGCAATTTAGCATGGCTAATCCCCCTAGCCTGTACATATTTGCACTGTGGGAGGAAACCAGAGCAAACACACACAGACACAGACACAGACACAGACACTGAGAGAATGTGTAAGCTCCACACAGACAGTTGCCTGAGGCTGGAATTGAACCCAGGGCCCTGGTGTTGTGAGGCAACAGTGCTAACCACTGAGCCACCATTCCACCCCTTTGTCAGTTTCTTGCCACTTGTCAGCCAAGCCTGGATGTTGTCCTGGTCTTGCTGCATTTTACATTTGTAATGTGATAATATTACTCACTGATCCAGAGGAGCATTATTAAACACAATTTAACACTGGTCGATATGGAAATATTAGGACAAGTGACAAAAAGCTTAAAGGGATGCGCTGTAAAAGAAGAGAACTAAGAGAGGTATAAGGATACAATTTCAGAGCCCTTGAAACATTTTTTCCTCTGTCCTGATTTTAAAGCCTCAGACCTTGTGGAATCCAGGTTGGAAATTTTGGAGGTTGTGACTGTTGTTGGAGTGGAAGGTATTGGGGAAAGGTGGGATTGGGAAGTTGAGCACGTGGTTGAGGGTAGTGGACATGATGAAATGATAGATTTTCTCTACCACATGCACCAACCTAATCCTAGGTGCTTTCAAACTAGCAATCAGCTCTGGAAGAGGGCATCTGAGCTTTCAGATATTGGAGTCGTAGAGTTGCACAGCACAGAAACAGACCCTTTGGTTCAACTCATCAGTGCCAATCGGTTATCCTTAATTAATCTAGTCCCATTTGCCAACATTTGGCCCATATCCCTCTAAACCCTTCCTATTCATGCACCATCCAGATACCTTTTAGATGATGTATTTGTACTACCCTCCCGCCACTTCCTCTTGCAGCTCATTCCATACACGCACCACCCTCTGCATAAAAAAGTTATCCCTCAGGCCCCTTTTATATTTTTCCCATCTCACCTTAAAAGTGTGCCCTCTAGTTCTAGACTCCCCCACCTCGTGGAAAAGGCCTTAGCTATTTATCCTGCCCATGACCCTCATGATTTTATAAACCTCTATAAAGTCACCCCTCAGCTTCCGATGTTCCAGGGGAAGTAGCCCCAGCCTATTCGGCCTCTCCCTATAGCTCAAACCCGCCAACCCTGGCAACATCCTTGTAAATCTTTTCTGAACCCTTTCAGGTTTCACAACATCCTTGCTATAGGAGGGAGATTTGAGCTTTGTGGCAGCCAACACCATCTTGAAGCTCATCATTCAGCGACCTTGTCTCATCACTCCATTGGTCAGCAATGGAGAAGTGAGGAAACTTGAGAATTTGCCTGAATAGTAGAAGTATAGCGCCACCAAATAGCACTACCTGTCATAGCAGGAGGTTAGAGAGACTGGTATTAGAGGAATTTGGGTGTGCATTTTCTAATGGAGGCACTTGACATGCTCAGTTTAGACAGTTCATTTTCATAACTTATTAAAATACAAACTCTGAAATGAATCTTTTTCTTAAAATGAATGTTGTGCTTCTGCAATGATGGTGACTAAAGGTCAGCTGACCTAGCCTGTGTATTCAAAAGCTGATTTGCTGTCTAATAGAGACAAAAAAAGCTACATTCCAGATGAAAAGGTGTGAATTATAGGTGCCCTGATACCATCAGGGCTATTTAGCAAGTGTTGTCCAATTGTACTGTTCAATCGAACAGCAGATGTATTGCTTTGGGTTTTGTAATTGTGGTTTAGTATGGTTTTTACTCTGCTTTTTTATTTACAAACTACCACGGGAAGGTGTTGTTTGGCTAGTGTCTTATCTGAAATGTAGTCATTATAGTCAAAAAGGCAAGTTTCAAGGACAGAGAGGTGGAGAAGTTTCGGTTGGGAATTTCTGTCGTTGAGACCTTCATAGCTAACATGATGATGGTAAAACAATGTGCTACCAAGTTCATTGAAGTAGATGTGTAGCTTTCACGTCAATCTGTAAATCCATTGATTTGGAGTTGTGAACTATCAAATTTTGTCAGAGCAACTGGCACGACCTCTTTCTGGTTCGTCAGGCAATTTGGCAATGACGACAGCTCTTCATGGCAGTGCCCTCTGTTTTTGTATCTTTCCGTGTTTGTCAGTAAGTGACTGAAATAGCTTCACAAGGACACAACAGCTTTTTCTCTTCCATGACTGTGGCATAAAGAATCAAGCTGTTGTGAGTAATGGTTTGCTTTTTAATCTTCTTCTTTGCTTTCTTTGCTGACTCATACCAGATATGGAGCCCCAAGGGGCTCAATGTAATTATATAATAACTGCCTTCCCCAAAGTTCATTGGTTCAGTGACAATTTGAGTAGATGGAAACTTTGCCTTAGCAATCAGCCTCCATACAATTTCTAAATTAGACATTGTTTGAAATAATTGGTTTTTTGGCAGACCACTCCAGCTAAGGCACTGAAGGTGGAGCATTTTGGCTGTGTAATGGTTCTAAGATCAAATTTTTCATCCACTCCAAGATCGCAAAGAACACTGAAGTAAAAGCTTCAAGCAATAAAGAGAGGCTTACATTCGTACAGTATCTTTTCATGATACAGAAAGCCATTCCAAAGTGCTTTACATTCAGCGATATAACTTGTCAGTTATATCAAAGGAAAAACTGCAGCCAAGTTGTGCACAGAGTCGTCCCAGAAACAGCAAAATGTTTATGGACATAATCATGATGTTGGTTGTGGAATAAATGTTGGGGCTGGGACACTGTGGGGAAGCCGATAATGAGAGGTTAGACCCCTAGACGAACAGGGCGCCAGTTTGTGATGGAGCATTTGGGATTAGATTGGAATGTGTGGGCAGCTGTCCGGTCGAGCAGGGAGAGGAGTGGGTGTTTTCTCTAGCAGGGTCTGGGTTCTGGTGTCTGGTCTTGTGGATTGGGAGAAGACCAGGTTTGTACGCCACATTCCATCAGGTACAAGGGGTCAGGATGAGGTGCATACCTTGAATCTAATTGATCCTTCTTAATAAAGGATCATCTGAGAAAGTCCAATCATACCTACTTTTACAAGCCAGTCATCCTTCAAACTTTTTTCTGGGATAATATTAAAAGCAGCAGGACTCCCGAGAGTCTCCAATTTAAGTGGATATTTTTGGAGAGTTTCAGGAATGTGAGAATTCCCACTGAAATCTTCAATTTCTTAGAAAACTCTTAAGACTGCTGTGTCAGGGATTCCACAGGGTCCCAATGCACAACTCAAGTCAACGTTGCAGAATCAGTTGTCTGGCTGTCAGAAAATCCGGGTCCTAGTTTCTTTTGTAACTAAAGTTATTTTTTTGTCTGTTCCCATTGTGATGGTTTCTGATGACTAGGCTATTATCACAGTCTGATTTCCACTCAGCTGCAGATCATTGTGATAGAATGGGTGTGGGAAAAAACCCTAAATTTGAAATTCCATGCCAAAGCCAAACAGTTTGCAAACTGCCCTGTAAAGCAATTTCTTCAACTGTTTGGAGAAGGGTTGTCATTAACCACAAAAGTGGGTGTGTTGTGCTGTAATGGTTTCTGATTGAGAAGATTAATTTGCATTTTAATTTCTTGTCCAAACTTAAAGATTAACTTTAGCTCCTGATGTACTTATGAGAAAATTTACAGGAAATAAAAAAAATCACTGACCAGTCAACTCCATTTTGCTTTGAAAGTGGTGTCCATTTTTTATATTGTCTGAAGGCAAGGTATCCATTTTAACGTTGTACTTTATAAGCCTATAATGAGTGAAAATACACTAACGTTATTACTTGGAAATCTTAGAAGAGTTACGCCGAGAGAGAATTCTCACAAACAAAATGCACTTTTCCTTCTTGCAGATAATGAGGAATATATTCCATCAATCATTCAATGCGTACAAAACAGATATAGAACCCAGGGTGAATGACTTGACAATCCACCTCCTTCAGTGCAGCCGAAGACTATTCGAGATCATGCTGTCACATAGAAGGGTCACAGCAGCCTACATCGAAGGAGATAATGTTGCAGTCACCATAGAGGGAGAAGCAGCTAGAGTCTTAAACTTTGATACAGGTAACGAGACCACTGTACAGTTGAGGGGGAAACCATCATATTGCTGTGTTTTCCTTCGGGTTCTGCGGTCCAATGCAGAGCCGGAAGGTTGTGGGGACAATCTGATTCCGGATTGGGTTAGTCTATGTCACTTGATGCAGTTAGAATTCTAAAGCTGGCTCAGGCAAAACTAATTTCCTTCTTTCTCACCATTCCACTGGCCCCATCTTCAGCCAGTGATCTTGCCTTTTTGGGAAACATGGATGTTTATTTGAAAGCATGACATAGCTTCATTTCATAGGTCGAGTGAACCGCACCATCCTGGGCTCATGCACAAGGGGGAGAAAAGTGGTGTGCTTTCGGGCTGTGAGATTCAGAGTCACCACTGGTGTCAACTCCACTGGGTAGAGGTGGGATTTTAATCCTCAAGGAATTAACGGGTTTGATTAAATGAGAATTTTTAAAAAAAAACCCAAACTAGCTGTGGATAGGCTACTGAATGTTTTCGTTGGAGAGACAGGGCAAGTGAATTTGTGGTAGCGGTGTGGCATCTAACCTGCTCACAGCGGCTGGACCAATCAGTAACATCTTTTTAGGGAGTCTCCGGTGTGATAGTTACTTCTAATTTTCTTACACACTTAACTTGGAAGAGAATATTGGGAGGAAATTTGTTGAAGATGTTCATGCATCTGGACAGAATGGTTTGGGAGACACCTACAGTGATGGAGCAGATGAGAATTGGAAGACCACTGATCTAATTGGGAATAAAGCAATGGTGAGGCGAATAAAATTTTAAGTGTGTAATAAATTAGAATGTGGAAAACATTGCCTGTAAAGTGATAAATCCAATAATTATCTGAAGAGGGAGTTTTTTTTGTGGAATGTGGATGTCACTGGCTGGCCAGCATTTATTGCCTGTCCCTAGTTGCCCTTTGGAAGGTGGTAGTGAGCTGCCTTCTTGAGCCACTGCCAGCCACATGCTGCTGTAGGTATATCTACAATGCCTTTAGGGCGGAAATTCCAGGAATTTGACCCGGAGACAGTGAAGGAACGGTGATATATTTCCAAGTCAGGATTGTGAGTGACTTGAAGGGGAACTTGCAGGTGGTGGTGGTGTGCTTATGTATCTGCTGCCCTTGTTCTTTTAGATGGAAAAGGTGTAGGTTTGGAAGGCGCTGTCTAAGTGGGACCAGGTGAATTGTGTTTGCAGAGAATTGTCATGGACATGGTGGGCCAAATGGTCTCCTACTGCACTGTAATTGGTGGTTCCTAGATTCCCAGACCTCAGGTAAGAGGAGCAAAGATTGGTGTGATCCTGCGGTTATGTGGATTAGCAGCACTGCTGTGGGCCAGATCAAGCAGGGACTTTGCAGGGAGTCGGAAAAGTCTTGAAGTCCATCCACCAGTCAAATAGCAGATCTACCATGTCTGAGAATGAATCAGTCAGCCATTTAGCTCTGAAGAATGTGTTTGAGTGAGCAAGTTGATTAGTGTGCACTAAGATAGTGATTGATATTGAAAATCTTATACACAGTCTTTACCCCAGTCATTAAACAAAGCTCCAAACCCCAAGATCCTGTTAGAAGTTTGGGGAGTTCCTCTGGTTTCCTGGCATAAAGTTATGTCACATCACCAAAGGAAAACTCTTGGTCATTTATCTCATTGTTCTTTGTGGAACTATCCACACAAAAAAAGATTGAGTCCAATCTTACTAGGAACTGCAGATGCTGGAGAATCTGAGATAACAAGGTGTAGAGCTGGATGAACACAGCAGTCCAAGCAGCATCAGAGGAACAGGAAGGCTGACGTTTCAGGTCTAGACCGTTTCTGAAGAAGGGTCTAGACCCGAAACGTCAGCTTTCCTGCTCCTCTGATGCTGCGTGGCCTGCTGTGTTCATCCAGCCCCACACCTTGTTATCTCATGAGTCCAATCTATGACTGTTTGGTTTTTTAAAAATGCAATTATCTGTTCAGTATATTAAGGCTTTTCACAGGATAAGCAGGTGCTATGTTAATAGTGTAGAATGCAATAAATAATGTTTTTAATGTACATGAAGTCTTGATCCCCATACCTTTGATAAACTGCTTTTGTATTGATGGATAGTATTGTGTGTTGCATACACCTGTCTGTTAATTGTCATTTTGCTCTTGATCTGATAGAGACATGTCTTTCTGCTTGGTTGCAGGTTGTGGAGTAAACCTTGGATTGAAAGGCTTGGAGTCCTTGGATGAATTTATTTATAAAATGGCAACAGCAGTTGACCAAAGTGATGTTTTCGAAGCACTGTCCGAAAAGATAAGACACTCGAAACAAATTGCAGAGGATTTCCGCCTGAATGGCTTGACTGTGACCATGTTTCAATGAGACAGCGGGGAGGAACGGGGCCGTGGGGATATTACACCTGCCAGAATGGATCAAGAATGAGCAACATGCAAGAAATTTTTGAGCTTGTCGCTCTATAGTTCATGAAAGATTGTCGACAGAAGTGGTCACAGTAGAGTGGGCAGGATTTGGCCAAAGTGTAATGAAGTTTAGAGGCTTCATTTTGGGTTAAAAGCACAAAGCTAAGAATATAACTGGACACCCGGAAAGTTATTCACATTTACATCTAGTTGCAGGAGAGCATCGATTGTAAAGTGCTTTAACCTAAAATTTTCAGAGTTTACATTATAATTTTACTTGCTAATGAAAAGATTCTCTAGACCTGGAGGTTGGTTCCCCAATGATTAGTTCGTGTAAAGCTCATCCACATGAGGATTTCTGAATCATATTTTCTGACAGCCATTAACTTTTCCTCTCAAAATCCATAAACCTCAATGTTTTATTTGCAAGGTCCTGCAGTCTATTTGCAAGACATTGAGGTATCCAGAAGCTTAGTATTCCAAGATGTATATCTATGGCATATCCTCAAGAAAATCTATCATGTAGAGTCTAATGGGTTGACAATGCTGATTGAGGTTACTCAGCTTTATGTTGTATTAGACTGGACGATATGAGAAATAAGAATCATGGGGTAATTGTGTGATTGAGAGCATGGGGTCTACATGTTATGTATTAGGATACACTAGTTGATGGACTTCTATTTATTCAAGAAGACTCGATGTGCTAGAATAAGGTGAATACTCATGAGATGTGTACCATCAACATGCTTCAAAGCACAACACCAAGAGCTTACATTTGTCAGACTTGTATTATAAAATGTCCTCAGACATTTTTGCAGGCGTAATGAAAAATAAACTCCAAGTTAAAGAAATGATGGAAACTTTGGTGGACAATCTATGTTTTAGAATGGGAAGGGGTAAAGGGTATAAAGAGGGCATTCCAGTTTAGGCAGCAGAACGGATGCTGTCAACGACAGGGCAAAAGAAGAGGAGAATGGACAAAAATCCAGTTTTAGGAGGATGGTAGGATATCAGAGGGGACTTTGAAAGGCTGGCAGAGGCGGTGGTTATGTTTGGGGCTAGGACAACAACGCTATAACTTGAACACTAGGATCTGAACTTAAAACTGAGGCGTGGGAGTCTCTATAGGACAGTGAGAATAGGAATGGTGGATCAGGATGTGGATATCCAAGTTTCAGGAGTGTGAAAGGTGGGATGATGACCAGGAAAGCATTAGAACAGTAGAGTCTGTAAGAAACAAAAGTGTGGATAAGTGTTTCAACAGATGATGGACTGGGACAGCTCATAGTAGGTGGTAGAAGTAAGTGATCTTTTGTGTTGGAGACGGGATTTCCCCACAGATCTCATGCATTTATTGTGGTTCGTACATCATTAGATCAAAGTGGGAAAAATGTATCTTCACCATACAGCCAGCAGCAGCTCAAGAAACCTGTTCTCACAATACGTTCTCAAGAGCAATAAATACTCAATTTACGAAAAATGGTCACAAGATTAAAACTCAGCTTAGACTAGGATTTCAAGGTGGTAAATGGTCCAGTTCAGCACAAGATGGTGGCCAGGATATAAAGTTTGTGGCAGATGTTCAAGGTGTTGGCTTTTCCAACAGGTACAAGAATCAAGGAGAAAAGTTGGATCACTATTTAAGTGGGAAAGGGGCCAAGGATGCAGGTGGTGGGACATGAAAGGAGTTCTGAGAGGGGACAAAGAAATGTCCTTATTCAGGGCTGGAATAAGAGGAAGCCTTGAGGGAGGTTTGACTTGATAGGGAAAGAAATCAGTAAAAACATCAGAATGGATGGATTGGAGAGAGCGGGTTGCAAGTTCTTCATTTGTTAAAGGAAAATGTTGGTCGTGAGGAGAAGTTGAAAATAAGCGTATTCTTTGTGATTAGTTTTTATGTTAATGACTCATAACTCTGTGGTGGGAAAGATCTCATTTATTCTCCAGCACAATGTCACCACATTCTACCTCCATAACATTGCTACCCCACACAAAATCAGGCCCAGTCTTCTAATTCGGTTTTATTTTCAGGCAGAGCTCAACACTTTTGTCAGGAGATTCCAAACAAGGCTACAAGAAATGTGGAGCCATTTTTTAAAATCTGATAGTTCCTTGTAGTGCAGAGTAGTCACAGGAAGACAAACCTAGCCGTCCCCTACCATTCTCACAGCAGTCAGTTGCCACTATTCTGTGTGTGATGTTATTACCTTGAGCATCACAGACCACCACATTGATAGCTTTTGTGAAAGGATAAGTGTAGAGTTGGTGTCCCAGCTGGATGGGATGCCAGGAAAGCACAGAGTCTGGTGTGTAGATTGCCACAAGGTTAGGTGACCAAGTAGTTGATCATGTGTGGGATTAAGATGAGAAGGTAAATATTAGATTTGGCTTTGAGGAGATGCTATTGGAGTTGGGTTGGATCCTCTGATAGTGCAGGATGCCCTGAATCAGGGAGATGTAGGTGTCTAGGAGAGGTATAAGTGGGGTGAGTATGGTAGGTTTGGGGGTGTGCGTTCAACTTAATGATTACTTTGGAGTTATACCAAGTTTTCAGTAGTCCAGCCTGTCCTGAGGAACTATATACATAACTGTGGCGGACCCCTCTGAATTCTGTGATTGAAATGAATACTTTCAAAGTATTCCGTGCATAAGGATTTGCCATGGGAATCATAATTCTCTGGGCAATTCTCCTGGAGCCTGCGACACTGGGGATTTCACAGGAGCCCAATGAGCAATTTCCATCTATGCTGCAGATTGGAAAATTGAGGTCAGTATCTGCTTCAAGATGCGCTTGGAGCCGTGGAATATTTAGACAGAGGGATAGTGAGTGTAATATTGTTTAATGTGTCTGATCTGATGATGAGTTGGCTTAAACTAATTCAACATATAGAAAATAGCTTCAGGCATTAGCCCCTTCAAACCTGCTCCACTATTTAATATGATCATCCGATTTAGTTCCCTCTTCTTGATTTCATCCCACACACTCACTTTGTTCCCTTTGGACCCAAGAGCTATAACTAACTCCTTGAAAAATTGCAATGTTTTGGTCTCTACTAGTCTTTGTGACAGAGAACTCCACAGACTAACCATTCTCTGGCTGAAGACATTTCTCCTCATCTCAGTCCTAAGTGGCCTACCCTACATCTTTTAATAGTGACCCCTAGTTCTGGACTCCCTGGTCATCAGGAACATCCTTTCTGCATTTACTTCGTCTGGTCCTGTTAGAAGTTTTATAGGGCTTTTATGAGATCCCTCCTCATTCTTTTAAACTCCAGGAAATACAGTCCTAACTGATTCAGTCACTTCATTCATCATATGCCAGCACCAAATAAAGTGATGCTGAGTGAGTGAAAATAGGTGCCATACCAGTGATGTTGGCCAAGCTTGGACAAAATAAAAATTTTGAGCATGTGGTTGGGAATGGATGATGAAATACAGCAGATTTGTGGGGATAAAAAAAATGATGTTGAACTATTGGATGAACAATATAATGAATTAATAGAATTGAACTTTTTCATGGGATGTCATATGGCAAACTGTTATTGTCCATCCCTTGTTGCTGTTGAGAAGGTGGTGGTGAGCTGCTGTAGATCCACAGTGCCATTCAGGAGGGAATTCCAGGATTTTGACCTCGCAGCAGTGAAGGATCGATGATATGTTTCCAAGTCAGGATGGTGATTGGCTTGAAGGGGAACTTGCAAGGGCTGGTATTCCTGTGTGTCTGCTGCCCTTCTTGTTGGTAATAGTTGTGGGGTTGGAAGGTGCTGCCTAAGGAGCCTTGGTGAATTTCTGCAATGCGTCTTCTAGCTAGTACACGCTACTGCTGCAGATTGTTGCTGGTGGAGGGAGGGAATGTTTGTGGATGTGATGCCAATCAAGCGGGCTGCTTTGTCTAGATGGTGTCGATCTCTTCTTGAGTGTTGTTGGAGCTGTACCCATCTAGGCAAAGGGGGAGTATTCCCTCATACTCCTGACTTGTGCCTTTGTAGATGGTGGACAGACTTTTACTAATCAAGGATTCCTAGCCTCCGACCTGCTCATGTAACCATAATATCTATGTGGCTAGTCCTAGTTCAGTTTCTAACCAGTGGTATCTTTCAAGATGTTGATAATGAGTATACTTAGTAATGGTAATACCATTGAATGTCATGGGGCAATGGTTTGAATATCTCTTTTTGGAGATGATTATCACCTAGTAATTGTGTGAATGTCACTGGCAATCTGTCAACCCAAGCCTGGACATTGTCAAAACTTACTGCATTTGAACACGGGCTACTTCAGAATTTAAGGAGTCATTTGCACATCATTGGCATTCATCAGCAAATAGAGAACACATTTCTCAAAATCTGGAATGATGGTCTGACCTTTTCTTGGAAAAGCAAGCTTGTTTAGTCAGGATTTCACTAAATAAACTTGATTGTAAAATGAAAACCGAAAGAACTGCGGATGCTGTAAATCAGGAACAAAAACAAAGTTGCTGGAAAAGCTCAGCAGGTCTGGCAGCATCTGTGGAGGGGAAAACAGAGTTAACGTTTCGAAACGTTAACTCTGTTTTCTCCTCCACAGATGCTGCCAGACCTGCTGAGCTTTTCCAGCAACTTTGATTGTAAAATGATTTGTTACAAATACTGCTCATTTCTTGTCATCCTTTTACGAAAATGAGAACCTTAGATCAGTGAAGATGAATCATTGCCCTGTATGTGGAATGTAAATACAGATGGATTTGAGGGCTGGATGTTAACTGGCAAAAGACACAAATGATTGGAATTAAAACCAATGTTGACCTATCGCTGATGGTGATGCCATGGTAATGACACATTAAATGGTATTTTTATTGTAAAAATGTGTGCCAGTTAATGAAATTTGCAAATTGACAACATGGCGCTCTTGTTCTTCGTCTCCACTCTTCCTCTTCATGATGACTTTAATTAAATCATAAGTTGAGTGTAATTAGGGGCAAGCCCCTTGAACACAGCTGGCTGAGGCACAGATTTCAGTGGTTAAGACTGGCAACGATATGAAGTTACTGATGTTGGACTGGGTAAGACGAATTCAAAATCACACAATACCAGGTTCTGGTCCAACGGGTTTATTCGAAATCACAAGCTTTTGGCGTGCAGCCCCTTCGCCAGTTGCGGTGAGAGGAGAGCACACAGACACAGAGTTTATAGGCAGAGAAATCAAAGGATCATACAACTGGTGTGAGTGGAGTGAACAAACCTAAAATGGATGCCTGACAGTCTCCTGCCGAATCTTTAATCATTCACACATTCCTGCATTCTAGAAATTGCAAAAGCAGGATATGGAGAACTCTGTTAGAAAGGAGAGGCAAGTTTCAATTGATTAGGATGTAAATCTGTTTCAAGCCACTGCCCTGAGATAATTAAAGATTTTATTAGTGTCTGCCTAACTTTCCAAACTTCAAACAGGCAGACCGGTTGGAGTATACAAAAGGCGACATCTCAGGCCAGACACTGAGTTGTAGGTGTGAGGCCTTGTCCAGAATCTGTGTCCATGTTTTAACCTGGAATCAGGCTGGTTTTAGTCTAAAAGCAGAAATGTATAAAATGCTACATTGACTGTGACCACAAATTGTGTATTTCTTGAACAAAATAGAATGTACCTGCAAATAAACAAACATTTTGGATGAAATTATTCACCCCATAGGCTTGTGTATGTGTGTGTTTCAGACACAGACACAGTTTCCCTACAGTGTGGAAACAGGCCCTTTGGCCAACCAAGTCCACACCGACCCTCAGAGCATCCCACCCAAACCCATTCCCCGTAACCCACCTAAACTACACATCCCTGAACACTATGGGCAATTTAGCATGGCCAATACACCTAGCCTGCACATCTTTGGACCGTTGGAGGTAACCGGAGCACCCGGAGGAAATCCACACAGACATGGGGAGAATGTGCAAACTCTGCACAGACAGTCGCCTGAGGGTGGTTTGTGTGACAGGCAGTATGTGTGTATGTGTGAGCGCGCAATGTCATCCATGCTCTCAAGATCAGTCAAAACATTGTCTTCTGGTTTAATGACAAAGGAGGAACCATCGTCAATCAGAATAGAACAGACTACTGCAAGGAAGTGTACCGACAGCTGAACAACCAGGAACACTACAGACAACTACCAGCTGATCAGACCAAAGAACATGCCTGTCAACTAAACAGATTGATCAAGACTTTTGATCCAGTCCTTCAGAATATCCTATACACTCTCATCCCGCTTACTTCCTGCGTAGGGGACTTCTACTGTCTTCCAAAGACACACAAAGCCAACACACCTGGACGTCCTATCGTATCAGGCAATGGGACCCTGTGTGAGAACCTCTCTGGCTGTGTCGAGGGCATCTTAAAATCCATCATACAGGGTAACCCCAGCTTCTGTTGTAACACGACAGATTTTTTACAGAAACTCAGCATCCACAGACCAGTCGAACCAGGAACATTCCCCATCACAATGGATGTTTCGGCACTCTACACCAGCATCCCCCATGATGGCAGCATCACTGCCTCAGCCTCAGAACTCAATATCACCAACTGCCAATTTCCAGACGCCAACCTAAAACTCATCCAGTTTATCCTTGACCACAACGTCTTCACCTCTGATAACCAGTTCTTCATCCAGATACATGGAACAGTCATGGGGACCAGATTTGCTCCCCAATATGCCAAAATTTTCATGCACAAGTTCGACCAAGACTTCTTTGCTGCACAGAACCACCGACCAACACTATACACCAGATACATGCACGACATTTTCTTCCTTTGGACTTATGGTGAGGAATCACTGAAACAACTACACAGTGACATCAACAAGTTTCACCCCACCATCAGACTTACCATGGATTACTCTTTAGAATCAGTCTCATTCTTGGACACATGCATCTCCATCAAGGACTGACACCTCTGTACCTCACTCTACACAAGCCCACAGATAACCTCACGATGCTGCACTTCTTTAGTTTCCACCTTAAACATATTAAAGAAAGCCATCCCCTACAGACAAGCACTGTGCATACACAGGATCTGCTCAGTTGAGGAGAAACATGATGGAAACCTGAGGGCTTTGAAGGAAACCCTCATAAGAATGGGATAAGATGCACAACTCATCAATTGCCAGTTCCGACAGACCACAACGAAAAACCGCAACGACTTCCTCAGAAGACAGACACGGGATACAACTCATAGAGAACCCTTCATCATCCAGTACTTCCCCAGGACAGAGAATCTACACCGGTATTCGCAGCCTTCAACATGTCATTGATGATGATGAGCATCTCTCCAAGATCATCCCTGCGCCTCCACTTCTCGCCTTCAAACAACCGCCAAACCTTAAACAGACCACTGTTTGCAGCAAACAATCCAGCCTTCAGGACCACATTGACCGCAACACCACACAACCCTGCCATGGCAACCTCTGCCAGACATGTCAAATCATCGACGTGGACACTTCCATCACACGTGGGAACACCACCCACCACGGTCAAAGCAGATACTCAAGTGACTTGGCCAGTGTTGTCTATGTCATACGCTGCAGGCAAGGATCACCTGAGGCATGGTATATTGGTGAGACCATACAGACGCTACAACAGATGGATGGACACCACGCAACAATCACCAGAGAGGAATGTTCCCTCCCAGTCAGGCAACACGTAAACTGTCAAGGACATTTAGCCTCCGATCCTAGGGTAAGCGTCCGCTAAGACGAACTCCGAGATACAAAACAACTCAGAGTCACCGAGCAGATACTGATAGCCAAGTTCCGTACCCATGATCAACCGTGATCTTGGGTTCATGGCACGCTACAGGTGACCCCCACCACACTGTTCTATATCTGTGAAATTATCCTTCCTGTCCTGTTTTGACACAGTCACCTTGATAAATTGTTATGCTTTTTCTACCTGAATTAGTTTGTACCGTTTTGAATTCCTTACCACACGCTCTCGTTCTCTCGCTCTCTCTCTCTCTCTCACATACACACACACACACACACACACACACACATACACACACACATATGGGGTGAATCATTTCACCCGAGATGTTTGTTTATTTGCAGGTGCATTCTATTTTGTTTGAGAAACACAATTTGTTGTCACAATCAGTCAGTGTGGCATCTTATAAATTCCTGCGTTTAGACTAAAACCTGCCTGATTCCAGGTTAAAACTCTGACATGGATTCTGAACAAGGCCTCACACCTACAACTTAGTGTCACCTGAGATGTCACCTTTTGTATATTCCTATCGTTCTGCCTGTTTTCAAGTTTGGAAATTTAGGTAGACACTAATGAAATCTTTAATTATCTCAGGGCAGTGACTTGAAACAGATTTGCATCCTAATCAATTGAAACTTGTGTCTCCTTTCTAACAGAGTTCTCTATGTTGTACTTTTGCAATTTCTAGAATGCAGGAATGTATGAAGGATTAAAGATTCAACAGGAGGCTGTCAATCAGCCATGTTAGGTTTGTTCACTCTTCTCACACCAGTTGTATGATCCTTTGATCTCCCTGCCCTTCATCTCTCTGCCTATAAACTCTGTGCCTGTGTGTTGTCCTCCTACTGTAACTGATGAAGGAGCAGCACTCCGAAAGCTTGTAATTTCAAATAAACCTGTTGGACTATAAGGCTAGCAATGGGAGAGAGGTATGTACCTCATCCTCATCAGTTATTATCAAGAACACTGCTTCAGTGATTGAATAATTCAAACTCTGAATAGTCTGTGATTCCATGGGTCTGTAACTGGTTTATGCTATGATACGTGTATAAATCAAAATATGTTTCAATTACATGTGATTATGGAAATTTTGCCTGGTGTTTTTGGTAATCCCAACTTTTCCATTGCTGTTGAAAGTCATCGTTCTGCAACGTGATCTCCTATCAATTGTGGGTTCACCTAATGTTAAGGCATCAGACAAATTGCAGGTTAGCATGTACGACAGAAACATTTGCAAATCATCAAAAGGCTGCTTAAAGTTGCTGTAAAAAAATTATTGATTTTTTTTTGTATCTCCCATTAAATTTTTAGATCCAGACTGGCAAAGACCTTAATGTAAGATGTTCCTAAAAAAAAATTACGAAACTATTTCAAGTAGAATCATAGATTCTGTACATTGTAGATAGAGGCCATTTGGCCCACCGTGTCTGCACTGACTCTCTGATGAGCATCACATCCAGAAGCACACCTCCACCCTAGTAACTCCCAGGAGGTTGGCTAATCCACCTAACATGCACATTTTTGGGCTGTAGGTGGAAACCTGACTGAAACCCTCCCAGACACAGGAGAATGTCTGTGTGGAGTTTACACATTTGCCTAGGCTAGAATCAAACCTGGGTCCCTGGCACTGTGATGCAGCAGTGTTAATCACTGAGCTATCACGCTGTCTGAGAAAGGCATGGGAAAGAATTTTGAATTGAAGCTCACCTCTATAGTTCGAAGATATTAAAATGTGATTTGAGTAGGTGGTGCTCTAAAAATATGATCTTTTGTACAATGCACGTTTACTGCCTAACTTTCAAACTAGAACTGGATTTTTATCTCCAAGTTGCCTCACAAACCACCTTAACAAACTGTTATCCAAGGGAAGGAGATTGAGGGAGATTGGGTATTGGAGACATTTAAAAAAAAAAAATCACAGGACGTGAGTTTCATTTGCAAACCCAACATTTATTGGCCATTCCTAATTGCCCTTAGGTGATGCTGAATCATCGCCTTGACAACAAAGTAGCTTTTTATCCATTTCACAAGTGGATTCAATAATAGGTCAAATCAAGTAACATTGGGAGATTTCCATCCCTAATTGACATTAGTGAACCTTGAGTTCCACCCAAAAATCTTGCGAAGTGATGATCTAGTGATTTACATTCAAATTGGTACAACAATAGTTCTCTGATATTTACTCAAACCTACTTATGAGGTTAAAAAGTTAAAGTTACCACCAGATATATGTACACAGAATCCATGTGGGCTTTAAAGTACCTGTAACATTTCATTAATGCAAAATAATCAGATACTTAAAAGTTTGAGTGTAAATAGAGGCACACACAAACACGTGCGCATAAATTGTTATTTAAAAAGAAATGCCTCCATCTTTCTGACATATATCAGGAAGTTATGATGTTGCCCGTCTCTCTCTGTTCAACACTGTAGAGTACCTGCTGATAGGGCTTCAGTGTGGAGGTGTGTAGTCTTAAATTGGACTCAATGTTTCTAGTATTTTTTAAGAAGAGCCTATGTACGATCAGCAGATCTCAAAGACCTAAGAATGTACTTGGGTTAGGGAAGCAAATCCATCCCTGTATTCCAAATCATGAGCCAGAATTGTTTGTTCCAACTGCAAGCCAGGAATGATCTGATTTGGGAAGGGGTGTGATGATCTCTGCTACTAAATAGTCCCTTTCAAGACTTTGCAAGTGCAGTGGTCATAAGGAGATGTGCACGAGGGCAACAGCCATTAATTTCTCATTTCAGTTGTGAGCAAAAATATGCCAGACTCAAAATATTTCTCTCTCCATAGCTGCTAGATTAGGTTTCTCAAAGCATTGTTTGTTTCAGATTCCCTGCATCCATGGCATTTATTTGGTCATTTTTAGAACTAAGCTTCGCAAAAAGATTTAATTATTTTGGGAATTCAGTTCAGACGAGCAGTCGTTGACCTGAAATGTTAACTAAGTCATTCATTCAGTCAATTCATATGACATTATAATATGATCATGGGTTTCCATGTCACATTGTACATCAAAGAATTCCCAAAACATGCCATTGAAACGTCAGTGCATAATAAGCCATTGAAGCATCGAAGTACTCCCACTAATTTTGTGGAATGTAACTGTCAGTTAGTTGCATGTGAATCCCTATCTTTGGCATTATCCAGTGAGAGCTACTTTGATATTAGACATCAGCCTTTCCGTTGTCAGAAAATTCTTGAACAGCGTTTTTTGCCTTGGAAAATTTCTGTGTCCTGTGCAGCTGTTGCATCTTAGTGCCAGCTGGATTTGTGGCTGTTTAGCTTTCAAGTTACAGGTTTAGGGTGGAATTGTATGTCACTGCCAGGCCCAACTTATTTATAGATGTTGGGAAAGGGATTAGAATGTATAAAACAGAGCAGCTGGGAAGCCATTCTTACCCAGAAACAAGAACAGAAATTACTGGGAAAGCACAACAGGTCTGGCAGCATCTGTGGAGAGAACTCAGAGTTAACGTTTCAGGTTGAGTGACCGTTCCTCTGTAGTACTCTGTGGTAGTGACTCTACCTCTGAGCTATGAATACAGGGTTCCACCAGCTCCAGAGATGTATAACATCTCTGATAAGATTAATTAAAAAGTATCTAAATGGGTCCCACCTGCCCTGGACTGTCACGAGTCAATTAAAATGACTGTAAACACAGGTAGACTAGCAAGTACAGAACACTGCCTCAGGAATCAAGTTTGAAAATGAAGAATGATTTACGTGATGAAGGGGGCTGTTAGTAGAGTGGTAGTGTCTCCAGCTCTGAGCCAGAAAGGTCTTGGTTCAAGTCCCACCTGCTCCACAGGTGTGTACTAACATTTCTGGGCAGGTTGAGTAGAGAATATGTAATAGTTTAGGCTGAAGCAGATGAGGGAGACCAAGGTGAAAAGGCTTAAAGGAAGGGGCTGGTAGTCTTTCTGTCTAATATGTGCATACCTCCAAGATGTGACCACCCTGTATCCCTCAGTTTGTAAAAACGATTACCCTTGTCTTTTCCTTAGGATCCCTGTCCTTCTCTGACAAAAGTGCATGGACTCATCTCAGTAACTATATTGTCTTCTTCCTTGGACTTCCTTGTAGAGGCCATTCCAGAAATTCTAGTTCTGCAGGAACTACTCCACTGTTAGACAATCAAATTGACGTGTAATCCTTGAGGGGGAGACTTCCACTGCGTGAAGAGTAGAAGTCTTACTCTCAGCTTGTTAAGGCAGCCCTGAATACATTATTGCAAAACGGTAGCCCTTCTTTAAAGTCAGCCAATAGAAGTGATGGTGGGGGTCAATTTTATAGCTAATCAGGAGTTAGTGAAGGTTTTATTTCCACATGTTCCTGGGTAGCTCTCCAGGTAGTCTTTGGAGGGTTCCATCTGACTGACAGCTCTAACTCAAAATTGGAAGCTTTCTAGGAGAGTTTCGGATGCCAAGTAATTACCCACCAGAGATTTAAATGTCCTGAGTAATTGCCATGCAGTCAGTGAGTTAGGAATTCCAAGGTGTCCCAGCGCTCATCTGTCAGGTTACAACTCAACTCCAACTATGAGACATAAAGATCTGGGCCAGTGGTGCAGACATAGAATTGGCAAGCTTAATACAAGCCAAAGGTTTACTTGACTATTTGATATTTTAACCTGAAAATAAAAAATGGAGTTCAGAAATCATTAACCTCGCTGAAACGTAGCAGGATCAATATTGTTGAATGAGAGAGAGTTCGAAATGGGACATATCGACCCAATCTGTAAAGGGGGGATAAATTGTTGGGTCAGTTGGAATAGAACTTAGTGACAAGGATATAATGCCACTGAATGTCAACATAGATTGTTTGCAAGAAGATCACTGTGCTTGTCTGTCATCACCTTAAATTGACCCAATCTGTCTTGAGTTTAACTGTTCTTTTTGGGAAGATGTCAGATTGTGACAATGTGTTTAGAACATGCACAAATCAGTAAACTCCTCAAGACCTTCCAGTTTTACAAACAAGATAATAATATCTGAACACTAAGAATGTTCCTGGAGGTCAGCATGCTCCCAACAATGTCCACAGTTTAATATCAACCTTTGCCAACTTTATGCTTCATGTGATGTGATGTCCCTCATTTGGGGCTGTATTGGTCAACTGATACATAGTTTTTGACCCTATTGAGTAAATTGTATGAATTTTACTTTCTTTTTAAAGGGCCATGATTTATTTTGCTCTCAAACCCAATTGAAACAAAATTATTCTCGTTTCTAGTTCATCCACTTTAAATACTCATCAGCCAGCAATCCTCAGGTGCTTATTTGTGCTTTCCTTTCTCAGCTTCTCACAAGGTGACACACGCAGTGCCTGAAATGAAATCAGTTTCCAGACACAGATGGAATCATGTGCAGCATCCCCCCTTCCCCCCACCCACCATCCCCCACACCACCTCTGAAATTGGTGCATTTGGTAATGGGGTACTAAATCTAGTCATTCTAATGCTCATCTCAGGAGTTTACCATGTGTCTACTGCTCTTAATCCAGCGGCCGCTGGTGGTTTGGTGGGGGGGTAGGGAGGGGAGTTCTCACCATGCAGGGAGCACAACAGGCAAACCCTGGCATTTTTGTATATAGGCCCCTGGAGGGCGTTCCTTGTTCAAAGGATTTAATGTCTGATCAAAGAGTACAGCATTAGGAAGAGGAGTAAAATAATCTCCCCCATTCACATTCCATAAAGTGACTTATTTACTATTAATAGGTGGCTCTATGATTGTGCTTCAGGAACCTCATAACCAAATCTGCCCTTATTTCATATGACCTTCAGATCTAAGCATAGGAGGAACTCTTACAAGCCAGTTACACTAATCAGTAAGATTATGGCTGAGCTATGAATGACTTTATCTCCACTTCCCTGCCTGTTCCCTAGAGCCCTTGACATTTTTCATGACCAGCTCAATCTTAAATATATTCAATGCTGCTTCTTTTTGCAGATCTTTTGCTGCATTCCCCTTTGCAGAAGAGAATTCGAAAGATTAATGACTCCGCATGAGAGGAAATTTTTCCTCAACCCCATCTTAAGTGGGAAACCCTTTATATTTAAACTGTGTCCTGTGGTTCTGAGATCCCACAATGACATGCTCTCAGGCCTGTCAAGCCCCCTCCAGATCTCTCAGCTTGCAGTAAGAACATCTCTGTCATTCTTCTGCTTGAAGAATCTTCTCAACTTTTCCTCATAGGAAAACTCTTTCATCCAAGGGGTTAGCCAAGTGAACTTTCTCTGAATTTTCCAATACAAGCCTTTCCCTCGTTTTATTACTTAAATATTAAACAACAAACACACTACTCTAGGTGTGGTCTCACCAGTACTCAATACAGGTGTATCAAGACTCCTCTACTTGTCCATCTCTTATGCAATGACACACTGCATTCCATTTGTGTTCCTTTCTTCTTGCAGTAGCTACACAATGTTTTGTGTTTCATGTACAAGGAAATCCAAATGACTCCGCACTGACTGAGGGGTGCACATTTTATCTACAAAGGCAGTGAACACAAATGTATCTAACTTCCACATTGTGCAAAGTCTTGTTGAAATGTTGGAGGATTGGCCTGACAGCTGGAAGCCGGTAAGAGACCCACGGTAGTGAACTGCCATCCCCTGGAATCGAGACCCTGGGGAGGGATCCCACCTTGTAAGAGTTGCAGGCCAATTGAAGGCCAATAGATCTTGCACTCAACAGTGTCACTATGGGGTCTATACCTGCAAGGTCAACTCCACTTCTGCAGTGACTCAGACTTACAGAGGACCCAGGACACAATGGATGAATGGAGGAGGGGGAGCTTTGTGAGGTTGGTGTCGGGAGAGATTGCAGGGCAGCAGGAGCAGGGGTTAGCTATCATTTCCCTGCTTCTTCCCAGTGAGAGAGGTTCCTCCCCTACCTTGGGGATGGTATGCAACCAACGCATGCCATGGATGTCATATACGACAGGCCTGTCTGCAGCTGGGATAATCCCAGCAGAAGTAGGAGGAGACTTTTAGGTGGTAATCAATTCACCACTTCTGGCCCTTAATTGGCAGTGGGCAGGGAAGGCAGACCCTGAGACTTCCCAGCCAAAAGTTACTTCTGGTGGAGGTGGATATTTTGAGCATTTCTCACTGCTCACCGTTCTGCTGCTTAAGGATCTCTGTACAATTGCTCATTGTGGTGTAGAGTTGCTGCCAGCATCCGCTTTTAGGGTGGGAATCTACAGGACCTGCAACCTTTGATGTGGGAGAGGAAAAGCACTTGTTAGTCATAGAGCTGTACAGCATGGAAACAGACCTATCCGTCCAACTCGTCCTCGCCGATCAGATATCCTAAATAAATCTTGTCTCGTTTGCCAGAATTTGGTCCATATTCCTCTAAACCCTTTATATTCACATACCTATCCAGATGCTTTTTAAGTGTTTTAATTGTACCAACCTCCACCACTTCCTCTGTTAGCTCATTCCATACATGCACCACCTTCTACGTAAAAAAGTTGCCCCTTAGGTCCCTTTTAAATCTTTCCCCACTCACCTTAAACCTATATCCTGTAGTTTTGGACTCCCAACCCAGGGAAAATACCTTGTCCATTCACCCTATCCATGCCCCTCATGATTTTATAAACCTCTGTAAGGTCACCCCTCAGTCTCTGATGCTCCAGAGAAAATAGCCCCAGCCTACTTCTTGCTTTCAGCGGTGGGAGTGAAGAGAACGCGAGCCAGGGTGCAGTTGGGAAGGTAAGGCTTTTCCCGATAAAAACATACCTCGTGCAGCAATGGCCTTCTGGCTTTCAGCGGCGAGAGTGGAGAAGACGCGAGCCAAGAAGGAACTAATATATTCGGCATTGGCTAAACCCGAAACACAACACGTGTAGTGTCTCCCACCCATCCTCCTCCTCTAACCAAAAAAAAAGACTGTGTGGAGGATCGGTAAGGTACGGCTTTTTTTTTATTCTTCTGGCAATCGAGAGTAGAGGGAATGGAAGCGAGGGCAGTTGCATGCTCCTCTTGCAGGATGTGGGAGGTAAGGTTCACTGCTGGTGTCCCCTCTGACTTCACCTGCGAGAACTGCACCCAACTCCAGCTCCTCACAAACCGCATTAGGGAACTGGAACTTGAGCTGGATGAACTCCAGATCAATCGGGAGGCTGAGGGCGTGATAGAGAGGAGTTATAGGGAGGTGGTCACACCCAAGGTACAGGAAAAAGGTAGCTGGGCGACTGTCAGGAGGGGGAAAGGGAATAGGCAGACAGTGCAGGGATCCCCTGTGACCGTTCCCCTCAATAATAAAGATTCTGATTTGGATACTGTTGGGGGGGACAACCAACCAGGGGAAGGCCATAGCGGACAGGTCTCTGGCACAGAGCCTGGCCCTGTGACACAGAAGGGAAGGGGGAGAATAGGAGAGCAATTTTAGTGGGGGATTTGATAGTAAGAGGCACAGACAGGCAGTTCTGTGAATGTGAACGAGACGAACGGATGGTATGATGCCAGGTTCCATGACACCTTGGATTGTGTCTACAAGATCTTTAAGGGGGAGGGCGAGCAACCAGCAGTCATGGTACACATTGGTACCAATGACATAGGTAGAAAAAGGACTGAGAATGTGAAAAATGAGTACAGGGAGTTAGGCCACTTTGGACTTGGTGCTTGGCAATGGACCAGGCCAAGTGTTAGACCTGTTGGTAGGAGAGCATTTTGGAGGTAGCGATCATGACTCTGTTACTTTTACAATAGTCATGGAAAAGGATAGGTACATACAGCAGGGTAACGTTTATAACTGGGGGAAGGGTAATTATAAATCTGTTAGGCAAGAACTGGGTAACATAATATGGGAACAGATGCTGTCAGGAAAGAGCGCTATTGAATTGTGGAAATTGTTTAAGGAATGCATACTGCGTGTGATCGATATGTTTGTCCCTAGCAGGCAGGGAAGATGCGGTCGAGTGAGTGAGCCTTGGTTCTTAAGAGAGGTCGAACGACTGGTTAAGAGGAAGAACAATACTTACATAAGGTTTAGGAAACAAGGATCGGAAAAGGCTCGAAGGGGATACATGTTAGCCAGGAAAGAGCTGCAGAAAGGGATTAGGAGAGCTATAAGGTGGCATGAGATAGCCTTGGCAAATAGGATCAAGGAAACTCCAAGGCTTTTTACACACACGTGAGGAAAAAGAGAATGACCAGAAAAACGATAGGGCCGATCAAGGATTGTGAAGGGAATTTGTGCACGGAGCCTAAAGAGATAGGAAAGGTCCTTAATGAATACTTTTCTTCGGTATTCACAACTGAGAGGGACCTAGTTGTAGAGGAGGACTGTGTGAAACAGGCTGGTAGGCTAGAAGAGGTGGATGTTAGTAAGGAAGATGTATCAGTAATTTTGAGGAACTTGAAGATAGATAAGTCCCCCAGGCCTGATGGGATTTATCCAAGGATTCTATGGGAAGCGAGGGAAGAGATCGCAGGGACTTTGGCGACGATCTTTTCGTCCTCACTGTCCGCGGGTGTAGTGCTGGAAGATTGGAGAGAGGCAAACGTCACTCCCTTGTCCAAAAAGGGGGATAGGCATAACCCTGGAAATTACAGGCCCGTTAGTCTTACTTCAGTGGTGGGCAAGTTATTGGAAAGGGCTCTGAGAGACAGGATTTATGATCACTTGGTTAGGCACAGTTTGATTCATGATAGTCAGCATGGATTTGTGAGGGGTAGATCATGCCTCACAGACCTTATTGAATTCTTTGAAGAGGTGACCAAACACGTGGATGAAGGTAGAGCAGTGGATGTGGTATACATGGATTTAAGTAAGGTATTTGATGTGGTTCCCCATGGTAGGCTCATGCAGAAAGTAAGGAGGCATGGGATAGGGGGAAATGTGGCAGATTGGATTCAGAATTGGCTGACCCTTAGAAGACAAAGGGTGGTAGTGGACAGAAAATATTCAATGTGGTGCTCAGTTACGACTGGTGTACCACAAGGATCTGTTCTGGGTCCTCTTCTATTTGTGATTTTAGTAAATGATTTGGATGTAGGAGTGGAAGGGTGGATTATTAAGTTCGCGGACGATACGAAGGTGGGTCGAGTTGTGGATAGTGCAGAGGGCTGTTCTAGGTTACAAAGGGACATTGATAGGATGCAGAGCTGGGTTGAAAAGTGGCAGATGGAGTTTAACCCTGAAAAGTGTGAGGTGATTCATTTTGGAAGGACAAACTTGAAAGCAGAATACAGGGTTAACGGAAAGATTCTTGGCAGTGTGGAGGAGCAGAGGGATCTTGGGGTTCATGTCCACACTTCCCTGAAAGCTGCCACCCAGGTGGATAGAGTTGTTAAGAAGGCGTATGGTGTGTTAGCTTCCATTAATAGAGGGATTGAGTTCAAGACCCGTGAAGTTATGCTCCAACTACACCTTGTTATCGCAACTATACAAAAGCATGGTTTGGCCACATCTGGAGTTTTGTGTCCAGTTCCGCTCACCTTATTACAGGCAAGATGTGCAAGTGTTGGAAAAGGTGCAGAGGAGATTTACCAGGATGTTGCCTGGAATGGAGGGAAGGTCTTACGAGGAAAGGTTGAGAGAGCCAGGGCTTTTCTCTTCAGAACGACGAATAGAGGTGTTCAAAATGATCAGAGGTATAGATAGAGTGGACAGCCAGAGACTTTTTCATGGGGTGGAGGTAGCTATTATGAGGGGGCATAGTTTTAAAGTGAGTGGAGGCAGATATAGGGGAGACGTCAGAGGTAGGTTCTTTACTCAGAGAGTGGTAGGGGCATGGAATGCATTGCCAGAGAGGGTAGTGGAGCCAGCCTCATTAGGGGCATTTAAGCAGCTGTTAGATAGGCGTATGGATGATAGTATAAGGTAGGGGTGGAGGTTAGATAGACCTTAGGTTTAGGGTAAAAGTTCGGCATAACATCATGGGCCAAAGGGCCTGTTCTATGTTCTATGTTCTATGTACTCAGCCTCTCCCCTATAGCTCAAACCCTCCAACCCTGGTAACATCCTTATAAATCTTTTCTGAACCTTCACAACATCCTTCCTCTAGCTGGGAGATCAGAATTGCACGCAGTATTCCAAAAGTGGTCTAACCAATGTCCTGCATCATCGCAACATGTCCTCTCAACTCCTAAGCTTAATGCACTGACCAATAATGGCAAGCATACCAAATCTTTCTTCACTATCCTATCTACCTGCTTTCAAGGAATGATGAACCTACACTCCAAGGTCTCTTTGTTCAGCAATATTTTGGTGATCTTACCATTAAATGTATAAGTCCTGCCGCACCTCACATTTATCTAAATCGAATTCCATCTGCCACTGCTTGGCTCATTGGCCCATTGGATTAAGATCCTGTTGTACTCTGAGGTAATCATCTTCGCCGTCCACTACACCTCTAATTTTGGTGTCATCTGCAAACTAACTAACCATACCTCCTATGTTCATATCCAAATCATTTATATAAATGATAAAAAGCAGTGGACCCAGCACCGATCCTTGTGGCACTCTGCTGGTTGCAGGCCTCCAGTCTGAAAATCAACACTCTACCACCTCTGTCTTCTACTTTTGAGCCAGTTCTGTATCCAAATGGTTAGTTCTCCCTGTATTCCAAGTGATCCAATGTTGCCAACCAGTCTACCATGAGGAACCTTGTCAAATGCCTTACTGAAGTCCAGATAGATCATGTCCACTGCTCTGCCCTTATCAATCCTCTTGGTTACTTCAAAAAACTCAAGTTAGTGACACACGATTTCCCACACACAAAGCCATGTTGGCTATCCCCAATCAGTCCTTATCTTTCCAAATACATGTAAATCCTGTCTTTTAGGATTCCCTCCAACAACTTTCCCACCACTGATGTCAGGCTCACCAGTCTAGACCTTCACAGATACCTTTTCCTTCACAGGTGCTGCCAGACCTGCTGAGCTTTTCCAGCAATTTCTGTTTTGTTTCACCGGTCTATAGTTCCCTGGCATTTCCTTACCATCTTTCTTAAATAGTGGCACCACATTAGCCAGCCTCCAGTCTTCCAGCACCTCACCTGAGGCTATCGCTGATACAAATATCTCAGCAAGGGGCCCAGCAATCACTTCCCTAGCTTCCCATAGAGTTCGAAGGTACACCTGACCAGATCTTGGCGATTTATTCACCTTCATGTATTTAATTCATCCAGTATGTCTTCCTCTGTAATATAGATATCTTTCAAGATGTTGCTGCTTATTTCCCCACATTTGAATAAGAAGAGACTCTTAAACTTTATTGCATGCTAACAACTAAGTACAAGTTACACCGGTGTGATACGCATCGTTCCAAAGACAATGTAGAGGACCTGGATGGTTGGTCTTACTCTTTCAAGGTCCTAAGTAGTCCTCCTGTTTGTCCACGTGACATCATCAAGGTGGGTGGGTACTTAAAGGACTTCCCAGTATTAAATCTTTCAGATCCCTACACTCTTTCACAACATTTTTTCCCCACCCCACCCCCTCCAGCCTTTTTCAATCACTGACATAATAGCAATTGCATCTCCCATTACCCTACCTTCCCCCACCTCTCACACTTCACAAATTCACACTGTCTGGAAATTTCACTATTCTCCCAGAGTTTGGACTGGAAGCTTGGTAGGGCTCTGGGTTGAAGACTGTGGACTTTGATCCTGTTCTTGACAGCGTGAGGTTTATGATTCACTTTAACTTGGAGGACCAGTCATCTCATGTATATCCTTCATGGAGGGCAAGCCGTCCTGCTGAAAAACATTTTCTTGTTGTTTTTGCAGTATCCTGGATCACCCAATCAAGTAATTTCATCTTTGTATTGTCCTGGATCTCTGAACTAGGCAGATTCCTCATGACTATGACATAGTGGCTCAGTGGTTAGCACTGCTGCCTCACAGCGCCACAGTCCTGGGTTTGATTCCGGCCTCGGGTGACTGTCTTTGTGGAATTTGCATGTTCTCCCTGTGTCTGCATGGGTTTCTTCCGGGTGCTCTGCTTTCCTCTCACTGTCCAAAGATGTGCAGGGTAGGTGGATTGGCCAAGCTAAATTGCCTATAGTTCTCAGGGATGTTTAGGATAGGTGGGTTAGACTTGGAGAATGAGTCTGGGTGGGATGCTCTTTGGAGGGGCGGTGTAGACTTGTTGGGCCGAATGGCCTGTTTCCACACTGTAGGGATTCAATTCAATGGAGACAATGTTCCAGATCTCTGAATGTTGGCTGTTCCTTCTCAGTATTGTGTCAGCCGGTCTCTATTCTCAATCTGCCAGTAACTCTGTGTTAAAATACGCAAGCTCTTTAATTTAACCTGTTGATGATCTTGAATGCTTTCATTCAGCCTCAACAATGGAAGGATTTGTGAAACCATTGTGTTCTCTTCTTCTGTCCTGTTCTTTGAGAATTGCTTGGTTTGATCTCTGTCACTTCTGCTGAGAATTCTTCCTGAAAAGAGAAGGAAATGAAATTCTCTGTTTGAATTTACATCTACAAATTCATCTCTGCATTAGAAATCAGGCTAAAATCTGTCAACTATTTGTTCACCCAACAGTGTTGCAATCTGATGCATCTTCCACTACAGCTGAGTGAATTACATCAGTTTGGTATATTGCTCATTGGCTCTCTAGTTCCTGTTGTGTGCTCACAAACCTTGCTGGTCTTTACAGTCTGAACTCTCTTCAGTGTGGATAGCAGTGGAAATATTTCTGCCAACTCTATGCAATCACAGCTTTCACAATAGGCAATGAAACTTTCTCAATGACTGAGAAATCCCTGGCTAGCACAAAACTGACTGAACTCTGGCTCTACATCTGGCAATTCCCAAGTTTCCCTGATGTGTCCTTTCTGGGGCATTTCCCTGAAGTGTTAAAGGGGACAGACTTAGAACAGATCTAGAAATTCAAAACTGGGCATCCATGACACACTGTGGACCATCAATAACAGCAGAATTATACTCCAGTATAATCTGCAACCTCACGGCCTGGTACATCTCTCCCTTAACCATACCCTTCAAGACAGGGGATCAAACCTCATTCAATGGAGAGTGCAGGATGTCCATGCTAGGAGCTGCACCAGGCAAACCTGAAGATGAGGTATCAACCTAATGAAGCTCCCAAAAACAGGACTACTTGCATGCCAAACAGTGTAAGCAGCAATTGATAGACAGGGCTAAGTGATCCTGCATCCAACAGATCAGATCTAAGCTCTGTAGTCCTGCCACATGTGGTTGTAAATGATGGTGGACAATTATAATCAACTTCATGGAGGAGGAGGCTTCATAAATATGATGGAAGAGTCCAACACCTTCTATGTTGGAAGAGTCCAACACATCAGGGCAAAGGACAAGGCTGAAGCATTCACAGCAATCTTCAACCACAAGTGCCAAATGGATAATTTACCTCAACCTCCTCCAGTGATCCCCAGCGTTACAGATACCAGTCTTCAGCCATGTCAATTCACTCCAGGTGATATCACAAAACAGTTGGAGACACTGGATACTGCAAAGGCTATGGGCCCTGACAACATCCCGGTAATAGTACTGAAGACTTGTGCTCCAGAACTTGCTGCTCCTGTAGCCAAGCTTCTAGTATGGTTACAACACTGGCATCCACGCCACAATGGGAAACATTTCCCAGGTATTTCCATACCCAAAAAGCAGGACAAATCCAACCCGGCCAATTACTGTCCCATCAGTTTACTTTCGATCATCAGTAAAGTGATGGAAGGTGTCATCAGTGGTTCTATTGAGCAGCACTGGCACTGCGACAACCCTCTCAGTGATGCCTACTTTGAGTTCCGCCGGGGTCACTCTGCTCCTGACCTCATTTGCAATCTTGGTTCAAACATGGACAGAAGAGCTAAATTCCAGAGGTACATTGAAAGTGACGGCCCTTGACATCAAGGTTGCATTTATCCAAATGTGGCATCAAGGACCAGGAATTGTGATCAAACGCTCCACTGGTTAGAATCATACGTGGAACATGAGAGGATGGTTTTGCTTGTTGGAGGTCAGTCATCTCACCTCAGGACGTCTCTGGAGGAGTTTCTCAGGATAGTGTCCTAGGCCCAACCATCTTCAGCTGTTTCATCAATTGCCTTCCCTCTACCAAAAGGTCAGAAGTGGGCATTTCCATAGATGATTGCAAAATGATCGTCAACATTTGTGACTCCTCAGCTACTGGATCAGTCCATGTTCAAATGCAACAATATTAAGGCTTGAACTGAAAAATGGCAAGCAACATTTCATAGAATCTCTATAGTGTGGAAGCAGACCATTCAGCCCATCAAGTCCAAGCTGACCCTCTAAACAGCATCCCACCCAGACCCACCCCACTATCTTATCATTTAACCTTGCAATCCCCATAGCTAGTTCACATAATCTGCACATCTTTAGATTGTTGGAGGAAACCGGAGCACCCAAAGGAAACTCGCACAGACACGGGGAGAATGTGCAAACTCCACACAGACAGTCACCCAAGGCTGAAATCAAACCCTGGTCCCTTGCCTTGTGAGGCAATAGTGCTAACCACTGAGCCACTGTGCAACACACAAATTCCAAGCTATTACCATCACCAATAAGGTACAATCTAACCATCAACCCTTGACAGTCAATGTTATTACCATCATCGGATCCCCCACTATCAACACTCTTGGGGTTACCATTGACCAGAAACTCAATTGGACTCACCACATAACTAGAGAGATTACAAGAACATCTCAGAGGTTAGGAATATTGTGGCAAGTAACTCACCTCCTGACTCCCCAACACCTGTCCAGCATCTACAAGGCACAGGTCTGGAGTGTGATGGAATACTGCTAACTTGCCTGGATGGGTGCAGTTCCAATAACACTCAAGGAGCTTGAAATCATCCAGAACAAAGCAGCACACTTGATTGAGACCACATCCACAAGCGTCCACTCCTTCCACCACTAAAGTTCAGTAGCAGCAGTGTATAGTACATGCTGGATGCACTGTAGAAATTCACCAAAGATGCTCAGACAACACCTTCCAAGCCCATGACCACTTCCATCTAGAAGAACAAGGGCAGCAGATACATAGGAACACAACCACCTTCAAGTTCTTCTTCAAGTCACTCAACATTCTGACTTGGAAATATATCACTGTTCCTTTACTGTCTCTGGGTCAAATTCCTGGAATTCCCTCCCTAAGGGCATTGTGGGTATACCTACAGTATGTGATCTGCAGTGATTCAAGGAGGCAGGTCACTACCACCTTCCAAATGGCAAGTAGGGATAGGTAATAAATGCTGGCCAGTCAGTAACATCCACATCTCTCCAAAAGAAAAACTCCCTCTTCAGATAATTATTTAATTCATCACTTTACAGGCAATGCTTTCCACATTTGAATATGTCACTTAAAATTTTCCTTCCCTCAGGGTATTGCAGGTCACCCTACAGCATGTGGACTGCAATGTTTCAAGAAGATAGCTCATCATCATCTTCTCAATGGCGATTAGGGAGAGGCAACAAAATGCTGGCCTGGCCAGCAACAGCCATGTCCCACGAATGAATATATTAAAGAAATGAAGCTGGAATAATCAGACCTCTACCTTATGCCACTAGGGTCTTCCATAAGTGTGAAATGCTGTGGTATCTCAAAATATGTTTTTGTGGCCAACCTACTGGCCCTTTGGAGAGTCCATCACATCAATACATGGTAAGGTATTCTTGGTCTCTCTGTCAAATTTGTTGCTTTCCGACTTAACAGCTCATTTCGACAACATGGAACGATTTTCGTAGTCAACAGAAGCAATCTCAGTGGATTCTGTATTCTGAGATAGTAGGAACTGTAGATGCTGGAGAATCTGAGATATACAAGGTGTAGAGCTGGATGAACACAGCAGGCCAAGCAGCATCAGAGGAGCAGGAAAGCTGATGTTTCAGGTCTGGACCCTTCTTCAGAAATGGGGGAGAGGAAGGGGATTCTGAAATAAATAGAGAGAGAGGGGGAGGCAGATGGAAGATGGATAAAGGAGCAGATAGGAGAAGAGGAGATGGACAGATCAAGGAGGCGGGGATGGAGCCAGTAAAGGTGAATGTAGGTGGGGAGTTAGGATGGGGATCAGTCTGTATTCTGTCAGGTTCTACCATGGGTCTAAGGAGCTCCAATGTAATCTTCTACAGTTTGTTGTTTGACCAGTTGCCCCTTAGCTGAATATTCCTTCACCATTTGTTCCATGACCAGCTGATCCTGAAACTGTTGTTCCTAGGGTTTAACCAATTTGACTTCTTCCAACATTTGAAGATTGAAATCAAGACGTGTGTTTGTACTGGAGTGAAAATTCTTGTTTGAAAAGTACATATAATTTCTGTACCATCTGACTACTTGTGTTAGAAAGTTGTGTTAACCTTTAATCCTAGTTGCTACACATTCACACATCCTGGACTATGAAGCTGCACTGTCACCTGTGGGAAATGTCTTTTTAACCACAGCTCACTCTCGGACAAGGTAATGACATTCAGCTCTTAGTCAAGCTTGAGATTAGTGCGATGCCCATTGACATAAATATCCTCCAGAGAATGTCTGTATCATTCATTTCCCTGGAAACATCTGAAGCTTTTCTTTTATTTTGGACTCTTCTACTTCATTAACCATCTATGTGTGAGTAGCTATTTGACATTTTGCTTTTCAGTGTCCTGTGTTGGCACATTTTCTGAAAGTGAAGACAAAAAGTAAGATTCCTGCATTATCTTCTCAGGATGAATCCTGCTATTTACAGCCAAAGTAAATGATTCCCATTTCCTAAATGGCTTTACTGAATGAATTTCACTGTCTGCAGCTTTAATAATAATGCTTGTTTCAATGACGATTTTCTCTGGTTGATTCCCACTGCCCTAGAAAATGCTTCCCACTTTTATTGTGGTACAAGTCATGAATCTCCTAGCTTTTCGGCAGGATTAATGAAGTCTGCTAACTTTTTTTCTTCTGTTTGATATTGACTGTTAATGCTTCCAACATGTCCCTGTCTGGCTTTGTGATGCCCACGGGTCTGTGATCTCAGTTTGAGTTGCTTTCATGGCCTTTGTTTTCACCATGCTGTCACCATGTCTTGTGGTGTTTACTTGCTGTGGCAGCAGTGTTAGTTCTGAGCTGTAAGTATGATGTGGACATGCTGGTGTTGGACTGGGGTAGACAATGTCACACAACACCAGGTATTAGTCATAAGCTAATCACAAGCTTTTTCAGCACTGGCCCTTCCTCAGAGAAAGTCTGACTTTGCCTGATGAAGGGGCAGTGCTCAAAAAGCTTGTGATTTCAGAGAAAAACCTGTTGGACTGTAACCTGGTGTTGTGTGACTTCCGGCCTTGAGCTGTAAGCAATTTTTTGTCTTCATCTAGCTTTATCAGCCTGTAATTCTGTGCCACACTTTTGTCAAGTTGGCCTCGCCCAGCAGAGATCCTAACTTTACTCACAGAGCCTTCAATGCCCATTTGCTCCGTGGCTGGACCTCAATTCATTACAATCTCTTACAGATCACTGGCACCCGATCCTCTGTGTAACTGCCTTGGAGTCACAATATTTGAGCTCCAGGATGTTTCTGCCTCTCCTGCTACAGAGTACCTCTCAGCAGGCCTGAAATGCTTTTAACCTTGACTGTAGATTCTGCCTTCGTTGAACCTTGCTATGAAAGTTTCTTGTGATGATGCTTTGGCTTTAAGAGGGGTGTTTTGTCCTAGTTCCTTTTAGGGAGAGATTGGGAGATAGGCAGGAAGCAGTCTATGAGGAGATAAACAACTTGTGAGGCCTTGGCTTTTTTTAAAAGTTGGAACAATAGAAGCAACCTGAGTGGGTGTGGTCAAGCTCTCACAGAGCCAGGAATTTTAGTTAGCTATTGGTAGTTGCTGTTGGGATCGTAAAGAAGTGGAAGCTATTTTCTCCTGTCTCAATGACAGCCAAAAGCCAGGGTGGGGAACGCGGTTGTCTTCCCTGGCTGCCAGACTGCACGTGAGACAAAATCTGTTTTCTGAATTTGCCATTTTGCCAAAGGGTGTGTTAGTGGGATGTTACCATTATAATTAATAATAGTTACTGTATATTATCCTCCTAAGTTTTCCAACAGAGTCACGTTATACTAATGTCTTTGTTTAGTTGTATTTTAACTACGGTGTTTGAATAAGTTATGTTTTGTTTAACATTGAGTAGTTTGACCAGTCAGGTTCCATCTGAAACACAGCACTTCACATTTGCCTTTAAAATCAGAAAAAAGTTAGGGTCTAGGCCACCTTCTTAAAATATTTTGAGGGAGTCTGTTCTGATCGATAACATCTCTTTTGTAGAGTTTTTTGATGTTCAGCTCTTCCTGTTACTGACTGTCTGCATGAGCAGGATTCTTAAAGCTGTAACTGAAGAAATCCCCAGACCTGTAGTACTGCCAGGACGAGGAGACGACATGGAATCCAGCATCACTCACCATGTTGTAGGAGCAATCTGCACCATGGACCACAATGTTGTATGAGGCTCTGCACAACTGCTCACCATGGGGGAGGCTTGTTGCCACTCTCTTATTTTAGGTTAGGGATCTACTGGACCCGCTAGTCCAATGAGACGAGGATCTTGTCTAAAAGAGGGTGTCATTTATTGCATACGAGAACTGGCTGCAGGCTACATTAATTTGAAAATCTCTGCAGCAAGATCTATGAGGGGACCTTGGTCTCAGTTCTTCAAGCATGAGACACAGTATACGACCTGGTGGCATCAGCAGTGGGTACATCAGCGAGGTGGGCCTGAAGGGGACTCATGGTGGTGGCACAGTCGAGTTTGGGACAGTGCTGTACCTGGCCGCATCAGTGGCATCTGCATTGGCAAAGTCCAGCCAGGACGCATAGTGCCAAGGGTGTACTTGAAGGCAAGATGGTGCCAAAGAGTGGTGACATTTTTCCCGAGACATGGCAAAAGGGCTCCGTGCCTATTCACCAGGCCCTTGGTCCATGATGGAGCATCTAACAAGAAGGGCTGCAAAAGTGGACACTTTCTTTATTTCTTTTGCCTTCATATTCTATGTTTTGTTTATTTTTCTGTGTTTTAAGATTGTGCTGGAGAGTGGTGACACCATACAAGACTTTTCACTGTATTTTTGTAAGAAGATACACATGATAATAAATAAATAAAATCGAAAGATGCTAAGCTCTTGGCTCACCAAGTTAGTAGGGGATCTCAAAAGTCAGTGCGTAAGGCCCTTCTCAGGACTAGCCCGTTCAGACGCTTACACCCTTACACCTCACCAAGAAGGTGCCAGTGTTCAAATAGGATACAGCCCACCTAAATAAGTGCCTTTCCCCCATCCAAGCTCCTCATCAGCAAGCAGGTTCTTCCTTAGCTCTTAGTCAAAACTCCTTTCATCACAGTTAATTCATGTTGTCTTGGGCAGACTGAGTGCATTGTTCAATTTTACTGATGCTAAATCCAATGGAGACCTTAAGGGTGAGAGACCCAGGACCTATGTGACCCTTTAAATAGGGCAGACAGTGTAGCAAACAGGCTGTGCACAGAAATGAGAGAACATTGACTATGATTAGAATAAGGCAAAGAACTGTGAATGCTTGAGATCTGAAATAAACAAACACTATCATTAGATTATTTATTTTTGATAAATAAAGGTTTCTAAAGAGATTTTGTAGCAGAAATAGCTCAGTTGTTGCTATAACAAATAATACTGCAGCAGTGAAAACAATGCTCATAGAATGGATCAAAGTCCACTTAGTGACCTTCACAATTACTGTACCTTTTAAAATATTATTCTTAGGAAAATTGTGAATTAAATTTGAATGCCATGTAAGCTACCTGGGATTAATTAATGTACCGTATAAACATGCCTTTAGCAACCAATGTTTCTCCATTATAATCATTAAATTCTCATAATTTCCTTAATTTGCTTGTAAAGATTTAATTAATCATGCCTCCTTCAAAGAGGCATTCCTTACAACGTGTAGAACTAACCGTGTGAGGGTCCAGAAAAGCCACATGTGTGCTGGGAAACTGTGACATACTTGTTACCGCAGAAAGAATGCCAGGCCTTTGGCAGTAAGCAGGTAAGCAGCACGCGAGAAAAATGCATAACTCAGCCTCCAGGATTATTCCCAGGGATGGATTTGGGTCCAATGCCTGCAAACTGACCATCAGAGGTAGGATAAGCAGTCAATGAATTGCAAAGCTTCCACCAACATTGGAGTTGTCCCAGTGCGTTATGGGCTCCCACCCAGATGGAAATAAAAACAGTAAACAAAATGGTAACATTGGAAATGAACACACTGGCCATACTGGAGCACCCTTCTAAGGTATGCCTGACCAATCAGACCAGTATGTCTCTTCGTAGGTTCCACTGGTTTTAACTCCTGGGAATGCTGGCAGCCCCTCAGTAGTATCATAAAGTCATAGAGGTGTACAGCATGGAAACAGACCCTTCAGTCCAACTTGTCTATGCTGACCAGATATCCTAAATTAATCCAGTCCCATTTTCCAGCATTTAGCCCCGTATCCCTTTCTATTCATGTACCCATTCAGATACTTTTTAATTGTTGTAATTGTACCAGCCTCCACCACTTCCCCTGGCAGCTCATTCCATATACACATCACCTTCTTCATGAAAAATATGCCCCTTAGGTCCCTTTTAAATGTTTCCTCTCTCACCTTAAACCTATTCCCTCTGGTTTTGGACTCCCCTGCCCTGGGAAAAAGACCTTGAAACTTCACTGTAACCATGCCCCTCATGATATTATAAACTTCTATAAGGTCACCCCTCAGCCTCCAATGTTCCAGGCATACATATTTCCAAGTCAGAAAGGGGCATGTCTTGGGGAAGGAGATCTTGTTGTTGATGGTGCTTCCATGTAAATGCTGTCTTTGTCACTCTGGACAGTAGACATTGTGGATTGAAAGGTGCTGTGGAAGGAGCCTTTGTGTGTCACTGTAGTGAAGCCTATAGATGGTAGACACTATTCCATTGCATATCTGTGATGACAGAAGCGAATGTTGGAGGTAGTGATGGCCAGCTTTGCCCTGGGTGATGTTCAATTTCTCATGTTAGTACAGCTGTTGTAAATCAGGCAACTGGGAATTAGAGGAGCTAAAATTATTTTCCCATGGGGCATGAAAATCAATAGCAAGGCCAGAATTTATTCCCCATCACTAACTGCTTTTTAAGAGAGTGACTCTGAAGGGCCTTGTGAGACAAAAAACATTGTAGTGGGTCTGGAGTTGCATGTGGCAAGAACAGCTATGGGTTTCAGATATTCTTCCCTCACAGACATTAGTGAAAACAGGAATTGCTGAAACGGAAACAGAGTTAACATTTCAAGTCCAGTACCCCGTTTTCAGAACTAAAAGCAGCTAGGAAAAGGTGGCATCCATGCTGATGATGGGAGGACAGGGGTGAAGGGGAGAGGAGTGAGCAGATAGGTAGAGATGGAGCCCAGAGAAAGAGAGAGAGGTTCCTCCTAGGTCCTGATGCCATTGCGCAACAGTGATAATCCCTGATTTCCTGAACCAACAAGAATCTATCTATCTCAGCTTTAAGAACATTAAATCATGCTGCCTCTATTGAATGCTGAGGTGGAGAGTTCCAAAGCTGCAAGGCCTTCTGAGAGAAAATATTCTTCCTCATCTCTGTCACAAAAGGACAACTCCTAATTTTAAAGCTATGTCCTTGGACATGACACAGGGGAGGTGGTGGCCTTAGTGGTATTATTGCTGGACTGTTAATCCAGAGAGCCAGATCATGCTGTGGGGACCTATGTTCAAATCCTGTCCTGACAGATTCAGTAAAAATCTGGAATTAGGAGTCTAATGATGACTGTGAATAGATTGCCAGGAAAAACACATCAGGTTCACTGATGCCGTTCAGGATGGGAAACTGCTGCCTTTTTCCTATCTGGCCTCCATGTGACTCCAGACCCACAGCAATGTCGTTGACTCTTCATTGCCCTCTGGGTAATGAAGGATGGGTAATGAATGCTGGCACCTTCATCCTGTGAATGAATGAACAAAAAGGAAACATCCTTGCCAAATTCCCTCTTGTCAAGATCATTTAGGATCTTATACACTTGAATCAAGTGAGACCTCAGTCTTCTAAACTCCAGTGCAAGCCCAGCTTGCCCAATCTATCCTCCTGATGTAACAGCCTCCATCTGGCGAGAAAACAACAGAACATTTTGCAGACGGAGTCAGTGGAAGTTGAATGGATGGAGAAATTTGTGGAATATTTACACCTGCAAAGGTTAGTAGGTGCGAATGGTTTTTCCTGCGATGTAATTTCCACGATGCAGTTTTGAGTGACCTTATGAATCAAGTAAACACATCCATGTAAACTAAAGCACTGACCCAGATTGTCAAGTTAACATGCAGAGCTAACTGCAATTTGAGTCTTGTTTCGGCCAAATTAATGGGGCCGGATAGGCCAGGCATTTATGTGCTAAATCAACACACACAGCCGCAAAGTGTGTTTGTGTGTGTTGATTAAGCATGAATACATGAAAAGCACTTTGTGATTTTCCAAAGCCTATCATATTTATGCACTGATTTGGTTTTGATGATGTGCACTGCTCGCCTGACAACTTAATTGTACAATAGTCAAGAGGTTTCATTATTTGGTTTGCCTGTTACACAAATATACTCAATATTTAGATTCAAATACACAGGAGAAAAGTGATATTGACATTATGCTGTGCAGGCTCTTCAAAAATACTACAAAAATAATTCAATTTACCTACACTTCCCATATAATTCAGCAAAGGTTTCCTTTTTAAATATCTATACAATTCTCTTTTGAACATTTTTGTTTCTGCTTCCACTCATCATTCATACCATGGATTTCCAGATCATTATAAGGGGCTGAGATAAAGAAATACACCTCATCTCCCCTGTCAATTTTCCCTATTATTTTATCTTACCCTCCTACCAGTAGAAACAGATTTTCTTATTGACACGTTATTTTGAAAATTTCAACCTCCTCTTAACCCCCTTGATTCTCCATACAACTTGAAGCCCCTTAGCTAGTCAGGAAGGTGACTTACCCGGATGAGGGCAGCTTCAACAACACTCAAACTTGAAACCATCCAGGACAAAGCAGCCCACTTGACTGGCACCACATCCACGAGCATCCATTCCCTCCACCACTGATGCCCGGTGTCTACCATTTACAGGAGGCACTGCAGAAATTCAACAAAGCTCCTTGTTTTTAAACCCATGAATACCACTGGCTAGAAAGGTGGCAGATGCATTGAAATGCCACCACTTGCAAGTTCCTCTCTAGGCTAATCACCATCCTGCCTTGTAAAATATTGCTGTTCCTTCATTGACACTGTGTTAAAATCCTGGAACTCCTTTCCTAAGAGCACTGTGGGTGTTCTACACCAAATAGACTGCAGCGGTTCAAGAGGATGGCTCACCACCACCTTCTCCAGGGCGGGTAGGGATAAGCAATTAAGGCTGGCCCAATCAGAGACAGACATAGGTCATGAAATGAAGGTTAAAGTAAATTTCTGTACCAGTTGGGTTAATCCCGTTTGCTAAGTGGATCGTGTCAATTCTCAGAAAGACCATATCCCTCATTTCAGAACATAATAGGTACATTTCTGCTATTAGTTATTTGGTAGAGGTTACGGGGAGGAGTATGACTTACTCTAGTTGATTTCAACGGTTGAAAATTACCTCATGGAGGTAAACAATTTTAGAAAAAACAATAAGACCAGTTGATGTTCATGAGTTCACAAGCAAGTGGATTTTCAATTCAGTTCACCATCATGACCACTTGCAGATGCTCAATGTTGTTGTCAGGTCTGGTTTTATATTTGAACGTACTAATAGGTAAAGGTATAAAGCACAGATTATCTGGTCATGCTCAATGCTATTTTTAATAATGAAACAAATGTCAGCTGAGGCTCTGTTCACAGATGACTGGGTCTGGAGAATGTATTACGTGGACACATGCACTTTGCTCCTTCCCTCCTGTATTAAGTGAACCAATCACATGAGCAAAGCCTAAGGGAAGAACATAGAAATGAGAGTTCCTGGAGCTAATCTCTGTTTTGATAACTTCAATCATTAGCAAAGCAGAGAAGTTTCTTCTTGTCGGAAATGTAATATTCAATAGCCAAATGCACTGGATCTTTTGAAGCTGCTGTACTTTTAATAATTATGTAATCATGAATTTGCAAAGCTGAGAGTAACTAGCAATCATCTTTGGCCAAATTCTAACTGGAATTGCAGCTGAGGGTTTGCATGAATACAGCAGAGAGGTATGACAATGTAATGGTCGTGTTACTAGACCTGTAATACTGAGCCTGAGGGTTTAAATCCAACTATGGAGCTTTCAGAGACTGTAATGGAATACAGAAATGAAAAGCTTGGTGTGATAAAACAATGAATCAACCAAATTACCGTAAAGGGAAAAAGGTTTACCAGACTTTCTTGGGATGGCAGGGCTGACCTATGAAGAGAGATTAGATTGGCTAGTACAATATTTACAGCAGTTTTAAAAGAATGAGGGGAGTCACATAGAAATCTATTAAATTCTAGCAGGATAAGACATAATAGACACAGAAAGGCTGTACCCAGTGACTGGGGAATTCCAGAACCAAGAGTCAATGTTTAAGAATACGGAGTTGGCCATTTAGAAATCAGACCAGGAGAAATTTCACACAAAGCAGTAGATTCCAAAACATTGCATGATTTCAATAAAGAGTTAGATACCCTTAGGGCTAAAGGGATCAAAGGATATAGGGGAAAAGTGGGAAAAGGCTATTGAGTTGGATGTTCACATTGAATAGTGGAACAGGCCTAAAGGGCTGAATGGCCTACTCCAGTCCTTTTTTTTAATGTTTCCTGGTCACCAAGGAGCCTTTTGAGTATCAGAGTGGTGCAACTTCTCTTCTTGTTAACCATTTGTATTTTTGTGAATACCTTCAAGGAATGATTGAACATTAAGTGTTCATGACCCAACTTGCAAATCGCCTAGAATGTACCTTCAATGTAATTGGCCAATAATTATCTCAGGAGTCAATTTTTTGCTCTTCTTGAGGGGAGCCTTTGACATCCACAGCAGAATACTTTTATTTGTACATGAAGATGTATAAACTGTGGAGTGAAATTGTTGCATCACAAAAGGGAACATTAGATCCATCACGAATATGCTGGCTAATCACTCCTAGGTCATTCACAAAATCGACATATAATTAGTAAATCTTGAAGTCTCCTTTCCCCTTCACTACCTCCAGCTATTAATCTATGACTTTTAAAAAGCACTAAATTCTTTCTATATTCTCAAACTTCCCCATAGGGCTGCTCTAGAACTTTTACCTTCCTAATTGCTTGTTTGGAGAAATGTTTTTACAAACAGCACGCTGTGACTTGCTGTATTTTCTAAATTTTCTGAAGAAGGGTCCCGACCCGAAATGCCAGCTTTCCTGCTCCTCTGATGCTGCCTGGCCTGCTGTGTTTCTCCAGCTCCACACTAAGTTATCAATGATGATCATGCTGTCTAATGCCATTGGAATATTTTCCCTTTCAAACTCTGGATGGCCTATCACATACACAAATGCCAGCATCGGCAGTGTATGTGTGTGTGTGTAGCATGTTTGTATGAATGAGTGTGTGTGTAAGAGTGTGTTGTGCGGTGGGGTCACCTGTAATGCGACATGAACCCAAAATATTGGTTGGAGCCATCCTTATGGGTACCAAGCTTGACTATGAGCCTCTGCTCTGCGACTCTGTGTTTTGTGTATCCCGAAGTTGGCCTTGGAGGACGTTTACCTGAAGATCAGAGGCCAAGTGTTCTTGACTGTTGAATTGCTCCCCCACTGGGAGGGAACATCCCTGTCTGGCGATTGTTGCTCGGTGCCCATTCATCCGTTGTTGTAGCATGCGCATGGTTTCGCCAATATACCATGCCTCGGGGCATCCTTGCCTGCAGCGTATGAGATAGACAACATTGGCTGAGTCACATGAGTATCTGCCGTGTATGTGGTGGGTGGTGTTCCCACGTGTGATGGTAGTGTTCATGTTGATGATCTGGCATGTCTTGCAGAGTTTGCCATGGCAGGATTTTGTGGTGTTGTGGTCGATGTTGTCCTGAAGGCTGGGTAGTTTGCCGCGGACAATGGTCTGTTTGAGATTTGGTGGTTGTTTGAAGGTGACAATTAGAGGCGTGGGGAAGATCTTGGCGAGGTGCTCATCATCATCAATAATGTGTTGAAGGCTGCAAAGAACATGGCGTAGTTTCTCTGCTCCCAAGAAGTACTCGATGATGAAGGGTACCCTATTGCCCTATTGGACGTATCCCCTGTCTGTCTTCTGAGGAGGTCGTTATGGTTTTTCACTGTGGCATGTTGGATCTGGCACTCGATGAGTTGATCATCATATCCTATTCTTATGAGGGCATCCTTCAATGCCTTCAAGTGTCTGTCTCATTCCTCCTCATCCGAACAGATCCTGTGTATGCAAAGGGCTTGTCTGGAGGAGATAGCAATATATTTAGGGTGGAGCTAGAAAATGCAGCATCATGAGGTTATCCATAGGCTTGAGGTAGAGTGAGGTATTGAGGTGTCTGTCCCTGATGGAGATGCATATGTTCAAGAACGAGACTGATTCTAAAAAGTAGTCCATGGTAAGTCTGATAGTGGGATGAAACTTGTTGATCACTGTGTAGTTGTTTCAATGATTCCTCACCATAAGTCCAAAGGAAGAAAATGTCATCAATGTATCTGAAGTATAGCATTGGTTGGAGGTTCTGTGCAGCAAAGAAGTCTTGGTCGAATTTGTGCATGAAAATGTTGGCAAATTGGGGAGCAAATCTGGTCCCCATGACTGTTCCATGTATCTGGATGAAGAACTGGTTGTCGGAGGTGAAGAAGTTGTGGTCAAGGATAAACTAGATGAGTTTTAGGATGGTGTCTGGAAATTGGCAGTTGTTGGTATTGAGTATTGAGGCTGTTGCAGCAATGCTGCCGTCATAGGGGATGTTGGTGTAGAGTGCCAAAACGTTCATTGTGATGGGGAATGTTCCTGGTTCGACTGGTCTGTGGGTGCTGAGTTTCTGTAATAAATCTGTCGTGTTGCATCAGAAGCTGAGGTTTCCCTGTATGATGGATTTTAAGATGCCCTCGACATAGCCAGAGAAGTTCTCATACAGGGTGCCATTGCCTGATAAAGACGGGATGACCAGGTGTGTTGGCTTTGGTATCTTTGGAAGGCAGTAGAAGTTCCTTACATGGGAGGTACGTGGGATGAGGGTGCATAGGGTACTCTGAAGGACTGGATCAAAAGTCTTGACCAGTCTGTTCAGTTGATGGGTGTGTTCTTTGGTCAGATCGGCAGGTAGTTGTCTGCTGTGTTCCAGGTTGTTCAGCTAGTGGTATACTTCCTTGCAGTAGTCCGTTCTATTCTGTATGATGATGGCTCCTCCTTTGTATGCTGGTTTGATGACCGTGTTGCGATTTGTCTTGAGAGAACGGATGGCATTGTGTTGTGCTTGGGTGATGTTTTGCACTACCTTATGAGTGCAGCTGATGAATCTGGCATTCACACATTCTCTGATGGCTTGAGCATACCTGTCCATTCTTTGCCTGTTCCCCCATGGATCCCTCTGTCAATTAATCTGGATTTTGTCTCATTGTGCTTGCTGCTGACATCGGAGCCTCACTCTGAAAGCTTGTGTTTTCAAATAAGCCTGTTGGACTATAACCTGGTGTTGTGTGATTTCTGACCTTTTCCACCCCAGTTCAACACCGGCATCTCCACACCATGCAGAAGGAGAGCACTAAAAGAATGCAAAGTGTCAGAACCACTGGTGCTGAGGGAAAAGTCATGAGCGTCTCAATTCTTTGTGAACCGGCTGATGACTATGCAAAAGTGGAACTCCTGAAGGTAAGGTGCAAGGACATATAATGGAATGATGCTCAGAGCTGAGCACCTAATACAATGGGAAGGTCAACCGTCCGCAGCTCCAGGTGGGAGACATTAAGCAAAATTCACAGATCTCGGGTAAAACATGTCTAAAACTGGGACCGGTAATTCTGCTCTTCCAAGCAGAGTTTTGTAACATTTAGCTGGGTGTCAGGCCATTGGTGCTAACGCTCAGATCCTGAAAAACTACCAATTTATTGGTGCTAACATCCAGATCCTGAAAAAGTGCCAATATGCCAACACAGGTTTTGGATGTCTGACCGGTGAAGCACATTACAGCGTGAGCCTAACTCAGCACTTGACGAGGAGAGTTTTAACTGCCCTCAAATCCAGCCTGAAAGTTTGAGAACCTGAAAAATAAGGTGACAACTCCTACGGGCTGAATTAGCAGTATGATAGCAGTAAAGAGAACTGGGCTTGCAGAATACAGCATTTTCATGCTTTTTTTTCTTTATTCATTCATGAGATGAGGGCATTGCTGGCCAGGCGGCACTCAATGTCCATCCCTAAATGCCCAGAGGGTCATTGCAAGTCAACCACATTGCTGTGGGTCTGGAGTCACATGTAGGCCAGACCAGGTAAGGATGGCAGTTTCCTTCCCTAAAGGATATTAGTGAACCAGATGGGTTTTTCCTGACAATGGATTCATGGTCATCATTACCTTCTTAATTCCAGATATTTTACTGAATTCATATTCCACCATCTGCCATGGTGGGATGTGAACCCAAGTCCCCAGAATTGGGTCTCTGGATTAACTGGGCAGCAATAATACCACGAGGTCATCGCCTTCCCTTTCACATCTGTCTGAGCAGGTAGATCCCAGTTTAATGTCTGATCTGGAAGATGGCACATGGACCTGCACAATCATCCCTCAGTACTGCACTGGAGGGTCAGCCTGGTTTCTGTAAGAAGGACTCGAACCCAAAACTTTGTGAGCAGGAGGCCAAAAGCTTTGTTATGTGCAGAAAGCAGTTGCATGTCATACTCTCCATGTCTGACAGGGCAGTTGAGGAGGAAACCTCACAGCCTTTGAAAAGCACCTGTACGAACACACAAACTGTCATTAAAGGCTATGGGCCAAGTGCTGGAAAGTGGGGTTCGTGTAGATAAGTCAGCACAGATCCAATGGGCTGAAAAGCCTCTCCTTGCTGCATTACTTTATGACTCTACAGCCCCGGTCTTAACAGGGGACATGTGGGCACACACTATGCCTGTATCAACTCAACTAAACAGATGATGGTGACTCACTGCTTCCGTTCTCAAACCAAAGATCTGACCAATCAGAGTCAACCAGTCTGGCTGTTAACTGTCAATTATTATTTGGTGTATTCGCTATACAAGAATCCACTTGCCAGCCAACCAGCACTCTTCTCTCATGCAGTATAAATCTTGGTTTATCTTTTGAACTGGTACGCTTTGAGCCACAAACTTACTGAATGGTGCAGCAGGCTTGAAGGGCCAAACAGGATACTCATGCTTCTAAATCCTGTATTCTCGAAACATAAAAAAAAGGAGCAGAAGTAGGCCATCCAGCCCCTCGAGCCTGCTCAACTCTTCAAGATGATCATGGCTAATCGTCTAACTCAGTACCCTGTTTCTGCTTTCTTTTCATATCCAGTGATCTCTTTAGCCCTCAAAACTATATCTAACTCCTTCTTGAAAACATTTGATGTTTTGGCCTCAACCACTTTCTGTGGCTGCGAATTCCATAGGCTCACCACTCTCTGAGTGAAGAAATTTCTCCACATCTCAGTCCTGTTTTTAACCTCATACCCTCAGACTGTGACACCTGGTTCTGAGCTCCCTGGTCATCGGAAACATCGTCCTTGCATCTACTTCATCTAGTCCTGTTAGGAAAAGCTGCCACGGTTTTATAAATACAGCAAAGAAAGTCTATCCCTCTTAAATAAGTCATGTTCAGATTAATTTGCAACGTTCAGTATGCTGCAGACAGCTGCAAACTCTCAGTAAGGTACGGAGTGGGAGTCAAAAATGATGGTGTAATTTCGTAGCAAGTTAATTTTTCGACAAAACTTTGGTATATAATCAATCCTTAATTTAACATTGGAAATCACTTGTGTATTGTGATTTGATATCAACACCATCGGGCAGACTATTCCACTCTCACTCCAAAGAATTTGAAAGTGTTGCTGACTAACCAGGCTTGCAATCCTGGATGAGCAAGAACATATTTGCTGAAGTGTTTTCAGTGTTACAAGGGACTTGTGCCAGCTGTGATTAATGCATATTTCCTTAATCCACATCGCTTTCTGTTCCTCCTCACTTGGATGTTGGGGAGCCAGGGGAGGGGCCTGGGGATGAGAGGTCAGGGCCAAACAAGAGTGGGCTTCCGTTAACATGCAATCTGCACATTCCTATCTGACTTACCGTAGGTATATCAGGGACAGGAAAGGGGAAACCTTCATCCCTTTGTCTAGGGCATCCTGTTTCAAAAGCTGCTATTGTTTGTAAAAATAAAACAGACCCGTACATCTAACATCTAACTAGTGGACTTTTGCCACAGCTGTACAGAATTTGTCTGACGAATGTGACTTTTTTTTCTCTTGCGTGGAGTTCAGATTTAATGAGGCCCAGCTGGCACACTCATAATATCGTTTTAGACCTCAGTGCAGTCAGTCAGAATGAGTTAGCACTATGTTGTTAATGCTGGAAGAAACCGGGGGATATTAATGACATATTACAGATACATGACGCACAAGACATCCAAGTCTGTATGCTCTGCAACATTTTGATCCTGCTTACAGCTATTGAGTTATTTGATCTTTTGAGAAGGAGGATAGTTATCTTAATAAAGGGGTTGTTTAGCTTAGTTGGCTGGATGGCTGCTTTGCAATGCAGATTGGTGCCAACAGTATGGATTGAATTCCTGCACTGGCTGAGGTTACCATGACGGACTATGTGTGGTGACTCTCAGCTTAAACCACCACCAGTTGTCTCTCTCTGATGAGAGAGCAGCCCTATGGTCTTCTAAGATTTTGGTAACTTTATTCAACTTCATTTGCAAATGGCACTTTAAGCACCATGTAGATTTCTGTCTGTTGTACGTTGCCCATGTTCTTTCATGGGAGAAGCAATAGGAGCTGTATTGAGAAGCTGCTCCCTCATCATTTTCCCCAATACTCCCTAACCATGGCTGCCACTCATTGGCAAAGGTGATATGTTTTATAAGGTAATGGTTCTCAAAGGCCGAATGTTGGAGACTGCTTTAAGCCCCACCCAAACTAATAGCGTCTTGGGTGGAGGATTGAAGTGTCCAGCTTTAGATCCAGATGGGGTTAGACATATTGTCCCTGGTTTCTGTTGGTTGAAGTGATAATGTTTAAAAGGGCACTGTGACCTTTACCTATGGAGACAGAAACAGAGTTAATGTTTCAAGTCCAATGACTCTTCTTCAGAACAGTGTGATGGCAATTTAATTGTGGATTTGAAACGTGAAGTGGGTAAGCATCTGCTGATAAAATTATCCAAGAAAAGGTCAGTGGAGTGGGGCTAGTTGAATTGCACTTGTAGAGAGCCAGCATGAATTCAGTAGGGTGGGTGGCTTCCTTCGCTGTTGTAATAAATTATGATTCAATTGATGAGAAAAGTCTCTTAAATAATTGTGTGGAATTTGAATTAATCCCTTTCAGGGTAAAATGATATCGACCATATAGCCATAGAGTCATAGAAATCTGCAGCACAGAAAAAGCCCCATGTGCCCATTGAGTCTGTACAGCTCAAAAACAACCACCTCACTATTCTAATCCTATTTTCCACACTTGGCCTATAACTTTGCATGCCTTGGCATCACAAGTGCACATCTAAATTTATCCTTCAATGTTTGGAGGATTTCTGCCTCCATCACCCTTATAGGCAGTGAATTCATATTCCCACCACCCTCTGGATGAAAAATCCTCTCCTCACATTCACTCTTAACTTCCTACCCCTTACCTTAAATCTACACCCTCTAGTCATTGATCCCTCCAACTGGGGAATAGTTCCTTCCTGAATATCCTATCCATGCTCCTCATAATTTCATACATCTCAACCATTATCCCCCTCAGTTTACACTGCTTCACGGAAAACAACTCCAGTCTGTCTGATGAAGGGTCTAGGCCCGAAACGTCAAGCTTTCCTGCTCCTGTGATGCCGCTTGGCCTGCTGTGTTCATCCAGCTCCACACCTTGTTATTTCCAGTCTGTCCAATCTCTCTTCTTAATTAAAACTTTCCAGCCCAGGCGACATCCCGGTAAATCTCCTCTGTACACTCTCCAGATCAGTAAGGTTAGTCTTTGAATACTTGTCCCTGCATATCTAAACTGGTGTAACCGGCCATGCATTTAATTGTTATTTGTGGAACCTTTCTTTTGTAGAATGACTGTTGTGTTTACCTGCCTAACCAAATAAACTATAATTTATGATACATTCTTTCTGAATGAGTCTGGAGGACAATATATTGTGAAGGGAAAATTATTGTGGAATCCTGCTTTATGACAAATAACTTTATGAACTTACTGGCTGGACACCACTGATTGAATTGTTAGAAAGGTTAAAGCCTTATTCCAGTTACTTAAAGTCACCATCAAAGATGACTACATATTTGTGTCACTGTACCTTCAACTTTATGAGGTCACTGCATGGAGTTTAACACTCTGTAAAGCCTTTCATGTGAAAAATAGCCTTGAAGGAGTCTGAATAAGGGCCAACTCCAATCTCATGAAGAAACGATTAGGACAATCACCTGGCTACTCAACAACACGGAGGGAAACCATTAGATATAATCTCTTAAATTTTAAGGCTCTAGCTAGGAAAGGAATGTGTCCAGATATTTCATCCTGATCACATAAGTCAGGTGCCTGAAACTGATTAAACCACATTTTGATACAGTAGTGTAGGGGTAATGGCACTGGAATAGTAATCCAGAGGCTCAGGCTAATTTTCTGGGACATGGATGCAGATCCCACGATGGCAGCTGGTCGAGTTTAAATGAATATATGTCTGGAATTAGTTTCAGTGATGCTAGTAGTGTTGACCACAAAACCATCATTGATTGCTGAAAAAATTAATCTGCTTCACTGACATCTTTAGGGAAGGAAATCTGTAACCTTACCTGTTCTGGTCTACCTATCACTCCAGACCCACATCAGTTCAGTTGCCTCTTAACTAGCCAGCAAGCCACACAGTTCAGGGGTAATTAGGCCCTGCCAACAATGTCCAAGTCCTGTGAAAGCATACTGGGGAAGAAAAACATTTGGAGTAACTCAGCCATTGAAATGAAGTGATGTGATAAACCAGCTAACACTCTGTGTGTTAAAACACTTTTTTAACTGATAAGAAAAAACACATGAGACATTGAAAAGTAAGAAATATTTGCAGAGCTCTATCCCTTTCCAAGCTACTTAAAAATTTTAAAATAACACAGTGTGGAGCTGGAGGAGTACGGCAGGCCAGGCAGCATCAGAGGAGCAGGAAAGTTGACGAAAAAGGGTCCAGACCTGAACTGACAGCTTTTCTGCTCCTCTGATGCTGCCTGGCCTGCTGTGCTCCTCCAGCCCTACCCTCTGTTATCTCTGACTCCAGCATCGGCAGTTCTTAATATCTCTTGCAAATGTTGAACTTTTTTTTCTCCTTTTTATGTGCCTCGGATAGAAACTTCACAAAAGCTCAACCCAGCAGCTGCTATCTTCAAAAAAAGGGATAAATTATTCACCTATACATTAAACTGCCTCAACATTGCATTCAGGAGAACCTCAAAACTCAGCGAGAGACGTCCTCAATCTTGTAGAGTCATATATCTTTTGACTTTAGTGTATTTAAATTCCTTAACCTGTTCTCCAAATTGGTAATCTACTTGCTTGTGTGTGAACAATTAGCTATGTGTAAAAATTGGAAGAAAAAATACAGAACATGCTGGAGAAACTCAGCAAGACTGGCAGCATCTGTGACGAGAGAAGTGAAGTTAACATTTTGAGCACAGTGACCCTTTGTCAGTCGATCCCCAGTATCCACTTTGTTTTATTTTAGTGTTTAATTCACAGAAATGTTTCCTCCAGGTACATTCACCTTGAAGATGTCCTGTTCCTCTCTCCTAAATTTCTGTTTGAATCTTTCTGATAAAGAGTCACTGGACTCAAAATGTTAACTCTGTTTTTCTCTCCACTGGTGCTGCCAGATCTGTTAACGTCCTCCAGCACTTTACATTTTCGGTTCTGATCTCAAGCATTTACAGTTCTTGTCTTATTTTAGTGAAATTCAGAGGCTTTTTTCTTATTTTCTTAGAAAAAAAATACTTACAATACATTTTCTTAAAATAAATGTTCTTACCATAAATTTGCTTTCAATAAATACTATTCAAATTTGTTATATAAACTCAAAGGAACCTGCCTGTATGTACCTTTCATAGTCACAATCTATAAACAGTCATCATTCACCAAATGACCAAGTGGAACCTTTTAAAAAGTAAAGGGAAAAGCCTATTGCTATCAAACGAGATGTGGGAAAATGGGGCACCCATCCTATCCCTCCTCAACCAGTCATTACTAAGCACTTTTGTCTGGTTCTAATTGCCAAATAAATATGTTGTCGCTGAGTGGTCTGGAAAAGCAAGTAGCTAAAAGCTGCTTGGCCTGCTGTGTTCATCCAGCTCCACAACGTTTTATCTCAGATTCTCCAGCATCGGCAGTTCCTACTATCCCAGATAAAAGATAAAGTCTCTTTGTTTGATTCCAAGAGTTACAAACATGTCAAATTCAAACATGTACCCAGACTCGAAGATGAAAGTGTCAGCTGAGTACTTCAAGTCAGAGCAGCTGTAAACTTTGAATTGTGACATATAACTCTATTGTGGAGGGGCGACACTGTGAAATTTAATCCAGGCAGATATTCAACAATGTGTTAGTTTATTACCAGGCTTATTCACTATGTCTTCAATAACTGCAGGGTGGCCTCATAGGGATATTGCTATGCAGGAAAGATGCCTTTCAACTCTTAAAATAAACCTGATGGGGAAAAGACATATTGACTACAGTTGTTATCTCAAGAGCAATGGACACTGTTATGATTCCAGCTGACGCAAATACTAAACAACTCTGGTCTCTCACTAAAACCTGGTTTGATAAATTAAATGTTTAAGTTTTGCATTTGATTCCTGTGCAGGTTAGTCACTGAAGCACATTGACATGAGGCTGCTGATGTTCTTTAACAACAGAATACAAGTTTATTATGCAAAGAAAGAAAAAGCTGTACAGTTAGAAAGACCCTAACGCAAACAGCAAAACAAAGTTTGAACCTGGTGCCCAGACCCATCATTTTACAGATACTCAGTTACAGAGAAATTTCACACCTATTTCAGTTCTTTAAATCTTTACTTAACTGACACTTTCTGTTATCTTTCATTTGGATAGTCAGACCTTTTTTGCTTTACAGTTCCTTTCTTGGTCTGATGGTATGAACAATTCACCATTCTGACAGCTAATACAGGTATTTCTCCTATAATGCGGTAGTTGTGTTCTTGTGTGACCTCGCGCTATAGAAAATCATGTTAAAAGAAAATCACTACAGAGAATCACTATACTGTACAGTAGAGAGTTTGCGTTGTCGAAACAGCATCCACTATTCATCAGGCTCGTTACAGCCAATTCATCTTAACAAAACACATGATATAGTAGAAATGCCTGTAATTGATTTCAAGATTTCCCATCTGTGTAACTTCACCACCAGAAATCATCTCTACTGAAGTGACCGGGATTCTCGGAACTGAACTAAAAAATGAACTAAAAAACCCTCGGGAGGGTGGGTGTTGGGGGATCTGGGGGGAGAGAAAAATACTCTCTTCTGAACTGAACTCTGGGTTCTTCTGAAAAATAATTTTGAAGCTTTTGGACTGAAGCCAAAACTAAACTAAACTAAATGCCTCAATGCATTCACTTCTGATGATGCTGTGGCTTTAAGTGATGTGTTTTGTCCTGGTTTCGTTTAGAGAGAGATTGGGGAATAGGTGAGAGCAGCCTATAAGAAGATAAACAACTTGTGTAGCCTTGGGGTGTATTTTTTTTACTGTAGGAACAATAGAAGCAACCTGAATAAATGTGGTCAAGCTCCCACACAATGTGGAATTTTAGGCATTAATTTTCAGCAGTTGCTGTTGGGCTCTTGAAGAGGCAGAAGCTACTTTCTGTCCCTATCTCAGTTACAGCCAAAAGCTGGGGGTTCTCTACCTGCTGTGCAGTTGCATGTGAGGTAATCTGTTTTCTGCATTTGCCTCTTGCCAAGGGTGTGTTTGTAGGAAGTTGCTACATTACAGCAGCTAATTAATAATAGTTATTGTATTTATTGTTCTGTTAAGTTTTCCAATACAGTTAAGTTATTCCAATTTCTTCTTCCTTTTATTGTACTTTAACTAAAGTGTGTTTTGCTTTAAATCTAATAGTAGAACAATTAAATTACACTTAGAACACCACACCTTACATTTACCTTTAAAATAAGAAAAAGTAAGGGTCTAGGCTATCTTCTAAATATTTTGTGGGAGTTTGGTCTGGTCAACACATTCTATCTGTCATTAACTCAACATATAAACATTTTATTTATTAACACCACAGTGGATTTTCCAAGTACTTAACTGCTGTCACATGGTTTCTTAGATGAACTTATGTCACTGACACTGACTTTCTGAACTGTTGGAAAAAAAATTGTCTTTACATTCCTCCTGTACGGGAAGGACAGGTTGCACCGAAACTGGAAGGGCGCAAATATCCTGGCAGGAACGTTTGCTAGTGGCATTTGGGAGGGTTTAACTATTGTGGAAGTGTGGCTGATAGCCGTAGCAGTAGGTTAGTATGTGCAGTGCTTGAGGAGAAGTTAAAGGATAAGTCAAATAACTCTAATAGGAAGAGCAGGCAGGTCCAAGTTAATGAACATTGTGAGACCAGTGGTCTGAATTTTATTTGTTTCAATGTAAGAAGTGTAACGGTTAAAGCAGATCAACTTGGAGCCTGGATTAGTACATGAACCTACAATCATGAGATCATAGAATCCCTACAGTGTGGAAACAGGTCCTCCAGCCCAACAAGTCCACACTGACCCTCACAGTATCCCACCCAGACCCATCCAACATAATCTACCTAATCTACATATCCCTGAACACTACGGGCAATTTAGCACGGATAATCCACCTAACCTGCACATCTTCAGACTGTGGGAGGAAACCGGAACACCCAGAGGAAACCCACGTAGATATGGAGAGAATGTGTAAACTCCACACAGACAGTCACCCGAGGGTGGAATTCATACGGAGTAATGTGAAGCATTCAATGCCAAGAGCCATAGAAAGACAATACAACATGGAAGGTACAAACCTAAAGGGATGCAGGAGTAGTGGGACCTGGATGTATACGTGCACAAATCATTGAAGGTTGCAGCACAATTGGAGAAAGCAGTAAGTAAAGTGTACAGTATCCTCACTTTTAATAATACAGAAATGGGGTGCAACAACAAGGAGGTGATATTGAACTTATATAAGACACCTGATAGACATCAGCTGGCTTAAAGTGTACAGTTCTGTGTGCTATATTGTAGGAAGGAGGTGACTGCACTAGATAGAGTACAGAAGCGATTTGTAAGGATGGTTTCAGGGTTGAGGAACTTCAGTTATGAGGAGAGATTGAAGAAGTTGGAACTGCTCTCCTTGGAGAGAAGAAGGCTGAGAGCCGGGTCTGATAGAAGGATTTCAAAATCAAGTGTGGGTTGAATGGAATAGATTGGATGAAACCATCATCACTGATAAAAGGAACAAGAATGAGAGGGCACAGATTTAAAGTGATTTACAAAACAATCAAATGTGATATGCCTAGATAACAAGCATGGGGCTGAATGAACACAGCAGGTCAAGCAGCATCATAGGAGCAGGAAAACTTGACGTTTCGGGCCTAGACCCTTCATCAGAAAATGATATGCCTAGATGTCTGGTGGAGGCAGTTTCAATAGAGGCATTTAAAGGCATTGAATAAGTATTTGGAGAGAAATAACGTGTAAGGTCATGGGTTTAAGGCACTAGTTCATGATGCTCATTTAAAGAGCAGACATGATGGGCTAAATGGCCTATTTCTGCACTGTAACACTTCTGGGATGTTGAGTCTGATCCGGACCTTGTAAAATGTGTCTGTACACCAGGGTGTTTGAATGTTAGTCACTAAGAATCATCATAGCAACATCTCCTTCATTCCAAATTGCAAAGGAACACAAACAATGGAGGATGTTCTGCTGTCTCTAATGTTACTCCCAATGTATTCATTTTGATTGATGGTAAAATATGAGTTTTCTTCTGTGTTGAAACTATAAAAATGCACGCTTATAAACCTATAATTATTTTGTAATGACGGTATGAATTGAGTTGGTGAAAAGTTTATTTCAGTCTACAGCCACAATCTAGGCAATGAGCAGGGCTACACATGTCTTGCAAATACAATCACAAAAAAAGTTACATCTGGGTTTTCCTCGAGTTTGTGGGTCCAAAGTCAGGCCTTTGTGGCATATTGACCACCCTTAAAAGGAAAAAGAGGAAAAAATGTTAACCTCATTGAAAAGGGACCAGATTCCTCACTTTTCCACTGACTAAATTCCAACGAATCTTGACTTGTCAACTTAAAAACTGTATAAGTCACCAATGTTTTATGAGTCTGACTAAAACTCTGGATATTATCCAGAAGTGTTTATATCTATTGTGCTTGCTTTTAGTACCTACAACATAGTCATTCAATGAATCCAATCTCAAATGACAACAGTGCACATGGTCATATGTATGGGGGTTAAGGTTATCCTCAACTCTTATTGTTGGCATGGTTACAATCTAATGTTTTTGCAGTAAAAAAGCTTGAAGTGCAAAAACTTCAAATAATGTTAATCTTGCTTTGCATACCTCCTATGCAGAGTAACCTAGTGTGCCTCACTCTGTCTCAGCACCCATTGATCTGTATGATCTTGCTTACTATGATCTGCCTGTACTGCTCGTAAACAAAGCTTTTCACTGTACTTTGGCTGTACATGTGACTACAATAAATCAAATGAAATTTAATTTTACTAAATTAAGCAAAAGGCCAATATGTTTATAGTAAAAGGGACATTTAAACAACCATCTTAATATCAGTACAAAAAGGTTCCCAGGGACAATCTTTCTCTTTGGTCTAGTATCAGGATGGCCCCTGACTCTGGAGAGTAACTAACAACATTAAAAGAGATTAACAGGTCATTTATTTCCCAACTTTTTTGTAGGATCTTGCTGTCTGTGTTTCCAAATGTTAAGACAGCTGCACCTCAAAAGTATTTCACCAGCTGTGAACTCTTTTGGAATGTCCTCAGTTCATGAGTTCAACAGAAGTGTAGACCTTTCAGGTGGGATTTTCCAGTTATTTTGCTAACTGTGCAGGGTGAATGAGTAACACCCTGGTGACACTGGTGAGAAATGTTACTGGATCACCCGATCTATTATCTTATTAGGAGTAGTACTTAGGTGAATATCTCAACTCATTGGGTGCCTCAACACTGGTGTGCTGGAAGATGCCAGATTGTCAAAGACCAGTGACTTCTGAGTCTTGAGGTCGACTTATCAATATCTCCTCTGGAGGTGTCCAGTGATGAGAAGACCTTTTCCTTTTTCCTTCTCGCAGGGAGAGGGGACTAAGAACCAAGAGTGGGAGTATGGTTTTCAGGAGCCAGCCTCTTTGCAATATTTAAGCCTAACTCTAACTCTATCGTTTGGCCTCGGATTGGGATAACCGGAGGCCCACCCCCACAAACCCAGCTGACAGGTTTCTCTGGCTTCTCATTTGGGAAACCTGCTCACTGGAAAGGTGGATGGTCGGGAAAATGTTCCGCTGAGGCTCTTAAGTATTCTTTAGTTGACCACTTAAGGGCTTTAATTGCTGCTGGGGGGCATGGCAAAAATCCCCAGTGAGTGTTCTTAGCCATTGAAGAGGTGCTGTGAGGGGTCAGTTCTATTCCAATGCCAACAGTCCGCAGGGGAAAAGTTAAAGGGGATAAGGGAAATTAGTGGGGTGAGTTGGCTTTGGAGAAAGAATGAATCCCTCCACACCACTCTCTAGGGATGGCAAAATTCTGCCCTATGTATTCCTTTCTAATTCAATCAGCCTGGTGCACATGGTTATGTGGTCATGAATTTGGTCCACAAACTACAAATCAAAGGCTACAGAAGAAAGAAAGGAGCTTAGTCCAATAAGAACAGGAATATATTAATCTTCTTTCATGTAATCCTAGAAGTAAGAAGTCTAGTTTTTAACAAACTATTGCTTAGCCAAGTCAGGAAGAAACAGGCAGATGTTGTCTGATAAAAGCAGGTTTAGTGCAAACAGTATGGTGTTAAAAATAGATACCAACAAAGGGATTCAGAATTGTAATCCAATCTAGTCTTGTGGTTTAGTAAACAACTTTTCGCTTTTTTCTCCTTTGTTGATCACATCAACTTATCCTCTTTGGTTAGATTACAGCCTTGGCATACAAACCTGTTGATTAACTTTGTAAAATGCTCCATCCAGTTGCTGGGATAACAAGGTGTAGAGCTGGATGAACACAGCAGGCCAAGCAGCATCAGAGGAGCAGGAAGGCTGATGTTTCGGGCCGAGACCCTTCTTCAGAAAGGACTTAAGTTACACAAAGAGACTGCAGAAAATAAGCTTCTACCATTTAAAAGAGATGTTTCAGAGGAAATTTAATCAGAGTGTTCAAACTTAATAAAGCACTTCGACACAGTCAATAGGGAGAAAATCTTTTGACTGGCAGAAGGGTTGGTCATAAGAGGAGATAGATATAAGGTAATTGATGAAAAGACCAAGGGAGGAGATTAGTTTGTTTTATGCAGTAAATGGTTATGAGCCTGAATTCTCCAAAAAAGACAACGGAATCCAATTTAACAAGAAATTTCAATCAGTCCATCAATAGAGTCATACAGTCATACAGCACGGAAACAAACCCTTTCATCCAAATAGTCCATGCCAAACATAATCCCAAACTGAATTAGTCTCACTGCCTGCTCCTGGCCCATATCTCTCCAACCATTTCCTATTCATTATATCATTAAGCATGTCAAAAGGAAACTCAACAGATATTTGAAAGGAAAAGGTAGGTGTAGATGAGAGTGCAGGGATGGGCGACAACTCTTTCAAAGGACCAGTACAACACAAAAAGTTAACTGCCTTCCTTGTGTGCTGTAACATTCTGGGATGGTTCTATGACAATGTTGCTGATCGATTTAAAGATGTATTACTGCTACAAAGGCTAGTTTAATATCTATCATTAAACTTTCAATGGATTCTAGAATTCCCTCTGTAACATCCAGTTGCTGTTCTCTAACACTATCATCCCTCAATGAATTTGCAGCTTTGTGTAATATAAATAGTGGCAACTTTTTTTTAAAGAAGTTTAAATATTTGATAACAGAGAAGGAGAAATGACGTTTTTATTCAAACTTGCATCAAACATTTGTTCTAAAAGCTTTTTAATGCTGCCATCTTGTGGCTGTACAAACCTTTAATACTAGAACTGTATTTGGACCTGCATGTTTTGCAAAACACTTAAGGACATCTGAACTGTTGTTTCTTCACCAATTCCAAAATCTAGAGTCATAATCATAAGTCATAAAGTAATACAACATGGAAACAAACCCTTTGGTCCAACCAGTCCATGCTGAATATAATCCCAAACTAAACTAGTCCCACCTGCCTGCTCCTGGCCCATATCCCTCCAAATCTTTCACATTCATGTACCTATCCAAATGTACCCACATCCACCACTTCTTCAGGAAGTTCATTCCACACGTGAACCACCCTCTGAAAAAATTTGCCTCTCACATCTTTTTTAAATCTCTCTCCTCTCACCTTAAAAATGTGACCCCGCTCGTCTTGAAATCTCCATCCTATGAAAAAGACAACTGCCGTTAACTCTAGCTACGCCTCTCATTATTTTAGAAACTTCTATCACAACTACCTACACTCCATTAAAAAAAATTCCCAGCCGATCCATCTTTTCTGTATAACTGAAACCTTCCATACATGGCAACATCTTCATAAATTGCTTCTGAACACTCTCCAACTTGATAATATTCTTCCTATAAGCAGGTGATCGGAACTGGACACAGTATTCCAGAAGAGGCCTCGCCAATGTCCTGTACAGCCTCAACATGACGTCCCAACTCCCATACTCAAAGAACTGAGCAATGAAGACAAGTGTGCCAAATACCTTCTTAACCACCCTGTCTACATGTGATACAAACTTCAAGCTTTACTGTCGGGTTAGTTTTACTCTGTTGTTATGGATATTGAATTTGACAACCACATGGAGATGTTGTGGTTTTAAAGAATATCTCTGTTTCTTTGCTGTCACTGAGTCAAAATCCTTCCCTAACAGCATTGTAGGCTGAATCTCCAGCACATGGACTGCAGCTGTTCAAAAAGCATCATTCCATCAAGGGCAATTAGGGATGGACAGTATACGCTGGCCCAGTCAGCAATTCCCTCATCACCCCAATGAAATTTTAGTAAGTCACTGGAGAGGGCATGTTTAAGAATGGTACCACAGAAGAAAGGACTTAAGTTACACAAAGAGACTGCAGAAAATAAGCTTCTACCATTTAAAAGAGATGTTTCAGAGGAAATTTAATCAGAGTGTTCAAACTTAATAAAGCACTTCGACACAGTCAATAGGGAGAAAATCTTTTGACTGGCAGAAGGGTTGGTCATAAGAGGAGATAGATATAAGGTAATTGATGAAAAGACCAAGGGAGGAGATTAGTTTGTTTTATGCAGTAAATGGTTATGAGCCTGAACTCTCCAAAAATGACAACGGAATCCAATTTAACAAGAAATTTCAATCAATATTTCAATCAAAATTTCAATCAATTCAGTCCATCAATAGAGTCATACAGTCATACAGCACGGAAACAAACCCTTTCATCCAAATAGTCCGTGCCAAACATAATCCCAAACTGAATTAGTCTCACTGCCTGCTCCTGGCCCATATCTCTCCAACCATTTCCTATTCATTATATCATTAAGCATGTCAAAAGGAAACTCAACAGATATTTGAAAGGAAAAGGTAGGTGTAGATGAGAGAGTAGGGATGGGCGACAACTCTTTCAAAGGACCAGTACAACACGAAAAGTTAACTGCCTTCCTTGTGTGCTGTAACATTCTGGGATGGTTCTATGACAATGTTGCTGATTGATTTAAAGATGTATTACTGCTACAAAGGCTAGTTTAATATCTATCATTAAACTTTCAATGGATTCTAGAATTCCCTCTGCAACACCATCAAAGGTACATGACCCTCAGAAGGAGGGTGACGGTGCACACTTTCATAGAATATCATAGAATCCCTGCAGTGTGGAAACAGGCCCTTCGGCCCAACAAGTCCACACTGATCCTTGGAACATCCCACCCAGACCCATATATCCCACCTATTGTACACATCCCTGAACACTGTGGGCAATTTAGCACGGCCAGTCCACCTAGCCTGCACATCTTTGGACTGTGAGAGGAAACCAGAGCACCCAGAGGAAACCCACACAGACACAGGAAGAATGTGCAAATTCCACACAGACAGTTCCCCAAGGCTGGAATCGAACCCAGGTCCCTGGTGCTGTGAGGCAGCAGTGCTAATCACTGAGCCACCATGCTGCCCTATCCTTCTCAGGACGTCTAGAGGTGGGATGTACGAGGGAGAAGTTGCCATCTCCATTGCTCTATTTTAAATGTGCGATGATCTGGCGGCCAAGCATTCCTACAAACGCGGTGAAATTATTGCTCAGGTGAGACTTCAGAGACACAGTGGGACTGAGAACAGCAAGCGAGTATGTGAGAATTCAGAGAAATGGTCAGAGATGATTGTAGCTGGTCTGTGAGTTCAGAGCCTGCATTCATCACAGAGAATCAGACTGATTGACTATTTCCACCTTTCTGATGCAAACTAGTGAATTTTCACGAGGGCAAGTAGATCATTCATTAAGATAAAAAGAATACGAGTACAAGCATGACATGAGGCATGAATTGAAATTTAATCAGCAACATAATTACCTAATTACATATTGTAGAGATGGTAGGCCAGGTGATGTGTAACTACTGCTGAATGTGGGAGTTTGTGGACATCATTGTAATTCAAGGCAAACAGATCTGCTGAAAGGGTCTGAAGTTGGGCTCACGAGCTCAGTCAATGAGATACTGATATTTGCGTCCAGGGAACAGTCACACCCCATAATTTAGAATCATAGAATCCCAACAGCGCGGATAGAGTCATGCCTTCGGCCCTTCGAGTCTGCAACAACTTTCCAAAGTGCATCCCACCCTATCCCCATAATCTCGCATTTTCCATGGCTAACCCACCTAGGCTCGCATCCCTAGACACCACTGGGTAATTTACCATGGACAATCCACCTAAACTGCACATCATTGGGTCATCTGGTTTGGTCCATGGGCAGACAGGGCGGTATGACTGTGAGTGAGGCAGGTATGTTTTTCAATAAAGTAGAAAAGGGTGGATCCTTAGTTTTTCCAATTGTCCAACAGATTCAGGGATCTTGCAGTGGGAATGAGTGAACTGGCCATGTCACTATGGTGCAGAGAGCCATTTAGATGAGAGAGTGGTGGGGACTTAACAGAAAATTAACGTCAAGGGCTGTTATAGTCAGGGGATGGCAGTTCTTTAACCAAGAGTAAGTGTCTAGAAGGCTCTGTTGCCTGCCTAGTCCTAAATGTTAGCACATTTGCTTTACACTGAGGAAGACCTTGCAGTAGGAGAGTGAGGATCAAGTTGGCATGATCAATGTAGTTACCAATAACATAGATATGGCTAACAAAGAGTATGCTTGCAGAGTTTGGGAAACTAGGGGTGACATTAGAAGTCTGAAGCTCAAAGATATTTGGATGTTTACCAGAGCCATGAGTAAATTGGTTTGTGGTAAATGAGATCAGAGATTTAAATATTGGGCTTAAAGTTGGATGTTCAAGAAATGGGTTTCATATCATGGGGCATTGGCACCAGGACTGGGGCAAATGGAACATGTTCCATTGGGACAATCTATGTTTGAACTTTATCACTGTTGTGACCAGTGTTCTGGTGAGGCAAATGATTGGTGTGGTGAAGAGGATTTTAAACTATGTGTGAGTGATGATCAATTGAAAGAAGATATGATTAAATATAAAGGATAAGGCAAGAGATCAAGTTAGCAATAGGGGATATGATAATTAAAGCATGACAACAGTAGTCCAGGAGACAACAAAATTGTAAAAAGACAGAACCTGAAGGCTCATCCTATGCTATGAATGTGTGTCATTTGTTAGAAAAGCAGGTGAATTATCAACTCAATAGAAATTTACATGTATGGTCTACTAGCCATTATAGAAACAGGGCTGTAAGTTGATAAAGACTGGGACCAGAGTATTAAAGGGAGTGGGACGGAAAACTAGGAAATGCTCTGTTAATGAAGAATGACATTTATACATTACAGAGAGTTGGCCTTCATTCTAAAGATGAAGATGTGGAATTAGTTTAGATAGAGATAAGAAATGGCAAAAGAAAGAAGTCAGTCATGGAAGTAGCCTCTAGATTGCCTAATAATAGCTGCCATGTAGGATGGGATATACAGGAAGAAATGATAGGGGCTTGTGAGAAAGATATGGCAATAATTGTGTATAATTTTAATCTACATATAGATTGCAGGAATCACATTAGCAAAATCAGTGTGGCAGATGAAATCATAGAATGTACATAAGACAGTCTATCGGAGCTACATTCTAGACCCAAATAAAAGCAGAGTAGTGGTGTTACACAAGATTGGAAATAAAAACTAGAAAATGCTGGAGAAACTCAGCAAGTCTGGCAACATCAGTGGAGAGAGAAACAGAAGTTTCAAGTTCAAATTCCATTTTGGAACTCAATTCTTGAGCCAACCAGGGAGCAGACTGTACTGGATCTGGCAATGTGCAGTAGGTCAGGATTAATTGATGACCTCATGCTACAGGGTTCTTGAGGTAACAGGGATTAAAATATGATGACAATTTGCTTTCAGTTTGGTAAAGAGTAGAATGGGTTTAAAACTATTGTTTCAAAACTTAAATGAGGACAATTATGACAATGTAAAGATAGGGCTAAATTGACTCATGACTAATAAAGCAGTCAAAGGGTGTCAAGGGTAGGTAGGCTAATGGAGTTGATGCTACAATCAATGATATTATTGAACGGCAAAGTACGTGCGATGGGCATAATGACATACTCCTGCTCATACTTCGCATTTTTCTACATTTTAGGAATGCCTCCTTGCCAGGTTTCCTATGGCCTTTTTCAGCATACAGAGAATTTGTGCGGTTAAGGACATTGGAGGGGTGTAGATGCAGGATGAGGCTGGTAGTCAATATATGTAGGCCAATGGGATTTGGGAGTTTGAGTTAAAGCACAGAGATCGAGAGGAAGTTGGCAGTAGGGACTTCAAGGGTGAAATACTAGGCATCAAAATAAGGGTTTGGAAGGTTTGTGGAGGTGGAGGGAGATGGGGGTTGGGAAGGCAGGTCAAATAGGGGCTGTCGGTTAAGCAGGTATTGAGATAGGTGATTTGTGCAAGGTGCACAATCTTCAAGGTGGTATCACTGTCAACTCAGAAGAGTGAACTTTTCAATGTACACTGCAGATATATTGCAAAGTTTTAAGCCCTTTGACCAAGTCAACAGTGCTGTATAACTAAGCTTAGCAGAGAAGGTGTAACTGAAGAGATAATTTCATTGTTGACAAAATGCTGTAATCTATGAATTATTTATGGAATGCTTTAAACCAGATAATCTATTAACCATAAATAAAACACAAGTCAAACAGCAAAATTACTTATTTACAATTTCACTTCACTATTAAGCTCATTTACAGTTTCTGGTATTTTCCCAGTAATTGGGAATTGTTAATAATTAGTCAAAGTGTTTCAATATCCTATCAACTGTACCAGTAATAAATATAAGTAACAGGTCTGTGTATAGCATGGATATTTACAGACAGCAAATTGCCACTTAAAGAGGCATTACTATCAACAAATTTACAATTTGAAGGCACATTGACTGGTCTATAGCAAGAGTGAATCCACATTTTCCTTATTGTTAAAGTCCCGGTGTTATGATATCAGTAATGTGGTCACACTTTGAGAAAATAGAAGACCTAAAAAGAACATTCAACAATCTATAATGTGGGGAAGAAAGTAGTTATCTGCTTTGGAAGGAAAAAAGAAAAGCCTGGGTGGCAATGTTGGCATTCAAAGGGACAGGAGTATCCTTGTACACAAATTACGGAAAGTTATATGTAGGTGCAGCAAACGATTAGGAAGACAAATGGTTTTTCTTACAAAGGGATAGGAGCATAGGAGTGAATAATTCTCTTGCAATTTTAAGTCCACTGGAGAGATAGCTTTGGTTATGGTAAGAGATGGCAGAAGAAATAAGTCCGTTGTCGAAGTAGCTTGTAGGTCCCCTAATAGTAACTGCAATGTCGGATGGGATATACAGGAAGAAATATACAGGAATTTATACAGGAAGATATGGCAATAATTGTTTGTAATTTTAATCTACATATAGATTGCATGAATCAGATTGGCAAAATCAGCATGGTAGATGAGATCACCGAATACATACAAGACTGTTTGTCAGAGCAACATTCTTGAGCCAAATAAAAGCAAGGAGCTGTTGTTACAGGAGATTGGAAATAAAAACAGAAAATACTAAAGGAACTCAGCAGGCTTGGTAGCATTGGTGGAGAGAGAAGGAGAGGTTTCAAGTCCAATATGATTCTTCTTTGAAACTCAATTCTTTAGCCAACCAGAGAGCAGAATGTAGTGGGTCTGGTAATGTGCAACTCTGGACTGATTCCTGGGATGGGGATAATTTTATGAGGGGAGATTGTATAGGTTAGGTCAATAATCCGTTGAATTTAGAACAATGAGAGGTGATTTTCTTTTTGAAATGCTTAAGGGACTAGGAAGGGTAGTTACTTTCCACATAGATGTTCCGGTTCCGATAGGTTTACCTATTATTCACTGGTCAATGAAGAGATTGCAGTTGAAGAAATAATTTGAAAGTGGCATCCTCAAGGGTGGAACTTGCATCTGAGCTTTACCTTTCACATCTCAATGTGCTACAGACTTTCTAAACAACCCCATAACATTTGTGAGATAGTAGGAACTGCCGATGCTGGAGAATCTGAGATAACAAGGTGTAGAGCTGGATGGACACAGTAGGCCAAGCAGCTGCTCCTCTGATGCTGCTTGGCTGGCTGTGGTAATCCAGCTCTACACCTTGTTATCCTAAAATATTTGTAATCTTTTACACAGCAGTATCAATAGCTGTGACAGATGATAAATCCCAATAAGACTAAACGCAGCTCCTTTCAGAGAATTTACAGTCTTTAATTGGTTAGCAAGTTGATTGTATAAATATCTAACGGTAGCTGTTGGCAGCTCTGTTCTTTTTCTCTTCGAGCGTTAAAGATTAAAACTCAAATGCCACCTCCCAAATTCATGTTAGTGTCTTCATTTTGTTTGTGATTTATAAGTCTCCAGCTTTATGACCTCTCAGCCATTGTCCTTCTCTGTCTGGAGTAAGAGACATCGGGTGGTATTCAAAGAATCCCTACAGTGAGGAAGCAGGCCATGAGTCTCACTGAGACCACACTGGCCCTTTGTGGAGCATCCCACCCAGACCCACAAATGTACCATATCCCCGCATTTCCCATGGCTAATCCACCTAGCCTGCACATCTCTGGACTGTGAGAGGAAACTGCAACACCCAGAGGAAACCCATGCAGACATGGGGAGAATGTGCAAGGTCCACACAGGCAGTCAGCCGAGGGTGGAATCGAACATGGGTCCCTGGTGCTGTGAGGCAGCAGCGCTAAACACTGAGCTACCATGCCATATTCTCTTACACAAAATTCTTGCAGGGTTCAAGATGTTGCCTCTGACTTGAGACTATGGGCATCCAGAAATACAGTCTTACAGTAATAGGCAGGCCACTTAAGACTGAGTTGGAGTGGAATTTGAGGGATGTGTAGTTTAAGTGGGTTAGCCATGGTAAAAACCCCATAGGGGGTTGTGGAAATGGGATGGGGTGTGGGTCTGGGTAGAATGCGCTTTAGGGGGTTGATGCAGACTGAATGGACCGAATGGCCTCTTTCTGCACTGTAGAGAGAGAGAACAGTGGAGATCTTCATGTTTGGGAGACATAAAAATTCAGAAGTGTGACATCACAGGGAAATAGCCTCAAGAAGAGGAGGGATTTGAACAGGAAGGGTGGAGTTTGAAGATATTCAACAATGACAATGCAGGGAAAACAGAAATTCATCAAATGGGACTGTTAGTCAGTGGGGGATGAGTGACGAACTTCACAGGAAAGGGTAAGTGAGTATTTCTACTGTAGGAGCAAATTACTGCAGATGCTGGAATCTGTACTATTCTGGAGATCACAGTGGGTCAGGCAGCATACATGGAGAGAGAGTAAGCTAATGTTTCGAGTCTCTATAACTCTTCATCTGCGCTGAAGTGAAGTGTGGAGGGGGCAGCATTTAAGCTCTGGTTGGTTGGAGGATAGGTAGACAGGTATCGAGTGCTGGGGGACAAAAGATATTGATAGTTCATGTTAAGTGACTGGAATCCAATCACTAAATCTGAAATATCAACATATTTTCCCCACCAGCACTCTGTATCCCACCACCACCCCCACAACACTCACATAAATGCTGCGCCCCCAACACTTCATTTCAGCTCTGATGAAGAGCTAGCTAGAGTCAAAACGTTAGCTTGCTCTCTCTTCATGTTTGCTTCTTGACCCACTGTGATCTCCAGCATTTGTTGTTGAAAATGTTTCTACTGTTCTAGAGTTTAAAGTAACAATTGCCCTTTAGATTAAAACTGTTTAAATTACGGCCCTTGGAAAATAACTAATATTCCTTAAAGTAGTGGAAGTAAACAGAAAAAGACTAATTTATGGATGGGTCATGGCAAGGCAGCTCGGCCTGGTGGAATGCTCCTCCTATGCTGGAACATCAGGGGCAATTCCAGTTTCGGGGCGACTACATGTTCAGGAAGTGTGTCTGCTGCAGCTATTGGAAATCTGCAGATTGGATATGGAGCAGCGATTGGAATCACTATGGAATATTCACAGGGCTGAGATCTTTGAGGGTAGCTGATATGGTGAGTTGCTCAAACTGCAAGTGGAGAGTGCAAAGGCAGAAAGGGAATGGGTGACCATCAGAGAGTGTACAAATATAAACAGGGAGTGCAGGAGTCTCTGGGGCCTTGCAGGGGCTTTCACCAGTACTGTGGGGAGAGATTAGTCTACAGTAGCAGGGGGAAGGGAACCTGATGAAGAAAGACAAGAGTAAGGGAAACAAAGATATTAATGAAAGATGGAAAATTGGAAAGCAAAAGTGTAAGGCAGAAGAAACAAGAATTGCCGCAAATTGGCCCAGAACACAAAACAAATGTGTCAGACAGGACATAAGAGATAATTCCAAAGGTAGTAAATACATATCTGAATCTGAATGCATTCACAATAAGATGGAAGAAGTAACAGTGATAACAGCTATTTTAAGGGTCTCCCACATCCACATCAGGTATTTTGTACACTGGCACCCATCTCTATACTCTACACCCATCTTATACTTTCAAAGTAGTATTACAAGATCTTCCCATTGGCCTTTCTCTAAATATGAGAACATAGTGTCTAACTGTCCCAATATTTCCATGTTAACTATTTGACGTTATAGGATATTTGTCTTTGGGAAAGTTTACATCTCCTTCAACCCCATTTTATTATTTCTATCATCTTCCACTACATTTACCACAATTGTTCCTCCTTATTCTCTTCCTGACACTGATATCTTTCAACATGTCAATGTGACATAAGGGACTCTTCTTCCTATGATAAGAAATATGTATCAGACAAATCACATCACTGACTCTCCTAACTACTTTGTATGGACCACTCAATTTCACTTTCAGAGATTCACCTTATCAGAGTCACTGGACTTGAAACATTAACTCTGCTTTCTCTCCAGAGATACTGACAGACGTGCCGAGTTTCTACAGCATTTTCTGTTTTTGTTTCCGATTTCAAGCATCTGGAGATCTTTGTTTTATTTTCTTAACTTTTCCACTACTACCTGGTCTGTAATCGTCATAAAGTAAATAGATTCTGGAACTTGGGTTGTCATATTTATAAGAGTAAAGATAGACTCATATTCTGCTTTTAACTCTGGTTTTGGTGTTACACAATCAACTGAATGGTTCTTCAAAAATTGCTATGGGCATCTGTAATTTTGTCATCAGAACTCCATTATTAATAGTACTCTGGAATTTCTTCAGCCTCACTTTGAGTGTGAGCTGCCTCTGCTGATGTATTTAATTCCAAATTTGCTTCCTGAGTCTCAATAAATGAAGTTATCCCAAACACTTTTTTGAATAATCCTCATTCTCAAATGGAGTTTCAGTTACTGTAACGCCTGTTTGTGGTATCACTTTGATTTCTGATGATGGACTTTGTTTAGTCATTGCACTGTTTACTACACACAATGGAAAAAAATATCCAGAGCTTTTTCTTACAGCGGTTTCATTTCTTTAACCTAAATGGGACTTTTTATGATTGTGGTCTAAGCTAAAACTTTCACTCCAATCAAATCATTCCCCAGAGGTAAATCAACTCCATCTACTGGCAGCTTCCTAATGACTGTGACTACCACCAATCCGGAAAATAAGTCACACTCTAACGTAGCACGTTGGAACTGGAATATACTCTTCATCTACCCCATTATCAATCACCTTGAGTGACATTGAACTCTCTGGGGGTTGGGGGAGAGGGTGTGGTGGTTTTTAGGGAGCAGGAGGAGAATCTAAATTCTTCTCCAGCAAAAGATTTTAGGTAACCCATGTATCTCCTACTATAGTCATGAATTGGCAGCATCATTTGAAGAAAAAGGAATTATCGTCTTTTCAAACAAAATTATTTCTATCTCTCACCTACGCTATGTACTTCCTCTGCATTCACAGCAGTATTCACCACTGGTAACATGTCAACACAACTCACAATAGTTTACGAAAAGTGCAGCAATTCCTTCCACAGTTTTAAACCAGTCCTTTTCCTACTTCAGTCCACAAGCAAAAGTAGAGAAACCACAAAGATGTAGTCTTTACACTTGCCATAGGGGTAGTGCAGATAAGGTTCACCAGACTGATTCCTGGGATGGCATGTTCGTCAAATAAGGAAAGATTGGATTATCTGGGCTTGTATTCCCTGGAGTTTAGAAAAAGGAAAAGGGAACTCATGGAAATATATAAAATTCTGACAGGTTTGGACAGACTGGATGCTGGGATGATATTTTCCCTGGCGGGGAGATCCAGGTGAAAAGGTCTGAGTCTCTGGATAGGTCATTTTGAACTGAGATGAGAAGAAATTTCTTCACTTCTTCACTGGTCAACCTATTGGATTATCTATCACAGAAAGCTGCAGACTTAAAGTAATTGAATATATTTCAGAAAGAAATAGATAGATTTATGGAAGTTAAAGGTTTCAAGAAGTATGGGGAGAGAATATGAGTATGGCATTGAGATAAATGATCAGCTGTGATTATATTGAATATCCAAGCAGACTTGGTGGATGAATGACATACTTTTTATTTCTATTTTCTCTGTTTCTAGTCCCATATCTACCCTTGTGGGAATGGGACCTCCACTGTAGAGTCTTACCTGAAAGAGGCTGACTCCAACAATGCAGTAGTCCCTCAGTACTGAAATGGAAAGTCAGCCTGCATGGCTTACTCAAGTCTCCAAAATGGTACTAAACTCTCAACTGTCCATTGTAGAGGTGAGAACAGTAAATTATCAGCTCAAGGGGAAATAGGAATTAGGGAAGTATCGAACTGGGAACTGTTTCTACAAGTAAAGCACATGTATCCTAGAAACAACATCTATCATAAATATGAACCAAAAATCTAACTTGGTTTCATTCGAAATTTTGCGACAAATAGCTAAGTCACGACTGCAATTTAATTAGCAGTTTGCATTAGATTAAAAAAAATTGTTCTACAGAGTTATGAATCCTGAAAAGATACAATCATACACCTGTTTCAATATTCAGATAACCACAGTTTTATGCACAATGATGTATATGTCAACTTAGGGCTGGGCTGTGAAAGGAGAATGCTGATGCTTGGCAGGCCAATCTACAACTGAGAATCTGCGAGTAATGATTACACAGCGTAGCAACTCAAACAGGAAACTAGAGGTAAAAGTGCTCTTATGGCACCGCCAATGATGGAGTCAGGATGACTCATTATTTGACTTGCCACTGTTCACCACAAAGTTAAACATCTAAATAGCAATTCTGCCAATAATTTTGCCACTTAATATTGCACTTTCCCTTGGCTTCCCCTGTATTGGTAGGCATAGATCATTCTCACCTGTGCAGTACGTTATTTTAGTGTCATGTCTCAGGCTGGACGCCAGTGACAAGCCTAGTTTTGGTATCTCATCTCTGGTTCGCTTGGAGCAGATGATGAGCCACTTTTCTGAATGGTTGATATCTTTGTGATGAAGGTGCTGTCACAGTGGAATGACAGAGGGATCTGCAGGCAAATCATCGATACAATGGCAGCACCTGTTCACATCAGACTTGGAGAAGAACTTGGAAGAGATAGTATCTGCTTTGCAACTGCTACCCCTGTCTTTCTGTGCTTTTTTGTTTATTCACTCATGGGACGTGGACAATGCTGGCTGGCCAGAATTTATTGCCTATCCCTTGTTGGTCTTGAGAAGGTGATGAACTGCTTTCTTGAACCACTGCGGGAGGTTGACCCACAATGTCCTTGGGGGGGATTTCCAAGATTTTGAGCCAGTGACACCAAGGATATATTTCCAAGTCAGGATGGTGACTGACTTGGAGGTAACTTGCAGAGTGTGGTGTTCCCACGTACCTGCTGCCCTTGTCCTACCTGATAGAAGTGATCTTGGGTTTGGAAGGTGCTGTCCGACGATCTTTGGTGAATATCTGAAGTGCTTTGCGTAGATAACAGACACTGCTGCTACTGAGCATTGGTGGTGGACAGGATGGATGATTGTGGATGTAGAGCCAGTCAAGTGGGCTGCTTTGTCCTGGATGTTCTCAAGTTTCTTGAGTGTTGTTGGAGCTCTACCCATCCAAGCAAGTGGGGAGTATTCCATCACACTCCTGACTTGTGCCTTGTCGCTGGTGGACAAGCTTTGAGGAATCAGGAGGTGAGTCACTCATTGCCGCATTCCAAGCCTCTGACCTGCTCTTGTAGCCACAGTGTTTATGTGGTGAGTTCAGTTGAGTTTCTGGTCAATGATAATCCCCAAGATGTTGATAGTAGGGTTTCAGTAACAGTAACGCTATTGAATGTGAAGGGGCAGTGGTTAGATTTTCTTGTATTGAAGATTGTTATTGCCTGACATTTGTGTGGCACAAATGTTACTTGCCACTTCTCAGCTCAAGCTGAGGTATTGCCTGGATGTTGTTATATCTGAACATAGATGTCCAGATGCAACAACAATATCTCAGGAGTCACAAATGGCGCTGAACATTGTGCAACCACACTCAGTCGAATGCGGCCTTGATGTCAAGGGCTGTCACTCTCACCTCACCTCTGGAATTCAGCTCTTTTGTCCATGTTTGAACCAAGGCTGTAATGAGATCAGGAGCTGATAGGCCCTTTGGGACCCAAAACGGGCGTCACTAAATAGGTTATTGCTGAGCACTTGCTGCTGACATTAACGTTGATGACACCTTCCATCACTTCACTGATAATCGAGAGCAGACTGATGGGGCATTGGTTGACTCAGTTAGATTTTTCCTGCTTGTTGTGTACAGGACATACCTGGGCAACTTTCCACATGAGAGATAACAAGGTGCAGAGCTGGATGAACACAGCAGGCCAAGCAGCATCAGAGGAGCAGGAAGGCTGACGTTTCGGGCCTAGACCATTCTTCAGAAATGGGGAGGGGAAGGGCGTTCTGAAATAAATAGGGAGAGAGGGGGAGGCGGATAGAAGATGGATAGAGGAGAGGATAGGTGGAGAGGAGACAGACACGTCAAAGAGGCAGGGATGGAGCCAGTAAAGGTGAGTGTAGGTGGGGAGGTAGGGAGGAGATAGGTCAGTCCAGGGAGGACGGACAGGTCAAGAGGGCAGGATGAGGTTAGTAAGTAGGAGATGGGGGTGGGGCTTGAGGTGGGAGGAAGGGAATAGGTGGGAGGAAGGACAGGTTAGGGAGGCGGGGACGAGCTGGGCTGGTTTTGGGATGCGGTAGGGGGAGGGGAGATTTTGAAGCTTGTGAAGTCCACATTGATACCATTGGGCTGCAGGGTTCGCAAGCGAAATATGAGTTGCTGTTCCTGCAACCTTTGGGTAGCATCTTTGTGGCACTGCAGGAGGCCCAGGATGGACATGTCGTCTGCGGAATGGGAGGGGGAGTTGAAATGGTTCGCGACTGGGAGATGCAGTTGTTTAGTGCGAACCAAGCGTAGGCACACCCTCCCCGCAATAACAACCAAAACAGAATCCCCCTCGTCCTCACGTACCACCCCACCAACCTCCGGATCCAACGCATCATCCTCCGACACTTCTGCCATCTGCAATCTGACTCCACCACCAAAGACATTTTTCCCTCCCCACCCTTATCTGCTTTTCGGAGGGACCACTCTCTCCGGGACTCCCTGGTCCGCTCCACACTCCCCTCCAGCCCCACCACACCCGGCACTTTTCCCTGCAACTGCAGGAAGTGCTACACCTGCCCCTACATCTCCCCCCTCACCCCCATCCCAGGCCCCAAGAAGACTTTTCATCTGCACATCTGCTAATGTGGTATACTGCATTCGCTGTTCCAGTCGTGGCCTCCTCTACATCGGGGAAACCAAGCGGAGACTTGGGGACCGCTTTGCAGAACACCTACGCTCGGTTTGCACTAAACAACTGCACCTCCCAGTCGCGAACCATTTCAACTCCCCCTCCCATTCCGCAGATGACATGTCCATCCTGGGCCTCCTGCAGTGCCACAACGATGCCACCCGAAGGCTGCAGGAACAGCAACTCATATTCTGCTTGGGAACCCTGCAGCCCAATGGTATCAATGTGGATTTCACCAGCTTCAAAATCTCCCCTCCCCCTACCGCATCCCAAAACCAGCCCAGCTCGTCCCCGCCTCCCTAACCTGTCCTTCCTCCCACCTATTCCCTTCCTCCCACCTCAAGCCCCACCCCCATCTCCTACTTACTAACCTCATCCTGCCCTCTTGACCTGTCCGTCCTCCCTGGACTGACCTATCTCCTCCCTACCTCCCACCTACACTCACCTTCCCGGCTCCATCCCCGCCTCTTTGACCTGTCTGTCTCCTCTCCACCTATCTTCTCCTCTATCCATCTTCCATCCACCTCCCCCCCCCTATTTATTTCAGAACCCCCTTCCCCTCACCCATTTCTGAAGAAGGGTCTAGGCCCGAAACGTCGGCCTTCCTGCTCCTCTGATGCTGCTTGGCCTGCTGTGTTCATCCAGCTCTACACCTTGTTATCTCAGATTCTCCAGCATCTGCAGTTCCTACTATCTCTGAAACAACTTTCCACATTGTAAGGTTGACGCCAGTGTTGGAAGTGGACTGGAACAGCTTGGTGAGGGGAGCAGCAAGATCTGACATATGTCTTCAATATTATTGCTGGAATGTTGTCGGATCCCGTAGCCTTTGCAGTATCCAGTGTCTCCAACCATTTCTTGATATGATGTGGAGTGAATTGGCTGAAGACTGGTATCTGTAATGCTGGGGACCACTGTGGGAAGCCGAGATGGATTATCCACTCAGCAATTCTGGCTGAAGGTTGTTGCGAGTGCTTTAGCAGGCGAAGATGGCAGATGTCCTTCCCTGGACAACATTAGTGAGACTGAAGTTTCAAGTTGGGAGCAGCTGCTGAAGAATCTGTGCTAACTTCCTTGAGATAAGTGATGCGTTGCGCACCACACACACATCATGGCTGCAGAATATAAATGGTGCAATGTGCTCCTGCTCATTAGGGATAGAGACAATGCACATGGATCAGAGCTGAACAAACCTGCCTTCCATTATTGTACCAGGAGATGGTGGCACACTGATAATGCCACTGGATGATTAATCCCAACACCCAAGCTAATGCTTTGGGACCACGTATTGAATTCCTATCACAGTAGCTAGTGGAATTTAAAATCACTTAATCAATAATTCTGGAATGGAAAACCTGTGAGTTATGGTGACCATGAAACTATCATAAACTGTTGTTAAAAATGTGCCTGATTCACTAATGTCTTTCAAGGAAGGAATCTACTCTCCTTATCTGGTCTGGCCAATAGGACTCCAGGACCACAGCAATGGGACTGATTCCTAACTGCCCTCTGAAATGACCTAATTCAAGGACAATTAGGAAAGGGTAATAAGACATTTAGGAATGACGGGAAAGTAAGAGAAGGTAGAGGAGTGGCTCTGTTATTTAAAGATGGCGTTACCACAACAGCAAAGGATGACCTGAGTTCAGGGAACCAAGATACGGAAACAGCTTATGTCAAGATGAGAAGTCATAAAGGGAAGAAGTCACTTGTGAGAGTAGTGTACAGGCCCCTTAGCATTAACCATGCAGCATGAGGTGAAACAATGGCGTTCTGGTATTGTCACTGAACTGGTAACCCAGAAGCCTAGGCTAAAAATTCCAGTGATATGAGTTCAAAACACACCTTGGCAGATGGTGAAATTTGAAGTCATTAAATGACAGAGCCACTCCTCCACCTTTTCTTTCATTCTTAAATGTCCTATTGCACATCCCTAATTGCCCTTGAACTGAGTGGCTTGCTTGGTCTTTTCAGAGGGCTGTTAAGAATCAGGAGGAGGAGTGGACCTGTGTCGATATCTTAAAAAGTTAATAAGGGCAATTATGTAGGCATAAAAGCAGAGCAGGCTAAAGTGAAATGACTATTTAGATTAAGGAGAACAACGCAGTAGCAGACATTTATGAAGATGTTACACAATGTATAAAATAGATATATTTCAATGAGCAAGAAACATTCCAAGGGATGGACCCACAACCTGTGGTTAAATAGAAATGTTAAAGATAGTGTCAAACGTAAAGTAAAAACATATAATTGCACAAAGACTGGTGACAGATTAGAAGATTGGACGGAATAAAAAATAAAGCTAAAAATAACTAAAACATTAGAAAGCCAGTCAGAAATATTTAAAAAAGACATATTGTAAGAACTTCTGTAAATGTTTAAAAGAAAACATTAACAAAGTGAACGTTTTCCTACAGAGAGTCAGGCTGGAGAATCAATATTGGAATATAAGGAAAAGGCAAATAAATCGAACAAATTAATTGCATCAGTCTTCACTCGAAAGGATGCAAGTAACATTCAAACGCAACAATAAAGCAGGAAGTGGGGGGAAGGGCAAATCAATGGAAAATCACAATAACCAGGAAAATAGGACTAGGTAAGTTGTTGGAGCTGTGAGCTGACAAGTTCCTAGGTCCTGATGCAATTCATCCTATTGTCTCAATAGAAGTGAGATAGTGGATAATTTCATTTTAGTTTCCCAAAGGTTCGCTGAGTCAGGAGCAGCTCCATTAGACTTGAAGGTAGAAAATGTAACTCCTTTCTTTAAAAAGGGAGGGAGACAGAAATGAGGAAGCTGCAGGCCAGTTTTTTTTTCTCTCTTAGGGAAAATGTTAGAAGCCACTTTTAAAGAGGTTATAGGATGACACCCAGATAAGTTCAAGGTAATCAAACGGAGTCAACATGGTGTTGTGAAAGGGAAACCATTTCATTACGAACTATTAAAGTTCTTTGAGGAGATAATATGCGCTCTCATTAAAGGGGAACAGGTGGATGTACTGCATGTGGATTTCCAGAAGGCATTTGATAAGGTGCTACATCAAATGTTATTGTTGAAAATAAAAGCTCATGGGATAAGGTTAATGTATTGGCATGAATAGAAGATTGACTAGCTAACAAGAAACAGAAATTAGGTGTAATGGGTCTTTTACAGCTTGCCAAAAGGTAACACACGGTGTGTCATAGGAATCGGGGATGGGACATCAACTGTTGGAATGTAGAACATAGAACATTACAGCGCAGTACAGGCCCTTCGGCCCTCGATGTTGCGCTGACCTGTGAAACCAATCTGAAGCCCATCTAACCTACACTATTCCCTTATCATCCATATGTTTATCCAATGACCATTTAAATGCCCTTAAAGTTGGCGAGTCTACTACTGTTGCAGGCAGGGCATTCCACACGCCTTTACTACTCTCTGTGTAAAGAACCTACCTCTGACACCTGTCCTATATCTATCACCCCTCAATTTAAAGCTATGTCCCCTCGTGCTAGCCATCACCATCCGAGGAAAAAGGCTCTCACTGTCCACCCTATCTAATCCTCTGATCATCTTGTATGTCTCCATCACGTCACCTCTTAACCTTCTTCTCTCTAATGAAAACAGCCTCAAGTCCCTCAGCCTTTCCTCAGAAGACCTTTCCTCCATACCAGGCAACATCCTGGTAAATCCCCATCTCACCCTTTCCAATGCTTCCACATCCTTCCTATAATGCGGCGACCAGAACTGCACGCAATACTCCAAGTGCGGCCGCACCAGAGTTTTGTACAGCTGCAATATGACCTTCACGGCTCCGAAACTCAATCCCTCTACCAATAAAACCTAACACACCGTATGCCTTCCTAACAACCCTATCAACCTGGGTGGCAACTTTCAGGGATCTATGCACATGGACACCAAGATCTCTCTGCTCATCCGCACTATCAAGAATCTTACCGTTAACCCTGTACTCTGTATTCCTGTTATGCCTTCCAAAGTGAATCACCTCACACTTTTCCACATTAAACTCCATTTGCCACCTCTCAGCCCAGCTCTGCAGCTTATCTATGTCCCTCTGTAACCTGCAACATCCTTCTGCACTATCCACAACTCCACCAACCTTAGGGTCATCCGCAAATTTACTAACCCATCCTTGTACGCCCTCATCCACGTCAGTTATAAAAATGGCAAACAGCAGTGGCCCCAAAACAGATCCTTGCGGTACACCACTAGTAACTGAACTCCAGGATGAACATTTCCCATCAACCACCACCCTCTGTCTTCTCACAGCTAGCCAATTTCTGATCAAAACTGCTAAATCACCCTCAATCTCTGAATTTTCTGCAATAGCCTACCATGGGGAACCTTATCAAACACTTTACTGAAATCCATATACACCACATCAACCACTTTACCCTCATCCACCTGTTTGGTCACCTTCTCAAAGAACTCAATAAGGTTTGTGAGGCACGACCTACCCTTCACAAAACCGTGTTGACTATCCCTAATCAAATTATTCCTTTCTCGATGATTATAAATCCTATCTCTTATAATCCTTTCCAACACTTTACCCACAAAAAGAAGTATTTATAGATTTATTACTCTCTGTTCAATTTCTGCATCTTTCTCACAGCTTACCCTCACACCTAGCTTTGTGTCATTTTCAAACTTGGAGATATTACTTCTTGCATCTGCACCTAAATCATTGATATATAGAACGATAGAATGATCTCAAAACTCGAGCAAAACAAAGTTTCACACTTTTTCTCAATATTATCCCTTACAGAGACTCAAGTCCAGAGAAATTATACCCTTATCTCAAGTCTTTAGTCCTGAGTTCTGACGAAGGGTCACCAGACCCGAAATATTAACTCTGACTTTTTCTTCACAGATGCTGCCAGACCTGCTGAGCTTTTTCCGGCAACTCCTGTTTTTGTTCCTGATTTACCACATCTGCAGTTATTTTGGTTTTTATCGAGTCTTTATTCCTCTGCTTAATTGTCTTATTCCAGATTCTATCCCATGGACTGTAAAGACAGTTTGATATGCCCATTCCATGAACTTTTCACAAGTTTGTGAACTTAAATTTTGTCAATTCTAGCAACCTGAAGATTCCTAAACAAACACTCCTGTTTTGTTTTCAAACAACCCTTCAGTTGAGGTAATTTATACCCTATTATCAGCCTGAATCTTTCTTCCAGGAGAGGAATTAATCTGGTTTCTAAACAGCGCTGCCTTCTGGACTGAAATGGAAAACTTGCTTCTGAATTTCCTTTTAAAAATACATTTTGTTCATCTTAGATTCTTCTGAACTTCAGTAAAGCTAATGGCATTATTTAAAAGCTTGACCTGTCAAAAGCACCACAGTATTTAAATATCTTTCCTCTAACACCATAAGTGTTAACACCATAACACCATGCAGTCACCTGTTCTCTGCTATATTCTGCTTTATGCCACTATTCCAGAGAACTATATGACAATGTGTTTAATTTATAAGAGAAAACAAAAGCCATACAGACTCATATGCCAGTATTATGAAGTTAAACCTTCAAAAATATTTAAATCTATAAATTAAATGCACTTCATTACAGCGTTCTTCTTGAAGATGATTTAAGAGCTAAAATTTCCTCTAGCGCAAAGGGCCTTTCAGACCTCACACTGTCAAGAAGTGAATTAAAGTCTATAGTCTTCAACTCAGAGCTCTGCCAATCTTCCAGGTTTGAACAGAACACAGTTCTGAAATACTGAAACACCCAGACCTCCTGAATTTATGAACTCAGAGACCTGGTAGGAGATCAGATAGTGGCAAAGGTCATTTTGCGCAGAAATGTACAACTATCAACAATGGTGGGAAAAGCGTAGGTGGAGATGCTGTACAAGGCTACGATAATAATGCTATGTGGACATGGTGGGAGAACAGATCACACTTTAGAAGGAGTAAGACCTACCACCTTATACTCTTGTAACAATATCCACCACATCAATGTAACTTGTACTTAGTTACTACAAGCCCAAAGAGGCAGTGTAGATCCCCAACAAGAAAAACAACAGTGACAGTGAATCTAGCAGATATCTCAGACAATACGATGGGCAATGGTGAAGGTTCATCTTACATCGCAGTCCAAGGAGAAAAAAAAGGACATTAAAATCTCTTGTACTTGTGCATTTTTTAAAAATTGTCATTGAACACTTTCTTGCACTAATTACAAAATATATTGGAATTGGAGATAAAAGGTTATTTAGATGACTCTAGGTTGTCAAACAGTGAAGAATTCATTCATTTTCCAAAGGCCACTCCAGGAGGTTCATTGTAACAATGAGCAATCTAAGATGTGAATGTTGGGGGGGACAGAGGAAGCACACTTGAGGTGAGAGATCATACAATGAAACAACTTGGGATAACTTCCCACAATAGAATAGGTAAAGTCACTACAGTCCTACTGGACCACCGTGCTGCTCTCTCATTGGAGAGAGATGACTGGTGGTAGTTTAACCTGAGGGTTGCCATGCTTCAGGTGAGGGGAGAGGTTGAGAAGGAGAGCCCTTCATGGTCCCCTAGCAGGTACAGTAATTGAACCTGGCATCACTCCGCATTACAAACGGCCATCTAAGTTAACCAACATCCTGTACAATGTAATGCAGTCATAACTATGGGAGCAAAATTCACAGCTTCATCAAGTTCCATGATGACACTTGGACACATTTACCACCAGAGGGCAGCATTGGCACATCATGGTCAGAGAACAGTGCTTGTCATGCAGAATGGTCTGAAAATGAGGTGATTTTGTGGCTCACGTTAGACTTTTAGTTGGAAATAAATATCACTTATGTAAAATTATTGAATGCTTGCATTTAATCATGTCCTGTGGAATAAAGACATCTTTCTGTAATGTGATCCTGCTCAAAGATTGTCCATTTTTAAAGTTGTATTACACAAGAATCAAACTAAATAAATTTCAACACTGGCACTCCTGCAATCCTACTGTATCTAATTAACACCAACATGCCAAAAAACAGCTTAGCTTTTTAAAGGTAGCTTTTAGATTTCCTTATTTCTAGATGTGACTACAGTAAAGGGGAAGAGATATTGCGTTATTGAAGGCATTAATTATCTGTAATGATTCCTTGGGATATGTCAATACTTGTTATTTCCTTGGGGTGGCTTGGTTAAAGAACAGTACCCTGTGTTATGGAGATAGTAGGAACTGCAGATGCTGGAGAACCTGACATAACAAGGTGTAGAGCTGGATGAACACAGCAGGCCAAGCAGCATCAGAGGAGCAGGAAAGCTGACGTTTCGGGCCTAGACCCTTCAGAAAAATTTTTCCGAAGAAGGGTCTAGGCCCAAAACATCAGCTTTCCTGCTCCTCTGATGCTGCTTGGCCTGCTGTGTTCATCCAGCTCTACACCTTGTTACCCTGTGTTGTGGCTGCTTTTATGTTAAGTAAAGTTTTCTATTAAGCTCCACATTTTTACTCCCCACAGAGATAAAGAAAGCAGGCATTTGTTTGTTCATAACTTCACAATGTTCCAAAGCACCTTCTAGCTAGTGAAGAACTTGGGAAGTGATTCATTGTTGGTACGATAGAATCAGAGAATGGGGATTGTACAGAAGAGAGCCATTCAGCCCATTGAATCAGTGCTGCCTGATTGTGACAGTGATGCACCTGTGCCACCTTCCATTCTTGTCCCCAAAGACCCACAATTTTCTTTCCTTTTCAGTAATGATCCAATTCTCTTTTGAAAGGCAGCATTGGATTTGCCTCCACCCGCCTCTCAGGCTGTGAATATCAGGTCCCAAACTCTGGCTACATTTAAAGAATTTTCCCTCACCTTGTCATTGCCATTTCTACCCTTAACCGGTGACCTCTGCTTCTCAGTCTCTCCCCGAATCGGAACAGCTTCTTCCTATCCATTCTGTCTAGAACCCTCGTAATTTTGAGCACGTCGATCAAATTTCTTCTCAATCTTTTCTTCTGTAAGGATAACATAGAACATCGAACATAGAACAGTACAGCACAGTACAGGCCCTTCAGCCCACAATGTTGTGTCGACCTATTATCCTGCTAAGATCAAACTACCCTGCATACCCTACATTTTACTATCCTCCATGTGCCTATCCAAGAGTCGCTTGAAAGTCTGTAAAGTATCTGACTCCACTACCACTGCCAGCAGCGCATTCCACACGCCCACCACTCTAACATTCAGGTTTCTCCAATCTGTTTATCCACTTGATGTTTCTCACCCTTTGAGCCATTGTCATTGTGCAGAGCTCACTTTGAAGATGGGTATCTATTGACAGAAGTGGTACTTTCTCAGTCAAATTACATTTGTAAGATCACGTGCAACATTGAAATCTGTCTCCACAGCTGGCAATGAGATTGTTACAAATGTGGATGTCATGCACGCACTAACAGGATCAGCCTACACTAACGAAAGCAGCTGCAGCCATAGTATTCATAGAACAACATCAACTTGTAGTTCCATGTTGTTTTTAATGTAGTGATGGACGCATGACAAAGGAGCATTCCTTAAAACTGGAGCATGGTGCTGACATTAGCACCAATGTCCATAAGATATAGGTATAGAAGTAGGCCTTTCAGCCCCATTGAATCTGCTCTGTCATTTGATGAGGCTGATCTGGCCACAGGGATAGATTTTAAGGAGTATCTTGCACCAGGACAGAAAGATCAAGAGACAGAAAGATTTAGGGAGCAAATCCCATTTTAATTAGGATCTTGACAGCTTAAATCACTAATGATAGAGCAATTCAAATTGGGGATGTGCAAAGAAGTCAAATTTAGATACTTTGTAACAATAAAGGAGCAGCTGCGATTATAGAGATGGATTTAAGGGCGAGGATGAGAATTTTAAGATTGGTTGTAATTTGACTTGCGGCTCATAAGGCTGGATGCTGTTCAGGATTTCATTACTGTGGTTTCTGGCCCCAGCACCCCAGACAAGACAGTCTGCTTTGCGTTTACATTTCCTATTTTGCTGCTATTGTCCTGAGTGTCTGGAGAAGAGACTGTGCCGTTGCTGCTGATCAAATCGTCTGCTGTAGCTCACTGTGTAGTGACCTCTCCTCTGAGTCTGAAAGCTGCAGGTTCTAAACCATTCCCTGTGACTGGAGCACATATTCTCGATCTATACTGCCAGTATAAGTCTGATGGCATGTTGTACTGTCAGGTGTACAGTTCATTTCAGAGGAATCTTTAAACTGTGCCCCCTCTGCCCTCTCAGTTGAATACAAGTGTAGATTATGGGAGACCCCAGTCAATGTTTATCCCTTAAGACCAGTGAAACCGATGATTTGATTTTTAGTTTATGGCCGTATGGGATTTTGCCATGTTTTCTACATTGCAATGGTGACCACTGAAAATTAAAAGTTTTTAATCATCTGTGAAGTAACCTCAGAATGTGCTGTGATCATGAAAGGCACAGTAACAGTACCAGTCACTCTTTCACCCAGTTAGATAAGTAGTAAAAATAACTAGTACTGCGTCTGAAATCATTAATCACGGTGATCGTCTGACTTGTTTATCATGGGCACTTGCTGGTGTCATTTGTCAAACGTGGTGCCTCTGCCCCGTGCCACTTTACCTCACACCATCCACTTGGCAGGCGAAAGCTTTCCAATCATAACTGCTGGAAGAGAAAGGGATTGGTACTCGGGCAGGAGCTCCCAAATCAGGCAGCACTGCCTTCTATTTGACCGGGGCCCAGTTATTTTTAACACCCCTCCCCTCCACTTGTTTGAAACCACAGCAGAGGCTTAAGACATAGTTGACATTGTTAGGGATTTGTGATCCTGCCCTCGAACAGGTGCAGCATGACGGAGAGGGGGTTGCTTGCGGTCAGAGCGAGCTACTTGTGTTCACATGACGCAAGATGTCTAACACAGGCCTGAGACGAGGGCGAGCCTTAAAATCCACTTTCAGATACTAAATTGCACGGGGAAGCATACCTTTGAGTCTCTTCATCAATTACTGAGGGGACAGCTTTAGTCCTTCATAAAATTAGATGCTGCAGCGTTCTAAATCCTTTCCTAAAAGTTCAAAGTGACAACTTAGCCACTTTGCAGTGAAGTCTTATTGGCCAATGTCATAAATTCATTTTTGATGCCAGGAATTATACTCAATTGGTTTTAAAACTTTGGAAATGTTTCTGTGTTACATTAAATCTTTTTTTTTCTGACTACATACATTATTTCTGTTCTCTTGTTGAACTTGAGCTGAATCTCACTTTTCCCTTGGCTGACTCCCAGTTGCATTGTGTTTTTTATGGAGAGATTTCCACTATGAGGCCTCATGAATTTTCCCACTCTATCGTACCAAACTCGTGTCCTTAGCTACCCACCCTGTCCTTATGGCATTCTTCATGTCAGATTCTGGACCTCTCCTACCACACATCTATCCCATTGCTAGAACGACACACCATTCGTGGATTGCCATGAATTCACTACCATTCCTTTTGCCTACAGCATCTTTAAATTCCCTTTGTGAGCCTGGATAAGCACTGTCGCTTCTGCAGCCACCCTGTATGGGCACTAAGAGTTGTCCCAGACATGGTGCCCAATGTAACTCTGAGATCCGTTTTGTGAGCAGTAACTCTGAGGTTCTGCTGGAATGGGTGGTGCAGGGGTGGAAATTCCTTTTTCCACAGGGCCAGCAGTGGAGGTCACGACACAACGTAGGCTTAACTGTCTGGAGAATGCTCTAGGTAAAATGTCAATGGCTTTCTCCACTCCCTCAGTGTAAGTCCCACCATTTTCTCTCTGATACCACATGCTCACTCTGTCTGCTACTGCACCCACCTCCCACCAAGGCTCGTGCTCTGCCTCTCTCACTGTTGCCTGCAACATCATCCGTCCTCACTCAGTATCGCTCACTCCAATCCCTGACACCTCCAACCCTGCATGCTCTCAGCACTGTCTACTCACTCAGTCGGGACTCTTCCCCACCCACACCAAGAGTAACAGCAATCCCACCCACTTTTGCCTATCCCTCATTCCAGGAGGAAAGCAGCCTATAATGAGGCAGAAAGAGTCAAGAGTGGTAGTGGGTTGCCTGCCACTCAGCTCCTCAGCAGTTAAGTGGAGAACTTGCTGAGTCACTCCAATGTAATTTATTGCAGTTGTGGTACTTATTATTGTTCCATGTCCATCATTAAGCTGTTTTGAACATCTGGCCCTGAGGTTTGTTGTCGGTGAAGGTGGTGAGTTTGTTTCTTCTTGATCAGCCAAGTGCTATCGAGAACAATTTCATTTGTGCATATGTGCCTGGAGTTACAAATGGTATAGCTGGTCATTCACTTACACTCTATATATCAAGGTGATGACCACTCCAAGCTGTTCCAGGTTGTGAATTTGTCTAATGCTTTTTGAGAGCGTTGAAGGTTTGTACTCTGACTGGTTCTCCAATACTCAACTCTGAAAATGGCTTGGCAGTTATGTCGAATCAAAATTTATTTTTATGCCATTTCACCTTGATTTTGCCACTTGCACCATGTTCTGACTTCTTGCTTCAGTAGCTTTTTTGCTGTTGGGAGTGTCATTTAGGTGTGACATAACATTAGTCTTTGTACTGGACTGCTCTCCATCCCTACAATAGATATGTTTCTCCTGTCAAGGATTGTCTTGTACGTATCTGTGTAGGATGTGCTCAATTTCTTTATGATAACTTTGGTGATATTCACTGCGACCTCAGTCTTTCCATTTGACTAAGATAGTGTCAAGGTGATGTGTAGTGTTGAATTTCCTAACTGTTTATGAAGGAGATGAATTCTTCACTCTTGAACTGAGGGTCATTGTTGCTCATGGCAGTGTTGGGAATACTGTAATGGCTAAATCGGAATTGACAATCTCAGTGGCAGTCATTGAAGGCAACTGTTCCAACTCAGAGTAGTCAAAATAGTAGTCGATATTAACAAGATCCAGCTCACAGCTTCAGCCATGTTATGTCTGAGTCTTGCGTCATCATTGACTACCTAACTTGTTTATTTTGTTACTCACTATAAACCCTGTACCAGCTAATGTGGTCCTTGACTTTGTTCCATGTATTGGCCAGTAACAGCACATTTCCTGCATCTCTCAGATTTTGGGGCTGGAGTATCTGTCAGCTAGAGCTGTTCTGTTCCGTAATCTATGTGCTCTAAGCTGATGTACAACCTTAGCATTTGTGCACATATTGATTGCTTTTCTGATAGTGAGCTTCCCCTCTCTCAGCAGATGTGCCTTCAATGTAGAATCACCAATACAATCCTCTCTTTAATTAGGTTGTATTTTAATTACGCAAATGCTCAGGATTCTGCAAACAGAGTGAACGAAGTCACACTGTTGGACCCTTTAATGGACTATTTTTCAATATGGGTCCCAGCATTATATGTACGATTATATTTACTTGGGGTTCAAAGTATGTCTTCATGTTATCACTAGACTATTAATCCAGAAACTCAGCTAATGTTCTGAGGACCCAGGTTCAAATCCTACCATTGCAGATGGTGGAATTTGAATTCAAGAAAAAGAAATCTGGAATTAAGAATTTATCAATACAGTGAAACTATTGATGATTCTTGGAAAAACCCATCTGGTTCACTTGTGTCTTTCAGGGAAGGACACTGCCATCCTTACCTGGTCTGGCCTACATGTGCCTCCAGACCCACAGCAATGTGGTTAACTCTTAACTGCCCTCTGGGAAATAAATGCTGGCCTAGCCCTAGTCTCATGAATAAATGAAAAACATTAAAAAGGTAAGAAAAAGAAGTTGGCCATTCAGCCCTTCAACTTGCTTTTTTATTCAATAAAATCATGGCTGATCTATTTAATGTGACTTCATCCTCCTGACAATTCTTACATCTCTGTATCCCCACAGTATCGAAATTCCATCAATCTCAGCCATGAATATGCTCAACCACTTGGTATCCATAGCGTCCCATCTTGAGAAATCCAAAGATGGAAAAAAGGGGGTGGTTGTTAGTGATGCAATATGGGGAAGGGAGACAGCATGAGGTCATCTGATGAAACCTATGGGAATATCTTCATAGACCCTGCAACCCCCAGCTGAGTAGGGTGAACAGATGTCTTCTTACCCCATCTGGTTCTAGACGGGAGGAGGTGGAAGGTATGTGGAGAGAAATTGAGGGCTGGTGGTCAATTTGATTTTCCTTCCGACTATGAAAGAGCTGTCTGCAACGTTAGAAAGGACCGCTGTTGGCCTGCAGCCATGTGAAGCATCTGCAATCTCTATTATTATAGGGGCCGGGCCTGCATCGTAAGATGAGCTGCTGAACCAAGAGTCTAATCATGCCATGATGTCACTGTGTCTCCGATTGGGTGTCCTGGTGCTAAAAAAAAATTCACAGTAAGAAAATAATCTGTAAATAGATATGGGATTCTGGCTGCAGCGAGTACAACATCCACTGTAATATAAGCTCTCTCTCTCTCTCTCTCTCTGTAACCAGTTTGATAAACGTCAGTGCGGTCTTTATGGACTAATTTGTCCTGCAATTTGAACCGGCCCAATAATCACACCAGAAGGTGACTGATGGTCTGTTTAATGAAGCAGAGAATCAAAAGATTCAAGGGTTGCCCAGTATGTAGGTGGCATATGGAACCATATGGAACTGGGGTACAAACTGTGATCAGTGAAACCTAATGTTGGAGAGGGTCTTGAGTCAAGGGGCCACGTAACTGGAAGATTGGTAGGACTCGTGGGATCATCCAGCACAGATAAGATGGGTCGAATGGCTTCCTCCTGTGCTGTACCATGCTCTGACCAGAATGTTGCCTGCCTGTGTTTGCACACTCATATATTAGTAACTCTGAATTATCTTGACTATATTTGTCAACAGGCCAACAACAACAGCCTGCGTTTCTAGATCATGTTTAACAGAGTAAATTATCCCTGTTTATTTCTATAGCATCTTATTAGATAAGATTTAATACCAGGCTACATGAGGAAACGTTTATAACCATTTTTCTTTCTCCACCTTTAACAACCCTTTTGCACTGAGCCTCCACTCCATCTGCCCTCCTCTGCTTCTGTCAAAATATCTTAAAATATCTATTTTCCAACACCTTTCATTTCTGAGGAAGTGTCATACTGGGCACAGATGCTGGCAGACCTGCTGAGTTTGTCCAGCAATTTCCATTTTTGTTTTAAATTGCACAAGATTTAGATATGCAATGAGTTAAAAAGATTAGGAATGAGGCAAGTAAACAAACAAAAGCTGTGTCTAGAAGGCTTGTAAATGGCATGGACAATGTTCTGTTGTTTTCTGGACTTCTGGACTCAACATCAAGTTCAAAAATCTCAGACCACTGTCCCATTTCTTTCTTCTCATAGAGCCATACAACTTGGAAACAGACTCTTTGGTCTAACTGGTCCATGCCAACCAAATTTCCCAAACTAAACTGGTCCTATTTGCCTACATTTGGTGCATATCCCTCTAAACCTTTCCTATTCATCTAACTGTCCAACTGTCTTTTAAATGCTGTAATTGTACCCACCTCTACACTTCCTCTGGCAGCTCATTTCATATGCGCACCGTCCTTTATGCAAAAACGTTGCTCCTCTGGTCCCTTTTAAATCTTTCCCCTCTCACATTAAACCTGTGCCCTCTAGTTTTTAACTTCCCTATCATTTGGAAAAAGACCCTGGCTATTCACCTTGTCCATGTCCCTCATGATTTTACAAACCTCTATAAGGTCATCCCACAGCTTCCAACACTCTCCAAAATAAAGTCCCGGCACATTCAGTCTCTCCTTATAAATTAAACTCTCCAGTCCCAGCAAGTTTCTTGTAAGTTTTTTCTACACCCTTTCTATTTCAACAACATCTTTCCTGTAAAAACTGAAAGAACTGCGGATGCCGTAAATCAGGAACAAAAACAAAGTTGCTGGAAAAGCTCAGCAGGTCCGGCAGCATCTGTGAAGAAAATAAAACAGAGCTAGCATTTTGGGTCCAGTGACCCTTCCTCAGAATTTCCCCAGTTCTGAGGAAGGGTCACTGGACCCAAAACGTTAACTCTGATGTTTTTCTTTGCAGATGATGTTAGACCAACTGAGCTTTTCCAGCAACTTCTGTTTTTGTTCCATGGCTGATCTTATCCTGGTCTCAACTCCACTTTCCTATGTGCTCCCCATAACCCTTTATCCTGTTTTACATCAGAAACATATCTATTTCTTTCTTGAATCTGTTGATTGATTTTGCCTCCACTGCACTCAGGTGCAGTGAGTTCCACAGATTCACAACCCACTGAGAGAAGTAATTTCTCCTCATCCCAGTTTTGAACCTACACCTCTCACTCTATGACCTCTTGTTCGAGACTGTCCCACAAAGAGCAACATTGTTCCATGTCCGCCTCATCAATTCCCTTTCGCATTTTATATACCTCAATCAGATGCCCCCTCATTCTTCTGAACTCCAGGGAGTACAAGACCAAGCTATTCAACTGCTCCTCATATGACAGCCCTTCCATCCCTGGAATCATCAGGCCATGACCTGGAAATTATCTAGATTTTAGATTCTTAACCATAAGTTGAAGATCCGGCCCTCTGACTGTCTCTGCCTGGCTTTATGCCTCTCTGCTGTTCCCTTTCTGTCGCTCTATGTGACATTCACTGTCTTTCTCATTCTCTTCTTGAATTCCCTTCAAGTATTTTTCGCTCTAATTCTCTGTCTCTGTGTCTCTGTCTGTCTCTTTCTCTCTCAGTTGCTCCTGTTCTCTGTTTCTGTCCGTCTCTCTCTCCTTCCCCCAGCTCTCCCTTTTTATTAGTCTTCAATATGTGCCTAAGTTGGTCCTTTTTCAATTTTCAATGACATTCAGGCTCAATTTGAGGTGGTGTCCATCCTCATAATAGGGACATATACCTGGTAATAATAAGACCTTAAAATAGCAGAGAAAAAAAATGTCATACTCAAGTGTTAATATCATATGAACATGGTGCAGCAAAATTTCAACTTAAGCCTCACTTCAGCTTAGACTCACTAATAAAACTGTAATGGGAATGATTAACCTTTTAGTGAGTGACTTTTACACAGCCGTCAGATTGACCTTTCCAGTTCATCAAAGGCCTTAGCTGGGTCATCCACTGAGTCTCACCATTCGCAGTGAATGGACTGGTTTCAAATTTTGGACATTTATAACCAGTTTTCTAACATTACTTTATGTCCTGCTGGGATACTGACTTTACAGTGGAATGCAACAACACTGATTCCCATTTAAACCCAGTCCAGTAATTGCTTTACCATGGCTGTGCTGTTTAATATATAAAAGATTTGTACCGGCTGCAGCAGTCATGAAAGCCTGCCTCCTCACATTGTCCCTTATTTGTGTGGGATTGCCAACACTCCTGGAATGGCTAAGAATGTATCAGATGCTTCATCAAATCGCCTAGGGGCTTTTAAATTTAGATTTTAAAAGGCAAAGGGTTCACCTGGTGCTTAGAAAGTCTCAGGTCAGTCAATGTGACCAAGCTTCAAGGTTGGACAATAACAGTGAGTGGGCTCTCCAACAGGGTCAGACCCAGACCAGGCTGACAGACAGGAATTACGGTTCTGACCTGTCATTGCACTGAGGATTCATTCGGTGCACTGAACATTTCCAGATCCTGCAAATGAAGGGCAGGGCCAGAGAAGCTGCCGGCTTTCCATCATTTCCATTGGTGTGTCCAGATACCTGTCGAGCCAGCTTTGTGAGTTTTCATACAGCTATAGAGGTGTACAGCACAGAAGAAGTCCCTTCAGCCCACTGAGACCCTGCCAGTCAAAAACAACCACCTTTTGACCTCCTTCTCTCTGATGCTAACCATTCTGTATTCGGCAGAGGTCTTAGTTTTATCACTCCGCATCCCAACCTTAATGAATTTCAAGCATGACATGATGTTAAACGCTTCTTCTGTTGCTTTCTCCTCCTCTGTACCTGTACTCTCCCTATCCTGCAAATCCCTTCACTTACTCCAACACTCTCTCTCCATTGGACCCCTCCCTGGTCTTTTTAGCTGCACGCAACCTGTTTGTGAGAACTGTTGTTGTGACATCAGTCACCTCCTTTGCCCCGCTGACCCATTTAAATATATCTTTCTTTGAACTAATTCCACTCTCTGCTCTCAGATCCAACCCTGAGTTTGTCATCAAGCCCGCCAACAAGAGTGTGCTGTTGTTGTCTGGTAGACTGACCCCTACATTACAGAGGCTGAGTGCCAGCTCTCAGACACCTCCTCCAAACTCTGTCTGGACTATGACCGCACCGTGATACACCAGGACATTGTATCCACAACTGTCACCAATCTCATCTCAACTAAGGATCTCCCAGTGACAGCCTCCCACCTCATAGTCTCCCAAACCTGTTTCTGCATTCTCCTCAAAATCCACAAACAGGATTGCCTGGCACACCCATTGTTTCCGCTTGCCTCTGACTCACGGAATTTATCTCTTCCTATCACAACTCAACATTTTCTCCCCTTGTCCATTCCTTCCCACTTCTTCTGAAGCTTTATATCAGTTTCAGAATTTCCAGTTTCCAGGCTCCAGTTGCCTCCTCTTCAGCAGAGACATGCAATCCCTTTACACTTCCGTCCCCCATCAAGATGGTCTCAAGACTCTCCACTTCTTCCTGGAAAGAAGACGTGAACGTCCCCATCCACCACCAATTTCCTCTGCCTGGCCAAGCTCATGCTGACTTTGAACAACCTCTCCTTTAACTCCTCTCATTTTCTTCAAGTCAAAGGAATCACTATGGATGCCCACACAGGCCCCTGTCATGTCGTCACTTTGTGGGTTACATGGAACATTCCTTGTTCCAGTCATATTCCAACGCCCACCCACGACTCTAGCATCATCAGTGCTACTTCCCGTTCTCATTTGGAACTGAAAAAAGTTATCAATTTCACTTCCATATTCCACCCTGCCCTCACCTTCACCTGGTTCATCTCCTCCCTTCCCTTCCTCCACATCTCTGTTTCCATTTCTGGGAACAGCCTGGCCACCAATACCCAGTACAAACCCATCGACACCCACAGTTACCTTGACAATACATCCTCACACCCTGCTTCCTGTAAAGACACTATTCCATTCTCCCAGTTTTTCCATCTCCATTGCATCTGTTCTGATGGTGCCACATTCCTGAGATGGCCCACAGCAACACCCACCTTTTTCCTCAACTGAGGATTCCCCAGCAGCGTGTTTGACGGGGACCTCAGCTGTATCCAACCCACCTCCCACACTTCTACCCTCACTTCTTCCCTTCCCTTTCCACAACAATGATCAGGTCCCCGATTCTGACTAACCATGCCACCAGCATTCACATCCAAAGATTTGTAAGCCATCGTTTCCATCACCTCCAGTGGGACGCCACAACCAGACACAAATTCCCCTCCCATATCTTGTCAGCCTTCCACAGGGACTGTTCCCTCTGGGACACCTTGGATCACTCCTCCTCCATTCTCAACATCTCCTCACACCCCCATGTTACCTTCCCAGGCAATCGCAGAGGGTGTAATATCTACTCATTTACCTCTTCCCTCCACACTATCTAAGGCCCCAGACACACCTCCCAGTGGAAGCAGCATTTACCTGTACTTCATTCAATCTAGTCTACCATATTCACTGTTCACAGTGTGGTCTCCTCTACACTGGGCCAGAAAAATGCAATGTGGGTGACTGCTTTGTAGAACACTTATATTCTAACAATCAAAATCACCCTGAGCTTCCAGTTGCCTGCCATTTCAACACACCATCATGTTCACCCTGCCAACGTTCCTGTTGCAGGTCTGCTGCAACGTCCCAGTGTTTTTCAGCACAAGCTTGAAGAACAACATCTCATTTTCTGCCTGGGGTCCTTGCAGCTTCCAGGACTCAACGCTGAGTTCATTAACTTTAGAGCCTGAGTCCATCTCTCCATGTATTTAATTGAATCCCACATCCTGTCCTGCTATGACATGGAGAAAAACAGAAGAGTCAGGAAAAGCTCAACAGGTCTGGCAGCCTCTGTGAAGAAAAAAAATCAGGGTTAACATTTTGGATCTGTTGACCCTTCCTCAGAATGTCCTCAGAACAGAAACATTAATTCTGATTTTTTCTTCACAGATGCTGTCAGACCTGCTGAGCTTTTCTAGCAATTTCTGTTTTTGCTCCTGATTTACAGCATCTGCAGTTCTTTCGGTTTTTATCTGCTATGACATGGGTTGTTTTCAGCACAGTCTACCCACTCTCTTCTACGCTCAGCTCTCCTTATCACTTGTTAAGGTTTTGTGTTCAGAAATTGATGGTGACTAGGATAAAGTCTTTTCCTTATGCAGAAGATAGGGTGGGAAGAACGGGTAAGGAGTAAATGGTACGTGGAGATACAGCCCAAAGAGACAGAGGAACAGTTGGACATACAAAGGAATGGATAACAGTCAGCCTGGGAGAATGAATGGCTTCCAGATTAAGCAGCACTTTACCTGCACTTCACTCGATCTAGTCTACTGCATTCGCTGCTCACAATGTGGTCTCCTCCACATTGGGGTAACGAAATGTAGGCTGGGTGACAGCTTTGCAGAACACCTACGTTCTGTGTGCAAAAAAGACCCTGAGTTTCCTGTTGCATGTCACTTCAACACACCACCTTGTTCCCTGGCCAACATCCCTGTTTCAGGCTTGCTGCAGTGCTCCAGTGAAGCTCAGTACAAGCTGGAATAACAGCACCTCATTTTCAATAAAGGAACTCTACAGCCTTCTGGACTCAATATTAAGTTCAATAATTTAGGGGCTTGAGGCACCTTGTCCCATGTCCTTACCACAACCCCCACACACAAGCCTTGTTATTACATGGTCTATTAAACAGAACCCATTGTTAGCCACTAGTAGTCCCCATTAGTAGCTACTCATTCACCTAAGCTGATCATTATGCACTCCTTTGTGTGTTCAACTGTTCTTTTCTCTCTTTGGGTTCTATCTCCACCTATTATTTACTCCTCACCTCTCCCCTCAGCCTACTGTCTGCATAAAAAAAACTCTTTCCTAGCTACAGAGATAGTGTGAACTGCCGATGCTGGAGTCAAAGATAACACAGTGTGGAGCTGGAGGAGCACAGCATGCCAGGCAGTGTCAGAGGAACAGGAAAGGTGACGTAGCTACCATCAGTTTTGAAAAAGAGTCATTGGATACAAAATGTTAACTCTGATTTCTCCCCACAGATGCTGCCAGGCCTGCTGAGCTTTTCCAACAATTTCTGTTGTTTCTGATTTACATCATCCATAGTTCTGTTGAATATTTTCTCAATATCACTTGTCTTCTGTACTGGCCTATTATGAATAATTCCATTGTTTGCCAATTCCTTTCAAATCTCTCTCTCCCTGAGCTCTGCCTCCACCTATCCACTCAACTCTCCCCCAAACTTGTCTTCAGCAGAAGTACTACTTTCTTCTAGCTGCTATCAGTTCTGATGAAGAGTCACTGGACTTCTGACATTAACTCTGCTCCTACCCCACAGAAGCGGCCACATCTGCTGGGTTTCTCCAGCAGTTTCTACTTTTGTTTCAAATCTTCAGCATTGTCATAAGCTGATGGTGGGGATCCCCAGGGTGACAAGCAATCAACAATGTACAACAGTGCTACCATATTTAACACATCTTTCTTGCCAGTTTGGCAAGACAAACCCAGGGACACTGGAACATTGGCTGTAAGATATGCTTTTGGTGGCATGCCCTGCCAGGATATTGTTTGACTTAGAGATAACAAGGTGTAGAGCTGGATGAACACAGCAGGCCTAGCAGCATCAGAGGAGCAGGAAGGCTGACGTTTCGGGCCTGGACCCTTCTTCAGAAATGGGGAAGGAGAACGGGGTTCTGAAATAAATAGGGAGAGAGGGGGAGGCAGATAGAAGATGGATAGAGGAAAAGATAGGTGGAGAGGAGACAGACAGGTCAAAGAGACGGGAATAGAGCCAGCAAAGATGAGTGTAGGTGGGGAGTTAGGGAGGAGATAGGTCAGTCCAGGGAGGACGGACAGGTCAAGGGGGCGGGATGAGGTTAGTAGGTAGGAGATGGGGGTGGGGCTTGAGGTGGGAGGAGGGGGTAGGTGGGAGGAAGGACAGGTTAGGGAGGTGAGGATGAGCTGGGCTGGTTTTGGGATGTGGTAAGGGAGGGGAGATTTTGAAGATTTTGTTTGACTCGTTTGTCAGATGCATCTTTCAATTGTGTCACAAGTCCCCAGATGTTAATGAGGGGGCCTTTGCAGGATTAATTGGGCGGGATGTGCAATCCCCTTTTTTTTAAATGTGCTTATTTATCTTCCTTGTAGACTAATATAACTTTAAGGCTTGCTAGGTAACTTCAGAGTCAACTATATTGCTGAGGATCAGGAGTCACCCATTCAACAAGATCAAGTAAGGGGTCAGTAACCAGTCAGGTTTTTATAACAAATCAAGTGTTTTGTGGTCATTTATTATTGACACAACCTTCTTAGTCCTGATTTATTGATTAAATTTAAATTCTCCCAAATATCTTGTCATCCAATACGGGACAGAGTCCAAACATTTTATGCGTTTTGCCTAGCTTTGATCAAGTGTCCTCTCACCTCAGCAATATTTGCCTCAGACCAAATCCGCGTAAGCTGGATGAATCTTCCTTCATGTTTGTTTGGAGGTTTTGAGATAGGGAGAGAGAGACTTCATGGAAAAGATGGAGAAACTCCAATGCCTGAATCAATCTGAATGTATTGGAAGAGAGTACAGGAGCAATTGCACTTTGCTGAATGCTGCTATTTGGAACAAAATGGAAATGATAATTTTCAAATGCATTCTCTAATACTGGCAAGATAGCACAGACAGCCTGGAGATGGCTACTACAAATGATTTTATTATCAATGTATAGCAGCTCATTTAAAGAACTCTGTCTCATTGTATTCCACTCAAAAGATTTGGTGCAATGTTCTACAACAGTGATGATAGCTTAATGATCACTAAATTGACAAAATCAATAGACCTCAACAGAGTAACATTGTTTCTGTGGTCATACAATGGAGGAGTCAATAACCTTTTAATATAATTATACTTTAATTGATTAAACAGTGATTGTAATGTTTCACCAATCTAGCTTATGAAATCTGAAGAATATTTAGAGTGAGAGAAAGAATGTGAATGCTGGGCTTTGACTGTTTTTTAATGGTCATCTTTGAGATGTGGAACTTGATGGAGTTTAGAAAGATGAAGGGGGGATCTCATTTAAACTTACAGGGGAAAGGTGAGCAATGGAATATCATCATCTGCCTGGCCTCCTTGTGAAACCTGCTATTTTATCACTCAAGACCCAAGTGGTTGTAGTTATCAACAAACAAGGGGTTATTCATGAGTAATTGTTTCATTGAAGAGGTAGAGCTTATTCCTGAATAAAAACCAAAAGAACTGCGGCTGCTATTCTGCTGTTCAGAGTTCTGAGGAAGGGTCACCAGAACACAAACGTTAACTCTGTTTTCTCCTTCACAGATGCTGCCAGACCCGCTGAGCTTTTCCAGCAACTTCGTTTTTGTTGTAGATCTTATCCCTGATCTGTCCTGACTCTCTGACTTATAGCTAGATGTATTACCATCTTCCAAATATTTTGTTACAAAGAAGTTTTGACTGGCATGGTGAAGCAATTCCACATTTCCTTGGGAGACCTTGCATCTTTCCCAGCACTTGTTTGTGTATTTTATAAAAGGTCGTAGCATCCAACAGTGAAAGGAAACCTTATTAACATCATTGGAACTAATAGCCATTAACATAACTGGGATTCAGCATCAAATTCAGGCCTGTGCTTTGAAGCTTAAGACTAATTTCCAGATAATCATCTCATAAGAAAACAGTTGTGAATCTATGTCATTTTCTGCCCTGAGAGTTGTAGATGTTACATGATGGAATAAGGCTATGATCATGAGTTTTTTGATCTACCGAAGAATCAAACTACATGGAGGTGTTGCAGGAAAGTGTTGAAGAAGGTCAGTCCTTTTTTTTATTCCTTCATGGGATGTGGACATTGCTGGCTGAGTCAGCATTTATTGTCCATCTCTAATTGCCCTGGAGAAGGTGGTGGTGAGATGCTTTCTTAAATCACTGCAGTTTTTGGAGTGTGGGTACATCTAGAGAGTTGTAAGGAAGGGAGTTCCAGGATTTGACCCCATGACAGTGAAGGAAGGGTGATAGAATTACAAGTCAGGATGCAGCTGGCTTGAGGGGCCATGTGATCTACTCTAATTTCTCATCATGTGTTATACTTATTTGAATAAAACTGTTCTGACAAATGATGATGGAATTGAAACCTTTATCAATGAAAATATATCTTATCAAATTGGGTCAAAGACCTTGAATATCTTCCCAAACAGCGCTGCGGGTTTAAATCTGCTCGGGCCAGTTCAGAGGGTCCCTTCTTATTAACACCCCCGACAAAGATCTTTAGTTGTTTTTAGCAGCTTGCTAAATTACACTTCAACTAGAGTGTACTACTCGTCAAAATTAAGGAGCCAATTACAAGTATTTTTCTCGAGTGAAAGAAGAGCAGTCCTGTTACATATTAACCCAGACCAAAGTAATAAAATGAAAAATCAAACATAGATTTCAAAAAAGGGAGAGCACCTGGTACAAAAAGGAAGACAAAAATTACATAAAGGGAAAAAAATTAAGCAGTTTATGAGTCCTTAGGGTCTTTAGGTTTAAAGAGGCTGCAATTGTTCAGTTAATGTCTTGTATCCTAGTAGCGAAGAAATTTGATATTCTTGAGTTTTCGTGGATGGGCTTATCACCAGATACTAATTCTTGAGCTGCTGAGAGAGACAGGGAGGAAGAGGGAGAACTAGCAGTCTGTCGAATTCTGCTGTTACACATCTGTTTTCTTCTCCCTCTGCCCAAAGATTGTCTGAAATACACTTTCAAGCTGCATAATCTGTGGGTGACATTCATCCCAATGTGTAAAATGTCCAGAACTGTGTGAAACGACAAAAATATCGTTCTGGGTATGAATGTCATCTGAGTATTAAGGCCCTTTAATAACAATATTAATTTGGGCTCAAATGATTCATATCCAGAGGGAAAATCCAGTAAAAAAGAGCCACCAATACTTTGAAATGAATGTTTTAGCTGTTCCAGAGCATTGTTCTGCAAAACAAGTTGGATCAGAATGCGTCATTCGCAAGTCTTACTCATCTTTCCTCCTGGGTGTTTACTGGTGATTTGATCAAGTAACCACTACAACCATTTTAAGTCAGTGTTTTCCCTTTATGTAAAACCATTTTAGAATTCAGGTTACAAGTTATTAAAATCAAATGATGGAAGATGAAAACCTACCACTACCATAAGACTTACAACACAGGGACTGCAACGGTCCAAGAAGATGGCTCACCACCACCTTTAAGTACAGTTAAGGTTGGACATAAAACGCTGGCCTTGAAATCTATAACCACATCCCACGAGTGAATAATAAAGATAAAACAAGTGTGCATTATCCAATCTAAGTTACAGACTTGCAATTTTACAGAATTGTTGTTGTCTTTTTAACTGGTTGATAGTAATTATGTGCTAATAATCACATGGTCAGGGAGCAAACAGTCCCATTTCCAAACAGAAATCAGTTACTAATTGTCCTTACTGCCTTATCTATTGTTTGGTGTGGCAGGGTAGTATCAGGTGCCCCACACATTCAGTGCACTGTCTCAGTTTTGGCAATGTCACTTATGGCTCAATATGTAGCATTCCTGAGTCTAAATTAACCAGTCATGAGTTCAAGTCTTACTGTTGATATTAGGCAATACACTCTACTAGAGCAATACTGGAGATATAGTGGGCTTAAAACTGTATCAGAGATAAAAGGTACTGCAGATGCTGGAGAATCCGAGATAACAAGCTGTGGGGCTGGATGAACACAGCAGGCCAAGCAGCATCATAGGAGCAGGAAAGCTTGACGTTTCGGGCCTAGACCCT
>JAHRHZ010000223.1:10973555-10990113 GCA_024137785.1 Ginglymostoma cirratum
GTCAAGCTTTCCTGCTCCTATGATGCTGCTTGGCCTGCTGTGTTCATCCAGCCCCACAGCATATTAACTGGAGATATAGTCTTTGGCATAAATTGAGGCAGAATTGACTGAGGCCTTTGATTAATCTAAAAATCCCAGGATACTATTTTGAAGAAGACAATAGCAATTCTTGAGTCAATATATATCTATCAACCAGTATCACAGCAAATTATATGACTATTTCTATTATTGTTTGTGTGTACATTGGCTACTGCATTTCCTGTTGCAACAGTAATTTAGAAAAGCATGTCATGGATGTATAGTCCTTTATGACATCCTGAGGTTGTGAAAGGTGCTATATAATTGCATATTTCCTTATTTTAGTTCTTTAACAAATTTGTCCAGCATTCCATTCCAGATACTTAATGGACCTGAGATTTGTGAAAATGAGAAGCCTAAAACGTCCAATCCCTAGATACTTGCATTCCCCACGCAGGTGGCCTAAAAGGCCTCCACTTCTTCCTCTCCCACAGGCCCGACCAGTCCCCCTTCACTGACGCCCTCATCTGCTCAACCAAACTCGTCCTTACCCTTAACAACTTCTCCTTCAATTCCTCCCACTTCCTACAGACAAAGGAGGTGGCCACGGATACCCTCATGGGCCCAAGCTATGCCTGCCTCTTTGTAGGTTACATGGAACAATCCCTCTTCCGTAGCTACTCTGGCCCTATCCCCCGCCTCTTCCTCCGTTACAGCGATGACTGTATCGGCACCACCTCGTGCTCCCACAAGGAGCTCGAACAGCTCATCCACTTCACCAACACCTTTCACCCCAACCTTAAGTTCACCTGGACCATCTCTGATACCTCTCTCTCCTTCCTGGACCTCTCTGTCTCCATCTCCGGTAACCACCTGGAAACTGATATCTATTTCAAGCCCACCGACTCCCAGCACCCACCCTCCTGCAAGAATGCCATCCCCTATTCCCAATTCCTTCGCCTCCACCGCATCTGCTCCCAAGATGAGACATTCCACTCCCGAACACCCCAGATGTTCTCGTTTTTCAAGGACTGCAATTTCTCCTCCACTGCGGTTGAAAATGACCTCAACCGCATCTCTCGCATTTCCCACACCTCAGCCCCCACGACCCCTCCCGACAATAACAACAAAGACAGAATTCCCCTTGTCCACATGTATCACCCCATCAACCTCCGGATCCAACGCATCATTCTCCGCCACTTCCACCATCTGCAATCTGTCCCCACTACCAAGGATATATTTCCCTCCCCACCCTTATCTACCTTCCGGAGGGACCTCTCTCTCCGTGACTCCCTCGTCCACTCCACACTCCCCACTAGCACCCCCTCACTTCCATCCCAGGCCCCAAGAAAACGTTCCACATTGAACAGATGTTCACCTGCACATCTGCTAATGTGGTATATTGTATCCACTGTTCCTGATGTGGCCTCCTCTACATTGGCGAAACCAAGTGGAGGCTTGGAGACCGCTTTGTGGAGCAGCTACGCTCGGTTTGTGACAAATGACAACACCCAGTTGCAAACCACTTCAACCCCAACCCCCCACCACTCCTTGGACGATATGTCCATCCTGGGCCTCCTCCAGTGCCACAACGATGCCACCCGAAGGCTGGAGGAACAGCACCTCATATTCCGCTTGGGAACCCTGCAGCCAAATGGTCTCAATGTGGACTTCACAAAATTCAAAATCTCCCCACCCCCGACCTCATCCCAAAACTAGCCCATCTTGCCCCTGCCTCCTTGACCTGTCCGTCTTTTCTCCCACCTATCTGCTCCTCCCACCTCACTGACCAACCCCCACCCCCACTTCCTACCTACTCGCCTCATCCCCGCCTCCTTCACCTGTCTGTCTTCTCTCCCACCTATCTGCTCCATTATCCACCTTCTATTGTTGCCTCCTGCTGTCTCTATTTATTTCTGATCCCCCTTCCCCTCCCCCATTTCTGAAGGGTCCAGATCCGAAACGTCAGCCTCCCTGCTCCTCTGATGCTGCCTGGCCTGCCGTGTTCATCCAGCTCGACACCTTGTTATCTCAGACTCCAACATCGGCAGTTTCTACTATATCTCAGCCTAAAGTCAATCTGTGTAAGATAGCAATTAGCTGTCAGCCAGTAAAGATTGTAAATCCTTTTTCACTACTAAATCTTTTGCGGAAAAATCCTTTCGTTGATACTTCAATTTTGTTTCTAAGGTATCAGTCCCACTCAACAAATCGACCAATGTGCGAGGGAGCCATCCAAGTGGAGACAGTGCCAGGTTTAGTTGTAGATTGTGGATGTTGCTGAGTTTATTGAACTCAGCAGGGTTATGGTGTTAGGCCACTACAATTTGTTGCAATGTTAAAATTAGCCAGGGATGGAACAAATGATGCTAGTTCTGATTGTTGGCTGGGTGTCACTGCTGGTGTTTGTGTGTGTCGGTGAGAAAAGGATCAAACTTTTCTTAGATTTTCCGTAATTTTGCTTCATGCAGTTTGGGAAGGAACTATTGCAAGGCAATGGTTTGGCAGCAATGTGACTGTGTTAGTAACTTAGAAGCCTAGACATGTTTGCTATAGACCAGATTTTAATCCCCACCATGGCATCTGGTAAAATTTAAAGTCAATTGAGGAAAAAAAGGAACTGAAAGCCAGTTGCTATAACGTTGACTATCAATTATTGTTGAAACACATCCTTTAGGGAAGGAAATCCATTGTTCTTACAAAAATAGAAATTGCTGGAAAAAACTAACAGGTTAGGGTGGCTTGGTGGCTCAGTGGTTAGCACTGCTACCTCACAGCACCAGGGACCTGAGTTTGATTCCACCCTCAGGAACTGTATGTGTGGAGTTTTCACATTCTCCCCGTGTCTGCATAGGTTTCCTCTGGGTGCTCAAGTTTCTTCCCACAATCCAAAGATTTTCATGGTTAGGTAGATTAGCCATGCTAAATTGCCCATAGTGCTCAGGGATGCGTAACTTAGGGGGATGGGTCTGGGTGGGATGCTCCAAAGGTCAGTGTGGACTTGTTGGGCTGAAGGGCCTGTTTCCACACTGTAGGGATTCTCTGAGGTCAGGCAGAAAAAGCATTTCAGATCCAGTGACCCTTCTTCTGAGTCATTCTTCAGTTCAGCGATTTCTGATTTCTAGCATCCACAGTTTTTTTTTCATTGTCCTTGCCTTGTCTGACATACATAATAGAGGAAAAACAAATGTAAGACTTGCAAATGGGATATACAAATCCAATTTGTCTTGGACACATAAAAATGGAGGATGGATGAATGCATTTTTAAGAATGACTGATTTTCCCCTGGGGTGTCATTCAACCCCAAAGCAATGTGTTTGACTCTTAACTGCCCACAGAAATGGTTTAGAAAGTCACTCAGTTCAAGGACAATTAGGGATGGGCAACAAATGCTGATCTTGTCAGTGATGCCCACATGCCATGAGGGAAAGCGATCTCCACAATATTCAACATTCTTCAAACCACTGCTCCCACCCTCTTCCTGAGGTTGACAATTATTACCCCTTGCCTCATCTCTCTTCAAATAAACTGCTAAACTCTCTAATGTCTTCCAATTTAGATAGACCGTAACTGTCCCTCTATCCATTTTTGCTTCCTGACCTTCTGAGTACTTTTTGCAGCATTTATTTCAGATTTTCGCTGCTTTGTTTTCGCTATAATTAAATGACCAGTTGAAGTTCACAAGCTGAGGATATCACAGTCTCTACCAACGTCAGCACCTTTAGAAAAGGAGGAGTGAAAACTTTACCGTGCAAATCAATCAATCTCCTTTTTTATCCCTCTTTTATCCATCAACTGTGTATTAAAAAAAGCTCATCATTTAATTCTCTTAGGCTTTGAAATTACACCACAGGATTCTACTGAATGCACACTTAGTGATTGCCTGAATTTCTTTCCTGCTGTTTCAGCAAAGGCATTAGCCCATTTAAAATTAATAGGTTTAGTGCGTCTGCTAAAATAGCAGAGAAAGGAATTTCAAACAAATGTGATATGCATTTGTACACAATTGCCTCAAAGTACCATTCAAAGGTCTTTTATTTAAAACAATGTTAAAGAAGGTTTGACACATCCTGCTGTGAATTCACTGCCTATTAGTGCATTTCTTATTTTTGACAACAACTGGGCTTATAATTTATTTTCTCTTTTTAAAGAAAGTAGTTATGTTTATATAGCACCTTTCGTGACCTCAGGACAATCCCAAGGAATTGTACAACCAAAGTACTTTTCAAATACAATGACTGGTGTAACACAGAGAAAATAGTAGTTAATTTTTATGTAGCAACTTCAAACACCTGGCAATGTGTTAATGGCTAGATCATCAGTTTCACTGATATTGCTTGAGGGACATCATTGGTAAGAAAACAAGAAAAAATGCTCTTCTTCAAAACATGGTCCTTCTTTAGTAATAAAACACAACACAAAGACCTAAGAATGAGGGACAAGAGTAAGCAACTCAGCCCCTTGAGCTTGCAATGCAATTTCATATCACCATGGCAGATCTCATTTCAGCCTCAACTTCATTTACCTGCCAACTCTCCATAACCCTGCAACCGATTACTAATTAAAAATCTGCCTGTCTCCTCCTTAAATTTAGTCAATGCCCTGACATCCACCATACTCTGGCATACTGAATTTGATGGGCTGCAACTGAGCCAGGAAAAGGCTGGCTGGGGCAGACTCGAAAATATACAAGCCCAGGGCTAGATGTCTGGAACAGGGGTTAGCTTGCAGAAATTAAAGGAAGACCCCCATTCACGCCTCAGCCGAAACAATGCGAGCCTGTCTGTGGGAAACAAGCAACGTGAAAGACCCTTTGGAGCCTACAGAGGTATAAAACTATTCAATTCCCAGTCAGTGCTCAGGCACAAGAATACCGAACATTGTGCTACATGCAAACCTGTTTCACCTTGGATGTAAAAAAACATTCACACCACAATGTGAAACTGAACGAATACCCATCCAAGGGAAATGCTGGACATTCCAAAATCACCAAAACCAACCAAAACCATTCACCTCAATCAAAGATAAAAGAGATAAAATGTACTGCAGATGCTGGAGAATCCAAGATAACAAGGTGTGGGGCTGGATGAACACAGCAGGTCAAGCAGCATCATAGGAGCAGGAAAACTTGACGTTTCGGGCCTAAACCCTTCATCAGAAACACCTCAATCAAAAAACGATTCACACTTACTCCAGTGCTCAGGAAGTCCATTCTGCCAGGAGAGGAGGAACAATAGCTCAACAGATTTAGTGGGAGTTGAGGGGGGCCTACAATTGGGTATAACTGGAGATCCCGAGCCCAGCACGGGAAAAGAGAATTGAGCGAAGAAAGAGAAGGAATAGGAGGAGACAAAGAGAGCGGTTTTACCGAGAGTCCTGCACTGTAAGTGGGGACATTGCCAGTTCAACCTCTGTGAGACCAGCACTGTGATACCACCCACTGAACACCTGCAACTAACTACGAACATCCACTCTCTGTCTGGAGGCGACCGAAGACATCCAGAGGCACAAAACACCGACGGAGACAACACCAGCAACATCCCACCACCATCCACAACAACAAGCCGCTCGCAAGGACCACCAAGAGAAGAAAGAAAGATCCAAGGTACTCGCCAGGCCGCTCTCACATGACCACATCAGCAGACACCACAAAACTGTTACCGGTACGTGTGGCCCTTCGCGGAGTCCCAAATACGGCAAGGAACTACAGATAAGAGCCAGTCAAAACCATGTTTTCACTCCGGGGGTGAACTTAAGATCATCGAGATTGTCTCTGATCCAGCTTGGCTAGACTTAGATGGGGGAAGGGGGGTTTGGAGTTAGCGGTGTAGGGCATCTCTAGGGAAGGGAAGTGGAATGGGACTTGGGGTCAGCAGATATTTTCTTTCATAAGTTCTGAGGAAGGGTCACCGGACCCGAAACGTTAACTCTGTTTTCTCCTCCACAGATGCTCCCAGACCTGCTGAGCTTTTCCAGCAACTTTGTTTTTGTTCCTGATTTACAGCATCCACAGTTCTTTTGATTTTTATTTAGGTAATTTCTTTCTCTCTCTCTCTCACTATCCCTTGTTAGCATAACTAACGGACACCTACTGTATCTATTTACCCATTGTATCAAGTCTTGGCTGCAAGACTTAACTGGGGGTCAGTTAAACGGGAGACAGGTCTCAGTCAGACATAGGCAGGTTTCAATTTTGATGTTCACTTTCTTGTTTTCTGTTAATATGTATTAAATTTTGTTTATTCAATAAAATCAGAGTTTATTTGCCTCTGAAACATCTGCTTCCAGTGTTTTTCCACCACACCACATTCCAAACGTAAACTCACTGTCAGATATAGGGAGCTGGTGAATAGTGAACCAGGTAGCACTCCCTAGACTAACGACTGAAACACAGTTGGCATTGCCATAATAATTATTGTGCGGCGTGCAATTAAGTTCAGCAATCCAGTATCAGTTTTCACTGACCCTTTTAATTGGCATTGCCAGACATTAGGTTATTCAAATATCTGTTACTTATGTGGCTGACGAAATAATTTTTTGTTGTACTTGTATGTGGTCAATGTGGAAAAATTGACATAATTATTGAATATGATCCTTAAACTGTTGCTCAGATTTCCCTCCACAATGAAAGAAGAATTAGACTTGATTGGACACTGCAAACCAATGGTCTTAACCATTGTACAGCATTTTCAGCCCTTTGAAAGCTTGTTGGGTTACACATATTTCCATTGACAGGTATTGTATTCTTTTTGTGAGTTATTGTGCCGACACTCAGAGAGTTCAGTGCATTAAAAAGAAAAGATTTATTTTCCTGGCTTTGCAATCTATCAAACGCTGAAGCCTTAGATTTCTCCTGCTATTACGTGGGTTAGCACAAGACTCCATTGGGCATTATCCTAACACAGACATTAACCTGTTTAGTTTATTCCAAGTGGGTTAATGACTGTTAAAGTAATGCACAGTTAAATGCTACACAGCTGTCTCTCTTAATGAGCGTGCTGCTTGCAGAAGTTAATCCTTGAGTCCCTGCAGTGTGGAAGCAGGCCATTCGGCCCAACAAATCAATTCTCGAAAGAGCATCCCACCCAACCTTGTCTCCAGAACCTATCCCCCAACCCTGCATTTCCCATGCCCATCCACCTAACCTGCACCACTTTGGATTGTGAGAGGAAACCCACACAAGGACGGGGAGAACATGCAAATTCCACGCAGACAATTGCCCGAGGTTGGAATTGAACCCAGGTCCCTATCCCCAGATGGCAGCAGTGCTAATCACTGACCCACCATGCTGTACCATTTTACTTCTTCTAATGGCCCAGCCAAGAAAATACTGAGCAAGTGTTTACTTCAGGGTCATTTTTTTGTGTCTGTGTGTGAGAGGTTGTAGACAAGCTCACCGAGCCAGTAGGTTTGGTTGCAAACGTTGCATCACCCTGCGAGGTAACATCGTCAGTTCACCTCCAGTGAAGTGTCAGGGCTCTGCCCCACTTGTTATTTATATGCCTCAGTTGCTGGGGTGGCTGGTATCAGTTCCGGTTCTGTTTCTCAGTGTCTTGTATACGGGGTCTAATTCAATGTGTTTGTTGATGGAGTTCTGGTTGGAATATAGGCCTCCAGGAATTCCCTGGTGTGTCTCTGTTTGGCTTGTGTGGTTATGGATGTGTCGTCCCAGTTGAATTTGTGTCCCACATTGCCCATTTGTGGTGAGACAAATGAGAATTGGTCGTGTCTCTTGGTGGCTAGTTTTTTTTAATTCGTTTTTGGGATGACGGCATCACTAGCCAGGCAGCATTTATTGCCCATCCCTAATTGCCCAGAGGGCAGCTAAGAGTCAACCACATTTCTGTGGGTCTGGAATCACATGTAGGCCAGACCAGGTAAGGATGGCAGTTTCCTTCTCTAAAGGGCATTAGGGAACCAGATGGGCTTTTCCAACAATTGACAATGGATTCATGGCCAGATATTTATTGAATTCAAATTCTACCATCTGCTGTGGTGGGATTCAAACCCAGGTCCCCAGAACGTTATCTGGGTCTCTGGATTAACAGTCTAGGGATAATTTAAAGCATTGGCAGAGATCTGTAGCTTGAGTTGTGGGTGAGGGTGTTGACTTGCTCACTGAGCTGGCTTGTTTTTGTTCAGACGTTTTGTCACCATATTAGGTGGCATCATCAGTGGAGCCTCTGATGAAGTGATGTTATTCTACTCCGCTTGGAATTTATACTGTCCGGTCCATTATGGTGAGTACTGTCATTTCCGGTTTTGATCTGTATGGATTTATATATGATCAAATCCTCAACTTCCACTGCAACCACCCCAATGTCCACAAACAAAGTTGCATTAGAACACTACTTAAACAGACCAGGACACACTGCAACACTCCAGAATTACGCAGGGAAAAAGAAGATCACTTATACGAGATCCTCTCCTTAAATGGATATCCCCGCAACTTCGTCCACAGATACCTACATAACAGACAACAACAGGAGGACACAGTATGACCTAACACACTGGCCACGCTGCCCTACATCAAGGACATATTGGAACTGACAACAAGACTCCTAAGATCACTAGGAATCACGGTGGCCCACAAGCCCACAGCCACTCTACGACAAACACTCACAAGGATTAAAGATCCCATTCCCACAACATGCAGAACCAACGTGGTTTACAAAATACCATGCACCAATTGCCACAAGCATTACATTGGACAGACAGGAAGGAAGCTAGCCATCAGAATACATGAACATCAGCTAGCAGCAAAACGGCACCATGAACTCGCCTTAATATCTGTACATTCAGACAACAAAGGCCATCAGCTTAACTGGGACAAAGTAACACAGTAGCCCATGCCAAACATAGACGCATACGGGAATTCCTAGAGGCAGGGTTCTCCACCCATACTTCAATCAACAAACATATAGAATTACACCCCATATATAAACCCATACAGATCAAAACTGGAAATGACAGTACTCACCATAACGGACCGGACAGTATAAATTCCAAGTGGAGTAGAATAACATCGCTTCATTGGAGGCTGCACTGATGATATCACCTAGCAGGGTAATGAAACGTCTGAACAAAAACAAGCCAGCTCAACGAACAAGTCAACACCCTAGTCCAGAGATAATCCCACTCGGCCACAGCCTCCTCTTAGTTGGTTTTCTTGTATCCATATTATCAATTTTCTTTCAGTTTGGCCTATGTAGTGTTTATTACAGTCCTTACATGGTATTTTGTATAGTACCCAAGTTTTTGATGGTTTTCGGTATGGGATCCTCTATGTTCGTCAGTAGCTGTTGTAGGGTGGTTGTCGGCTTGTGAGCTACTCTGGTGCCTAGGGGTCTGAGTTGACTTATGGTCATGTCTGAAATGTCCTTGAAGTATGGTAGGGTGATTAGTGATTTTGGTCATGTTGTGTCTTCCTGTTGTGATCTGTCTCAGAGGTAACTGCAGATTGTGCTTTTCAGGTATCCATTCCTTTTGAAGACTCCGCATAGGTTCTCCTGTTCTGCTTTGTGTAGTTCAGGGTTGCTGCAATGTGTTGTGGTGCATTTAAATAGTTTCCTGATGCAGCTCCGTTTGTGGGTGTTAGGGTGGCTACGAGTGTAATTAAGTATCTGGTCTGTATGTGTGGTCTTTCTATATACGCTAGTCTGGAGTTCCCTGTTGTTTTTGCATTTTACCATTATGTACAGGAAGGGTAATTCATTGTTGTTCTCTTCTTCGTTTATGAATTTTATCCCAGTGCGGATGTTTTTTATGTGTTGGTGGGTTTCTTCTAGTTTTGCACATTTAATAATCACGAAGGTGTCATGTACATATTGGACCCAGAGTTTGGGTTGTATAATGTCTGTTCTAACCTTTGCATTACTGCTTCTGCAATCAGTCCCGATACTGGGGATCCCATTGAGTTCTGTTGATTTGTTTGTATATGCAGTCGTTGAAGGTGAAGTGGGTTGTGAGGCATGGATCCAGCAGTTTCGTGGTGCTGTCCTTATTGATGTTGTTAGTGTCATGGAGTGCCTGCCTTCCTGATTTGTCCAGCAGCGTGGCAATTGTCTCTTTGGCTAGGTCGATGTTTATGGATGTAAATGGGGTTGTTACGTCGAAGGACATCATCATTGCGTCCTCTTCTATCCTGGTGTCCTTGATGATGGTGAGGAATTCTTGCAATGAGTGGATGGACTGGGTGGTGTTATCCACTAAGTATTTCAATTGCTGTTGTAGTTCTTTGGCAAGTCTACATGTTGATATGCCTGGCAGTGTGACAATGGGTCTGAAGGGGACCCCTGGCTTGTGTACCTTGGGGAGTCTGTAGTATCGGGGTGTGTTGGATCCCTCTGGCTTCATTTTTTGGTAGTCTATCTTGTTAATGTCTCCTCAGTTGTGTAATTTCTTCAGGGTCGTTGTAATCCGGTTCCCTAACTATAGTATCGGGTCTATTGCCATCTGTTGGTAGGTATCGGTATCTGCTCGTAGTGCGTTAGCTTTCTCGATGAATTGAGTCCTATTGAGGATTACTGTCATGCATCCTTTGTCCACTGGTAAGATTACAATGTTCCTGTCTTTCTTCAGTCTTTTCAGGACCTTCCTCTCTTCTGCATTGAATGTGTTCCACTTTCCTTTTTTGCTCAGTGTTGGGAATATCATCTGTCTGATGGTCTGTTGTACTTCTGTGAGTCTGTTGTTCTTCAGTGTTGATTCCAGCGCAGTCAGAAAGTCAGTTTTTTTGGCATCTCTGTAGTTATAATTCAGTCTGTGTACTAGGACGGTCTTCTCAATGTCAGTAAGTGATCAATCCGAGATGTTTTTAATCCATGAATCTGTGTTGTCCGTGTCATTGATGTGGGTGATTTTGGACAGTTTTTCTTGAAGGGCTATTCTTTCCTTTGTTCTGATCTTTTGTTGTTGTATACAGTGTAGATGTCCATTCCTGGCCAGTTGCGTTGGAGTACAGAGTCTTTTGGCATGCAATTTCCCATTCGTATTTGTGGAGGCAGCTGTGGGCATTGTTGATCATAACCCCTATCATTCTGCGTCTGTTCTGTTTAGCTGTCCTCCACGCCTGTGAATTGTTGACAGCTGCTGATTAATGTAAAGGATCCCATACCCAAAACAGGCAAAACCGGGATAATATACAAAATACCATGCAAGGACTGTGAGAAACACTACATAGGCCAAACCGGAAGAAAACTGACTATACAGATACGTGAACACCAACTGGCCACCAAGAGACATGACCAATTCTCACTTATCTCACTACACACGGACAACGAGGGACACACATTCGACTGGGGCAATCACACAAGCCAAATAGAGACACACTAGGGAATTCCTGGAGGCCTGGTATTCCAACCAGAACACAATCAAACATCCTCCCTGGACTGACCTATCCCCTCCCTAACTCCCCACCTACACTCACCTTTACTGGCTCCATCCCTGCCTCTTTGACCTGTCTGTCTCCTCTCCACCTATCTTCTCCTCTATCCATCTTCTCTCCGCCTCCCTCTCTCTCCCTATTTATTTCAGAACCCCCTTCCCCTCCCCCATTTCTGAAGAAGGGTCTAGGCCCGAAATGTCAGCTTTCCTGCTCCTCTACTGCTGCTTGGCCTGCAGTATTCATCCAGCTCTACACCTTGTTATCTCAATCAACAAACACATTGAATTAGACCCTGGGTACAAACCACTGAGAAACAGAACCGGAAGTAATACCAATCACCCCAGCAAACCAAGGCGTATAAATAACAACCGATGCACCAACAGAGGTGCACTGGTGACGTTACCTAGCAGGGTGATGAAACGTTTGCAACCAAACCCACTGGCTCGACGAGCATGTCTACAACCTCATCCACAACCCAAGCTACAAATACAAAACATTTTGAGTGTGTGTGTATTAGAATCAATGTTAGCTGTGGACTTTGACCTCCTAATAGAATATTTGGTAGAAATCAGATTTTTAAGGCTTAAAGCAGGTGCAATGATGCCCAATATCAGGGCCCAATAAAACTATCCCAAAATTGACCCAAAGTCTCAAAATTGGGCTGAATGGTTTTAGGTGCTTATGTCAACCACCGGACTTATACCCTTGTTAGCATAAGTATGCTAAGACATACTTTTAAGGCCTTCTTATGATGCAGTGGTAGTGCCCCAGCTCCTGGCCCAGAGAGGCCTGGGTTCAAGACTCATCTACTCCAGATCTGGGTAATAACATTCCTGAACAGGTTGATTAGAAAAAAAAGGTTAAATTTAATGTTAAAAATGCCTAGTTTTATTCTTGTGCTGAAAGAGGTCGATAATTAACAGGGCAATTTTCAGGTTTCGAAACAAAAAGAAACAGGAATTGCTGGAGAAACTCAGCAGGTCTGGCAGCTCCTGTGGCATGAAAGTAGAGTTAATGTTTCGGGTCCAGTGACCCTTCTTTAATTTTTGGATTTTCCCTCTTCAACTTTATGCAGTGCTCACTGCAGAAATTGTTGTAAAAACCCATCTTGGTCATTGATGGGGAAGTGATGGCCTGGTGGTGTTATCGCTAGACTGTTACTCCAGAGATGCAGATAACGTTCTGGGGACCTGGGTTTAAATCCCTCCATGACAGATGGTGGAATTTGAATTCAATAAATATCTGGAATTAAGGGTCTAATGATGACCGTGAATATATTGTTGATTGTTGGGAAAAACCAATCTGGTTCACTTGTGTCTTTGAGGGAAGGATATTGTCATCCGTACCTGGTCTGGCCTACATGTGACTCCAGACCCACAGCAATGTGGTTGACTCTTAACTGCCCTCTGAGCAATTAGGGATGGGCAGTAAATGCTGCCTAGCCAGTGATGCCCTCATCCTCTGAATGAATGAAGAAGAAAAAATAACTAATCCCTTTCAGGGAAGGGGCCCTGCCACCCTCAGCTGTTCTGGCCTATTAAGAACATAAGAAAATAAATAATAGGAGCAGGAGTGGGCCATCTGGCCCAGTGAGCCTGTTCTGTCATTCAATAGGAGCATGGTTGATCTTATTGTGGACTCAGCCCTACTCAACTGCCCGCTCGCCATAACCTTTGTTTCATTCATTGTTCAAAAATCTGTCTATCTTTGCCTTAAAAACATTCCACGAGGTAGCCTAAGCTGCTTCACTGGGCAGGGAATTTCACAAATTCACAAACCCTTGGGTGAAGAAGTTCCCCCTCAACTCAGTACTATATCTGCTTCCCATTATTTTGAGGCCATGCTCCCTAATTCTGGTTTCACTCACCAGTGGAAACAACTTCACTTCTTCTATCGTATCCATTCCCTTCATAACTTTATCTGTTTCTATAAGATCTCCCCTCATTCTTCTAAATTTCAATTCGTATAGTCCCAGTCTGCTCAATCTCACTTCATAAACCAACCCTCTCAATTACAGAATCAACCTGGTGAACCTCATCTGCACCCCCTCTATTGCCAGTACACCTTTTCTCAAGTAAGAAGGCCAAAACTGTGCACAGTACTCCTGGTGTGGCCTCACCAGCACCCTATAAAACTGCAGCATAACCTCACTTTTAAACTCCTTCCCACGAGCAATGAAGGACAATATTCTATTTGCTGCACCAGCAAACCAACCACTTTATGATTCGTGCTCAAGGGCACCGAGGTCCCTCAACATAGCAGCATACTGCAATTTTTCATCATTTAAGTAATAATCCATTTTGCTGTTAATCATACTAAAATAGATGGGCTCAGATTTACCAACATTGTGCTCCATCTGCCAGATCCTCGTCCACTCACTTAACGTATCTGTATCCCTCTGCAGACTTTCAGTGTCATCTGCACACTTTGCAGACTGCAGACCCACAGCAGTGTGGGTGATAGGTTCTGTAATCCTGCAGATTGGAAGCTTGTGAATGTCATCCCACTATTTAGGGAAGGGGCAATAGGAAAAAACAGGGAGCTACAGACCTGCAAGCCTTCCCTCAGTAGTAGGGGAAATACTAGAATCTACCATAAAGGGTGTGATAAATGGACACCTGAATAAAAATGATTTGATTGGATATAGCATAGCTTTGCCAACAGAAAATAGTTTTTGATATTCTTGCTGCAGATTTTGAGGCTGTTACTAACAAAATGATAAAGGACAGGCAATGGATGTAGCGTATTTGAATTTTTGGAAGGCTTTTGATAAGGTCACCTACGCTCTTTTGTTAATTCATGAAAGCCTGGTTAAATTGACTGAAAGCATAAATTCAATTGGGCTGGGAGCAAGATACCCAGAAGGGAGGGAATCCTTTATAAATTAACCTTGTTGCAACCAACTGTGGAGTGGATGAATTAAGTAGGGGAATCAGTTTATCCATCCTTACCCAGGAGTTTAACAATTTGGGGCATTCTGCGTGAGAAAGTAAAAACTTGGGGAATCCTATTAATTGTTGCAGCATTAAATGCTTGTTTTTCCTTTTACTGAAAATCAAAGTCTCATTCCATCACCCCTCGAGTTTCTTAAAGGTAAAAATGTTAGTGCTGACATTTTTTAAAAAAAATATTTATTTTGCAGGCACACATTTGAAATCATTTCCTACTTTTCTTTTTGCTCTACCCAATGAATAGTTGGCACAGTTTGAACAAACCACTGCAGTTCTTTTTATGACAGATGGGATTCATTATTAAAGCAGCTGAGATAATCCAGGCGATATTGGATTCTCACAAGATTTATGGCGAAATTGATCAGTTCTACAATTGTGTCCCATTTACAAGGAATGTCACTAATCACGAAAGTGAGAAAGTAAATTTCAGCTTTGCAATAAACAAAGTAGAAGGATAGACCGGTAAAGCCTGTTTCCACAACTTTTCTTTCAAAATATTTTAACGTGCAATTCTGTATTACATTACTTTGCCCATATCTGAGTGTAAAAGTTATCAGATGAGATGTTGAACCAAGTCTTTGTATGCCCTTGCAAGTGGATCTTAAAAATCCCCATTTATAGTTTTGAAGACAATCTGGGAGTTTTTCGATGATGTATCCTAATAATTACTTATCCTTCATCAAAGATCACAACAACAGATTACTTTGTGTGTTCTCTCATTGATGCTGTGGAAGCCTCTGTGTACAAATTGGGTGTTATATTTCCCATAGTGACTATGCATTGAAACATACTTCACTAGCTACAAAGCTCTTCAGGATTTCTATTCTAAGTGGGTAACATTAATGACTTTGGGCGATAATTTGAGTTTTCAAGATCTGATCCAGATTGTTAGCCCAATGCAGTGATGAGAGGGCACTGTCATCACTGAACGTTGAAGCTGCCTGTTCTTTCAGTGGAAAAATTGAATATTACTGGAGAAACTCAGCAGGTCTGGCAGCATCTGTGGCAAGAGTAAAACAGAGTTTATGTTTTCGGTTAGTGGAACTTCTTCAGAACTGATTGTAGCTAAGTAAAGGTGGTATATATGCTGATGTCACAGGGTGGGGTGGGAGGGGTTAAAGGAGTAAATGATAGGTGAAGATGGAACCCAGAGTAAGAGAACAGCAACTGGGAAGATAATGGGATGGATAATGGTGAACCCATAAGAAGGAAAAGCTGGTAATAGGGAATAATGGGTTAGTTGGGATGAAAGCAGCCCATGTGATGATAGGGTCAGGGATGTGAGAGTGAGTGAATGACATGGAAGAAGATGTTTAGGTCCTAGAACTATTGAACTTGACGTTGAGTCCTGAAGACTGCAGGGTCCCGAAGCAGAAATGAGATGTTATTCTTTCGGCTTGCGCTGCGCTATGGGTTCTATGGTGTGTTCCCCCAGGTGGATGTAAAAGAGCTCACATCTTAGTATTGTCCCAGTGTCCTCATCAATATTTATCCCTCATCCAACATCACTAAAACCAACTTCTTCTTATTGCATTGCTTTTTCTGGGAACTGTCCACGTGCAAATTTGTTGGTATGTTTCCTACATTACACCAGCACCAACATTTCAAAAGTAGCTCATTGGTGGTAAAGATCTATGAAAGTCACAATATAAATGCAAGTTCATTCTTTCTTTTTAATGAAAAATTGCAATCTGTTCTGATTTTTCAAAGCCTGAAGCTGCTGAGGCTCTCCTCCATGGTCAGGTGTGTGTGCACTACTTACACTATTGTATGGATGCCCAAGGAGGTGTTTGAACCCACCTTCATTCAGAGTTAGAAAGTTTTGTGTCAGGCTCAGGTAAGTAGGTGTCCTCCATTTGCTTCAATGCCCTGGGTTAAGTCAAAAGAAAAGAAATCAACCAGTGTTCCAATTCCTGATTCCCAGTGACTCCTCCTAGATATCGGGTGAAAGCTCTAACAGTGCAACACACTCTCAGGATCTTATTGAATGGTGGAACAGGTTTGGGAGGCGAAATGGCCTATTCCAGCTCCTTGCTCATATGGTTCGCAGCTTTCGACAATGTCACTGCAGACTTGCATGGTGAGGTGTCTGCAGTTGGGACTATAACCAATTCTCAAAAGTAATTGGTTGAATGTGATGACACAGTCTGGAGCTGGAGGAACACAGCAAGCCAGGCAGCATCAGAGGAGCAGGAAAGCTGAT
>JAHRHZ010000223.1:11022209-11060573 GCA_024137785.1 Ginglymostoma cirratum
TTGTTATCTTGGATTCTCCAGCATCTGCAGTACCTATTATCAATGATCCCTGACCATATCATTTCTGAAATTCTAGCTGGGATTGAGAATGAGAAATGATTTGTTGTCTGATAGCAACTCGTGTATTTTTTAACATTTTTATTTAATTAAATTAAAATGTTAAAAAATATTTTGGGGAGATATATTATAGTATTTATCGTATAATAAAATGGCTCTTTCTACATCAACTCTTAATTATAAGAAGGGTTTGACATAGTTGTCGAAATAGCTACTAGGGTATTTTAAACTATCCATCATAAAAACACTGCCCTGTATAGAATTATTTGGTTGGGAGGAGCCTTCTGTTACTCGCCTATTTTGTCCACTACATTCCTCTGCTGATAGTATTGCTTCCTTGACTAGTTGAGTACTATTTTATCAGCCTCTACACTTTGCCAGTGATTCACACATTAAGCAGTTAAGTGGGAATTGACAGCATTACATCTAAACTCAAAGGTTAGTGTTGATCACAGCACATTCTCGCCTTTGAGATGGCTGTTGGCATTCCCATGGTAGACTCTGAAGAAGAGCTAGGATCTTCTCCCCAGTATACTGATTAGTATTTATTCCTCAGCAACATCTCCAACAGACTGACTTCTCATCATCCCATTACTGCTTATAGGAATTGGCTGTGTGCAAATTGGCTGGTGTGTCTCCCACATGACTAAATTCTTACATTTCAAAATTACTTCACTGGTTGTAAAGTGAGATATGGCATCCTGTAGACATTATATATAATTGCACATCTTTCTTATCCTTCACTATACCCTTTCTGGGCCTCATTGAACCAGGAATCCCTTATTCCCTGCTTTCTGTCAGTGCTGTTCTTTAGCTTACCACTGAAATAGCTGCAGTAACACCCTGCTGACAGCTGTCCTCTAAGGATAGATGCTTTGGCTTGGCTGACTGCCTCCATATAGCTGTATAAGCCAGGTCAGGAACTCTGCAAAGTTTGAGGAGGAAAGTCTCAAATGTGAACCTTATCATGCCATTGCAATCTACATTAATAGTGTGCCATATTGCGCAGCGCAGAAATAACCTGAGGTTGTTCTTGTCATCAATGCCACTCATTTACATATCCTTGAACTTCACCTAACCTTCAACTTTTAATTGCTGCATTTTTGTCGCACTAGCAACATCTTGATAATTCACGGGGAAAAGGGCCAATCTACAATTTTTTTCCATTAGAAAGAAATATTCTGCTTTCCATGATGTAAATGAAATCTCTTACCGCTTTTCTGAATTCCTATGTTGGCATCCTCTGCTTGTGTTGCACATAGTGAACACAGACACCCACACACATGTTCCTATTCCTCCCTGGTCTCCCCTCTATGAACCTCTAATTGGACACTTGATATGCGATGTTTTGAAACTTGACTGATATGCAATCTGGATAATTAAAAGGTGTACTACAGAGAACGATGGATATAACACTTCGTGGGTGATCTTTCACCTCTGATCGCTGGCTTCATTTTCAGGTCAGAATGCTGAGATCACTTTCTTCCTATCTTTCAGCTAAGAGGTTATACTGAGGAGGTATCCTCCCCATTGGATATAAATTAGCCCGTGGCACCATTTCAAAGAAGACTAGAGTGGTTCTTTCCAGTGACGGAGCCAGTATTTCTCTGTCAACCATTGACATTAAAAATCAGATGAACTGGTTGTTATCAAATTGTTGCTTGTGCGATTTTGCTGTGATCAGGTTTTCTGCCATTTTCCTACATAACAAGACTCCAAATTGGACTCCGTTAGTTTTAAAGTGTTCTGAGATGTGGAAGACTCCAAATACATGCTAATTGTTGTTACTGAAAGCTAAGCTATAAATTTCTAAATGTACCTGAGATTATAAAAGGCTGATTCCAAAAATGACATTCAGGGAACATATGGGCCATACCATGGCTCAGTGGTTAGCATTGCTGCCTCACTGCACCAGGGACTCAGGTTTCAATTCTAGCCTCAGTTGACTGTGTGGAGTTTAGACATTCTCCCTGTGTCTGAGATAACAAGGTGTAGAGCTGGAAGAACACACCGGCCAAGCAGCATCAGAGGAGCAGGAAAGCTGACATTTTGGGCTTAGACCCCTGAAATGTCAGCTTTTCTGATGCTGCTTGGCCTGCTGTGTTCATCCAGCTCTACACCTTGTTATCTCAGATTCTCCAGCATCTGCAGTTCCTGCTATCTCTGAAACAATTTTAACCCCTCCCTGTGTCTGCATAGGTTTCCTTCGGGTGCTCTGGTTTCCTCCCACGGTCCAAAGATGTGCAGATTTGGTAGATTGGCCATACTAAATTGCCCCTTAATGTCCAGGGATATGCAGGCTACATGGGTTAGTCATGGGAAATGCAAGGTTACAGGGATAGCGTGGGATGCTCTTCGGAGGGTCGGTGTGGATTCGATGGGCCAAATGGACTCTTTTCACACTGTAGGAGTTCCATGTTCTACGAAGCTGAAAGGAAAAAAAAGTGAATTCCAGGAAATGTGTATGGGTTTGTAAGTAGGTAAATAGTGAAGCATTTCATTAGCATCGTTCATTCTGATGAGAAAATATGGCCCTGTGGCTAGAACAGGTTTAGGATCTCGAAGGAGTCAGACCTAGCATTTGGTCCTCCTTAAAGTCTCTATAAGAAAATATATCATATTGGCGTACTCTGTAACTAGTTGCTAATCTGCAACTAACACGATCATTGCGTTCTTGTGTGAACTCACTCGATAGGAAATAGCCACAGAAAATCACATTATAGGGAAATCGCTACAGTAATTCGTTATACCTGTACAGCAAAAAGTTTGTGTTATCCAAACAGTGTCCTCTGTTCATCAATCGTGTTACAGTCAATTCGTAGCAGTGAAGCATGCGTTCTAGCAGAACCACCTGTAAACTATATCTGAGACCATTCTAAGTAGGCTAGTAAATGGTATTCCTCTGCCACATTAGACCAAGCAAATCGTATAATTTCCTACAATGATAGCGGATAGTGGTAGCAGTCTTTATCATGAGCAACAGCTCACACAGTCTAGTGAACTGGCATGATCATATGATAAACAAAGCACAATGTAAATCACAAAGTAGTCATTCAGTGGCACCAAGTTTAATTTTCAAACCCTTCTAGATTTTCATAAAGGAGACAAGGGAGCCAAGGACACAGCTTATAGATTAGAACAGATCAGAGATACTTGACCATAACTGAAATTGAGATATCTGAGTTTATATTTCAAATCATACACTGATGTTGGAACTTTTTGGAATTAAGCCGAGCATTTTCTTGCATCAAATTCCAAATTTCACATTTTTGTCAGGAATTTCTATAACATGCAACTGTACATTTAAATACAGACTCAGAAATTGCTTAGGCTAGTATAACACAATGGAGCATGGCAATTCAACAATTCCTTCGTTATGTGCAAATGCTGCTTAATTAAGGATGCAACATTCTTTAAAGGTAATAATCTATTTGCAGCTAACACACTGTCTGTTCCTCACACAAGACACCAGCAACTGCACATGACATTAGCTCTTAGACTCCTCGCCCTCTCCCTTTAACAAACCTGAGCATGCCACTGTGAATAATGTCACCCATCTAATTAAATTTTCTTTTTGCGGTAAATGCCTTAAGGGTCAACAGCCTTAAGCCTTTTGAACTTTGTTTGTCGTACAAAGAGCACAATTAGATAAAGCACAATAATGGGTGAATCTGTTTTCACAGAGTATAATGAAACCTAGTGCGGAGGGAGGCTCAATCAATAAGTTGAAATGACAAGTTCATAAATTAATTAATCCCTCAAATGAATGGTTGGAAGTAATCAATGTCTCTTTAAAAAGATTCAGGATATGCCGGCATCTCTTGTGTAAAAGGAAAGCATCAATCTTCCCATTTGGGGATTTTTCTTGGACAATAAGTCTAATTGGCTTTTGATACTTCAATGTATAATTCATGATATAAGGTGATAATTGTAACAGAATAAACAGATTTTGGGCCACTTAAAGCTTTAAATAAGGTGGGACATAGATCAAGTTTCCTCTAGACATTTGTTATGAACTTTAATTGTTTTGGTAATTTAGTAATGTTACTTCATTTTAAGGAGCTCAACTAAATTGCAAGGAGACAACACATTAGAACATAGAACATAGAACATAGAACAGTACAGCACAGCATAGCACAAGCCCTTCGGCCCATGATGTTGTGCTGAACTTTACCCTAAACCTAAGGTCTATCTAACCTCCACACCTACCTTATACTATCATCCGTATGCCTATCTAATAGCTGCTTAAATGCCCCTAATGAGGCCAACTCCACTACCCTCTCCGGCAATGCATTCCACGCCCCTACAATTCTCTGAGTAAAGAACCTACCTCTGATGTCTCCCCTATATCTGCCTCCACTTACTTCAAAACTATGCCTCTGATCATTTTGTACACCTCTATCAAGTCAACAAATTCCTCTCAGTTGTATCATGTCACTATAGAATAGGAGTTGGTAGAAGAGAGAAAGGTGGATAAGTGGAGAATGACAACACCCCACTCCTCAATTTCTCTTCTTCACAAGATCCACTTTAACTTGATTGACTTTGTATGAATTTGGTGAAAGATGCTCTTTGGTCATCCCAAAATGTGTTGGTCTTCCAGAGCAAGGAGTTGACTGAGCGTTGCAGACTGGCACATTCTAAGGTCCAGGACAACCTGCTGAGGGATGCATAAAAGCCTGGGGTAGCCCCCTTCCAAGGTGCAAAGTGGAAAGAATTCTGTTTAAGGTCTTTATGACGAAGTTAAACGGGGTTTGGTTCAGTTATCTGAACAGACCCCCATGGTGCTGCAAATGTAAGTAAACATAATCTTGCAAAAGTAAGAAATGTCTCTGGTTTGTTTATTGGATAGAAACAAATTCCAATGTGTGTTTGGCTTACATGTGCTATTGTTCAAACTGCTTTAGTGATTATGTATGGAAAGATATTTTAATGAATGAAGTAAATTTTTGAATAAAAGAAAAACTTGCAAAGCACCTCATTGTCTTTGTGTGTGTGTGTAGTGTGTGTGTGTGTGTGTGTAGTGCGTGTGTGTGTGTGAGAGTGTGTGAGTGTGTGTGTATGTGTGTGTGAGTGGAAGTGAGAGAATGTGTGTGACAGTGGGTGTGTGTACGTGAGTGAGTGAGTGTGTATGTGTGCGTGTATTTGTGTGTCTGTGTGACTGAGAGTTTGTGTGTGTGAGTGAGAGTGTGTGTGTGAGTGAGAGTGTGTGTGTAAGTGGGTGTGTGTGTCTGTGTGAAAGTGTGTGTGTGTGTGAGCGAGTGTGTGTGTGTGTGCGTGTGTGCGTGTGTGTGTGTGTGTGTGCTTGCATGCGTGTGTGTATGTGAGTGTATGTGTGTGCGTGTTTTGGTGCGTGTGAGTGCGTGCCTGTGTGTGCGTGTGTTTGTATATGTTATGGGTCATAAATAGTTGCCTTTCCTCGTTTTGTATGGGACATATGAAGGCAGAGTGGAACTCAACTTCCTCCATCAAGAAGGTGCGTCACTTTGGAGAAGTAGCCACCCGGAATCCTGGTTTTCCTGGAATGAAAGAACCCAGAACGGAAACCTGTCCTCCGCAGAGGGGCTGAAGTTTTTTTCAATGGCAGTACTAGTGGGGAGGCCCTTGCTGCTGCTGGGATAACATCTATCAGCCCAAGTTGGAGACTCAGAGTTGAGGGCAGCCCGGGGACCCATGATGACTGTCCCTCACCCTGCTTCCCACAGTAGGCCACACAGCTTTATCTGTTGTGCATGTCACACATTGTCAGGTCCAATTGCCACTGGATTAATACTAGCTGTGGCAGGATAACACCCTTAAGTTATCATTAATTGACCACTTAAGGATCTCAGTTGACAACAAGGTTGGAATCCTACACACAAGCCACCCTTGATTATTCACCTTATCTACGCCCCGCATGATTTTATAAACCTCTGTAAGGTTACCCCACAGCCTCTTACGCTCCAGTGAAAAAGGTCCCAACCGTTCCAGTCTATTTTTATATCTCAAAACCCTCCATACCTGGCCACATCCTAGTAAATCTTTTCTGAGTCCTTTCTAGTTTAAAAATATCCTTCCAATAACAGCGAGACCAGAACTGCACACAGTACTTCAGAAGAGGTCTCAACAACATCCTGTACAGCCTCAACATGATGTCCTAACGCCTATATTCAAAGTTCTGAGCAATGATCGCAAGCCTGCTAAATGCCTTCTTAACCACCCTGTCTACCTGTGATCCAAATTTCAAAGAATTATGTACCTGAATCCCTAGGTCTCTCTTTCCAACAATACTGCCCAAGACCCCACCATTAATTGACCCCAACATTAATTGTCCTTGTTTGTAGTACCAAAATGAAATATCTTGCATTTATTCAAATTAGGGCAGCACGGTGGCTCAGTAGTTAGCGCTGCTGCTCCACAGCACCAGGGACACAGGTTCGATTCCACCCTCGCCCAACTATCTGTGTGGAGTTTGCACATTCTCCCGTGTCTATGTAGGTTTCCTCTGGGTGGTCCGGTTACGTCCAAGGATGTGCAGGTTCGGTGGATTAGTCATGCTTATTTACCCATAGTGTTCCGGGATATGTAGGTTAGGTGGGTTAGCCATGAGAAATGCAGGGTTACAGGGATAGGGTAGGGGGATGGGTTGGGTAGGATGCTCTTGGGAAGGTTAGGGTGGACTGGTTGGGCAGAATGGCCTGCTTCCACACTGTAGAGGTTCTATAAACTCCATCGGCCACTCCTCAGCTGATCGATCAAGATCCCTTTGTAATCTTCAATTACCTACTTCACTGTTCACTCGAACACCAATTTTGATGTCAACTGCAAACTTACTAATGATGCATTCTATGTTCTCACCCAAATCATTAATATAAATGACAAACAAAAGTGGACCCAGTACTGATTCGTGCAGAACACTGCTGGTCACAGGCCTCCAGTCTGAAAAACAAACCTCCATCTCTACCTTCTGTGTCCTACCATACTTGTCTCACATACTGTAACTCAATGTCAGACATAGTTTTTTTAGTTGTGTCAATAAATGGGCGATTCATTGTGCTTTTTGGACAAGCGGCAAAGAATACAATGGTACTTCCTTCTGAGGAAGGGTCACCAGACCTGAAAATGTTAACTCGGTTTATTCCTTCACAGGGGCTGCCAGACCTGCTGAGCTTTTCCAGCAACTTTGTTTATGTTACTTTGTTATTTGTACAAAGCATAAGATCCCCTCAACTGTCTGATTTGCTTGTGGAGTCATCACTGAAATGAGAATCCACTTCCTCAATGTTCTAGAATTAAATGGTGCAGGATATTTAGCAATAATGCCATATAACCTACATCATTCTATCTCTTGATTTAATTTCAGTGTAATGAGAATAGAAATACACGATATAAAAGGTACTGCAGATGCTGGAGAATCCGAGATAACAAGCATGGGGCTGGATGAACACAGCAGGTCAAGCAGCATCATAGGAGCCGGAAAACTTGACGTTTCGGGCCTAAACCCTTCATCAGAAATGATTTCTACAGATTGGTCTTGCTGGTGAAGCCTTGATCCAGAAAGCTTAGGCTGAGTAGCACAATTTTTTAAGTGCACTGGAAGTGCATCACAAGGACAAATGAGCCTTCTGGAAATCTGGAATTATCTTGGAATTGTTCCTGTAATGCTGTCTAACAGCCAGAAGTGCAGAGCACAGAACAAAGTGTTGTAAGACATACCTCAATTGCATTAATTAATTATTACAAATTAACCTTTTATTTAGTCTGATGTATTAACTGCTGGTTGAGCAATGTTTGATATATGTTGATTTTAATTTTGCTGCAGTAAGTCTTAAAACATGAATTCGGTCATTTGGATAATTCGAATTGATCACTGTGAAATTCATCACTTTTGAAATGTTATTGGTCTCAGTGGGAATTACAACAGGGGATTGCAATAATGTAAAAGAAAAGAAATAAATTTTATTTACACAATACATTTCACTGTTTCAGAAGGCCCTTTGCAGACAATTAAATAATTAAAAATTGTCGTCATTTTGTAATGATGAAAATGCAGCGGTCAAGTTATGCGCAGCAAGCTCTCTCAAATAGCAAAGCAATAATGAGAATATACTCTGTTTTTAGCAATGTTGGTTGAAAAGAAAAGACCTTGCTCAGGACCTCCTGGATGGATCTCCCGTTCTTGGAGTCATAGAGTCATAGAGTCATAGAGATGTACAGCATGGAAACAGACTCTTCGGTCCAATGTGTCTATGCGGACAAGATATCTGAAATAAATCCAGTTTCATTTGCCAGCATTTGGCCCATATCTCTCTAAACCCTCCCTATTCATGAACCCATCCAGATGCCTTTTAAATGTTGTAATTGTACCCGCCTCCACCACTTCTTCTGGCAACTTATTCCATACACGCACCACCCTCTGCATGAGAAAGTTGCCCCTCAGGTCCTTTTTAAATCTTTCTCCTCTCACTTCAACCTATGCCCTCTAGATTTGGACTTCGGTGCCCTGGGGAAAAGACCTAGGCTTCCCTATCCATGCCCCTCATGATTATATAAACTTCTATAAGATCACCCCTCAGCCTCTGGTCCTCCAGGGAAAATAGCCCCAGCCAATTCAGCCTCTCCCTATAGCTCAAATCTTCCAACCATGGCAACATCCTTGTAAATCTTTTCTGAACACTTTCAAGTTTCACAACATATTTCCTATAGAGGGAGATTAGAACTAAATGTAGTTTTCCAGAAGTAGCCTAAGGAATCCTAAAAACTGGTACAAGTTTTAGCTCCAGAAAAGGATAATATAAGCCAGTTCCACACAGAAACCTTATGTTTTGGGCTCAGACAGGAAGTGTGATGTATTAGATTTTCATTATGTAAATGCCTTTGTCAAATTACTGCCACAGGATCGTTCAGAGCCACCAGAGAGAGCTGATTTGGTTTCTGGTCCCATCCAAAGGTATAAATGTCTGTTTGAGCTGCACTGAAATCTCTGCTGAGATTGCTCCTCTTCTTGTGTGTCAGGAGTATCAGTAGAATTCATTCATTCATTTACTTACCTCCTTATGTTAGAGGCAATGTTATAATGATATTGTTGCCAGACCATGAATCTAGAGACTCATGCATTGTTCTGGCGACCCAGGTTTGAATCCCACCAGAGCAAATGGTGGAATTTGAAATCAATAAAAATCTGATATGAAGTGTCTAATGATTACCTTGAAACTGTTGTTGATTGTTGGGGAAAATCCCGTCTGTTTCTTCAGTGTCCTTAAGGAAACTGCCATCCTAACCTGATCTGGCCTACTTGTGACTCCAGCCCCACAGCAATGTGGTTGACTCTAATTCCTGCCTGGGCAATAAATGCTAGCCTAGCCAGTGACGCCTACGTTCTGTGAATGAATGAGATTGAGGCCTACAGTTAAATTTCAATAAATGCTGAAACAGTTAAATCTGGATCTAATTGGGCTTTGTTCATCAATAGTATTTTTTGTTTTAATCTCTTCTCTCCATGGTTGCACATTTAAGACAGAGATGAGGAGGAATTTCTTCTCTCAGAGGGTAGTGAATCTGTGGAATTTTTGCTGCAGAGGCCTGTTGAGGCTGGGTGTTTAAGTTTATTCAAGGCTGAAATAAACATATTTTTAATCAGTAAGGGAATCAAGAGTAATATGGTAAACGCAGGAAAGTGGAGTTGAGGATTATCAGATCAGTCATGATCTTATTGAATGACAGAGCAGACCAGATGGTCTTTGACCTACTTCTGCTCCTATGTCTTATGATCTCCCTTCTCCTAAGCAACCCCATTTCCACTGCCATCTCTTTCTCCCCAATAACCCTTTCTCCACCTGTTTCCCTGTCTGATATAATTAACTTATCAGATGGTAGCATACAATTAACAATAGGTAACGTCCATCATCGTGAGTATAAGCCTGAGCAGTGAATTGCCACAACCCATTCAATTGATGCAGACAGTATAGAGAATCCATCAATCGTTTTCTCGATATGTATATTTGACTTCAGAGCACATCCGATATGGACACAAGAACATGTAATCTTTGTGGAATTGAAAGAACACAGCAGGTCAGGCAGCATCAGAGAAGCAGGAAAGTTGACATTTCAGGTCGGGACGCCTCTTCAAAAAATTTTCTGATGTTACTATTTTCTGAAAATCTTAGAAGACTTTCTGAAGAAGGGCCCCGACCCGAAACGTCAACTTTCCTGTTCCTCTGATGCTGCCTGGCCTGCTGTGTTCCTCCAGCTCCATATTTTGTTATCTCTGACTCCAGCATCAGCAGTTCTTACTATCTCTGAGCATGAACTCTTTGCCAGCTTTGTCATCTTGCATCATTTCTGCCCCCACATCCAGGGCCAAAGAGGCCAAAGAAAAACTTCTGCTTGAGATTGCAACACCACGTTGCTATGCCAAACTGGGACCAGCTTTGTGGCCAGTTCCCAAAAGGAATTACATTTTGAATATTCAGGCCATTAATGGACAGAAACTTACTCACTGTAATGCACAATTTTCTGGTGTGATCTATCAGCGGGGTAGGCATGTTGAATTGCTTTCATTTTGGATTTTCTCAGATGTCAGAGAAGGGAGACTAATGGATCTTATTCAGAAATATTTTTCTATTTGTTTTTGTCCTTTCTTTTCTTTAGTTGGTAACTTATAAGAAAGAAAGGTTTTAATTCAAATATGATTTCTTAGCAACATTAGGATTTCCTAGAGCTGCAGAAATGTTCCTATTATGCTGTATGAAAAGTGACAGCCAAATTGAGTAAAGTCTCATAGACAACAATGTGACAATGAGCAGATAATCTGTGTTCACATTGTTGATTAAGGGATACATATTGGCCAGCATTCTGCGGAGGACAACCCTGCTCTTCTTCAGAGTTTTGGAATCTTTTACATCCACCTGCAAGGGCTGACAGAGTCTAGGTCTAATACAACATGTGTAAACTGGCACCTTTAGAGTGCAGTATTTTGCTACACAGGTGTGGAACAAATTTTGAGCCAAGTTTCTGGAGTGGGACTCAAATCCTAAACCTGTCTCAGGGATGACACTGCTACTGAATGAATCACAAACAGCATTCTGTGGTAGAAGTACAGTTTACTGAGCACAGTTCTTCAGTACTTTTGGTCAAGTAGCTATCCTTCCAGCAAAAACAAAGTTGCTGGAAAAAAACGGTTGTGAGGAAGGGTCACCAGATTCAAAATGTTAACTCTGTTTTTTCCTTCACAGATGCTGCCAGACCTGCTGAGCTTTTCCAGCAACTTTGTTTTTGCTTCTGATTTACAGCAGCCGCAGTTCTTTCAGTTTTTATTTAGCTATTCTTCCAGTTGGATTTTTGACAATTTGTGTGAGCAGGTATTGACTTGTAGGCAATGGGTCAACATCATCAACTCTGAGCCTGTCCACACACACAAAATATATGCTGTCATATATTTTCTCACTGGGGTAGTGATTAATGGCAGTAACAACACCCAATTTTCTCCTCATCTGCCCTCCATCTCCATGTCTTCCTATTTTACTTCAGCTTTTGGACCATTTCAATTTACATTAATGCGTCAGAGGATTGTGACAACTGTGGTTTACTGAAAGTTTGGATAGTGTTTCTGCATAATAATTTTCAATAGTGCTTGTATCCGAGATTGATGCCTAGAAAATATATACAGCAAACAATATAATGGAACAGCAATCTAATGGAATACAGACTCATCCGACTGCCTGAGTCTGATGGCTCTCCACTCCACTCTGACATATTTACTGGCAGACTGAGAAGTTGAGCCCTGTTCTTACACTAAGATCATATTAACTACATGAAACGTGAGCTTTAGGTAATTATTTTTTTGGTCCCTGTGAAATTCCTTCGTACATACACTAAATCTGTTCCTGACAGTGTGCTATTCCAGACATTTGAAACTGTGCCAGTGCCTAAGAGTGGCTCCCCCTGAATCCAAGTCAAAGCACGGATTCAGAATGCTAGCTTGAAACTTAAGCTATCTTGTGATAAAAAGCCTCAAGCCTTTTTATGGATGAACGGCTTGAATTGAAACCTAAACTAATGGGCAGAACTTAAAGTGAAACATGCCCAATTGCTGAAGGAAGTAGGTCAAAATAATTCAAAGAATGTTTGCATTGTGAGACCAAGTGGAAGTGTTTCAAAATTAAGAAGGATTTTGATCAAGCAAGTAGGATGGAATGACTTTGTCTATAGGTGGGTTAGTAACTAAAGTTAATCAGGCTTCAAGTCATGGTAAAATGAACTTGACCCTATCCCTCAATCAGCATCACGAGAAAGAGATTGTCTGGTCATTGTCCCATTGTCACCAGATTCAGAAATGTTGGATCAATATGAATATTGGTCTATCACACCCATAGAACCAAAGCTGGACATGAAGCAAAAGTATCCACAAGGGATACAAAGAGTTATTTCTTCACACAAATGGATGTTGGGATTCAGAAAGTGTGCTGCATTGAATCAGATGCCACAGGATTTCAAAAAGACAATGGGATATGATCATGAGAAAAAGGGTTAAGCAAGCTGGGTGAAGAACCAAACTGGGAAAATGTTCAATGAGCAGGCAGAGGAGTGATGATCTGAAAAGTCCGAATTGTAAGAATTTTTGATTATATAACAAATATATGATTCATTGTAAGAGACAATTGAAATGCATTTAGCTAGACACATGGTTGGAAAGATCTTATATACTCTTCTATCTCTCCCTGCCCCATCCAATACATTTCCATCTGATACTTAGTTTTTGCCTGATTAATTTACCAGCAATATCTACTTTTTTTTTTCTCTTTGAACTGTCTTTTCTAGCTATTCATGACACTTTATGTAATCCACAGTGTATTTTGATTTCTTCCAACGCAATTTCAATCATGGTAGCACATTCCACTCTGAATCAGATTGTTATGGGGCTAATTCCCACTCTAGGAACCTGAGACCAAGACAGAGACTGATGACGTACTCTTCTATGGGATAAGATGTTAAACAAAGTTTCCATTGACCCTTCCATTTGGACCTAAAATATCTTTCAACATTATTTTGAAGATGTGCAAGGGAACTCTCCCCAATATAATGGCCAATAATTATCTTTCAATAAACATTAGAACAAAATTAACGGCCACTTGGGTGAGATTTATTCATTAATGGTTTATTAAAATCAAACAGTATTTAAGTGATTTGGTTGAGTTCTTTGACGAGGTAACAGAAGGATGAGTATGCATGAATTTCCAAAAAATGTTTGATAAAATATTAGAATAGACTTGTAGTGAAGTTAAAGCCCCAGAATAAAAATGAACAGTGGCAGCATAACTATGAAATTGGTTGAGCGTCAGGAAACAGGATGTGCAAAGAATGGTTTTTATTTGGACTTTAAGGAAATTTATGATGGGGTTCCCAGGGGTCAGTGATAAGACCACAGTTTTTCCTGTATATAGTAAGGATCTGGGCTTGAATGTGCAAGACACAATACATAAGTTTACATTTGACACAAAACAAGGAAATCTCCTAAACTGTAAGGAGGATGTTGATAGGCTTTGATGGCTGGTGAAAAGGGCAGGCACTTGGCAGATGGAATGTCATGCCAGGGAAATGTGACAGGTTTGACAGTAGAAATGAGAAAAGGCAGTACAAAATAAAGTATATAATTCTAATGTGGATACAAGAGTAGAAGGACCCAGGCGTATATGAGCAAATATGGTTGAAGGTAGGTAGCATGGTAAGTTGGAAAGGGAATTAGAAAGGCAAATAGGGTCCTGAGCTTCATAGAGAAACAGAGAAATAGATCTTTGAAAAATGCTAGGTTGCGATAAAGCTTTCTAAACACTAATTTAGTCTCAGCTGGAGTATTGTGTCCAGTCTTGGAAACCACACTTCAGGAAAACTATAATGTCTTTACAGTAGTATCTATAGATTCTCTCGAATAGTTCTAGAGATGAGGGATTTCAGTTAGTTGGATATACTGGAGCAGCTGAGGCTGTTCTCCTCGGAGAAGAGAATGACACCTGAACAGAGGTATTCAAAATAATAATTGGACAGTATAGACAGGGATAAATTGTTTCCATTAACAGTAAGCCTCAGGAACAAGAGGCCACTGATTGAAGGGGATTGGTAGAAGAGGCAGAGGTGGCATGAGGGAAAACCTTTTCAAATAGGGATTGGTTCCAATTTAGAATGCAATGTTTGACAGTATTGTGAAGGCAGATGTCAAAAGGGAATTGGATAAAAGCTGAAGGAAAGGATTGTTGGGCACAGGGAAAGGACAGGGGTATGGAATGAGCTAACTTGCTCTTCTTGTACAGGATCAATAGGCTGTAACTATTCTATACTTTTCCGAAAACATATTATTTTGTCATTATATCATCATCAACACAGTGCTTTTTTGTGGGATCTTGCTGTGCACAAATTTGCTGCCTTATGCCTTACATTACAGTAGTGAACTTTTTGGGAAATGCCAAGTTATGAAAGGCAATGTAGAAACTTCAAGTTTTCTTCACTGCTTCTTGTAACCATCATTTTTGATTGTGTGATCATTTATTTTTTCATCTCTAAGATCTGAAGTTGTATGCAATTCAAGGTAGAATGTGTTTATAATGTATTTAAGTGAATCCAGTTCCTATTTGGGATCACAGTCATTATGCTGAAGGTGAAGTTGGGGAAGAAATGGAACTGTATGACAGATACGTAATACTAGCTCAATGCAAGCACAGAGGAGAGAAGCAGAAGGAAAGAAGAGAGGTCAAAAATACAATTTTGACTTCACAAGTACTTATTTTGCAATTTTGTGACCTTGGTCAGTTCTATTATGATCTGAGTTGCGTGAGAAACTATTAATAATCCTGTGGCATATCTGCAGTTATAGCTGTCCTTTGAAAAGTGCTATCAGAGTCAAGATACCATAATACCCCTGAGATGATTGCCAATGATTTATCTTATATGCATTGTAGCCTATTGGATATATTCTTAAATCTAAACATGAAACCAAATAGGTGTTTCATGTAGATGGTAAACTGGTGCCATGTTTTTATTAATTTAGCAATTTTGTTTTGATATTTGGGGTATTTGAAGTAAGTGAATAATCTTTCGAGGGGCTTAAGTCTATTCTGCCTGGGGCCTAGGAATTCTTTTGTACAGTGTAAATGGTGAGGAGTCCAAATACAGGGTTCCCCTTCACTGATTGTTCATTATTGTCCCTGCATGAAATACATCAATGGTGTCATGAGTTTCACCAAGAGAACATGGGAAATCTCTGTTGAAGGAAAGCAATAGAAATCCTGTCATGGGCACAGTATGGGAGACACAAGAAAAAATGAGATTATCACAAATTTTGATATTGGGCTTTGACCTTGCGTTGTTCACAAGTGTCTTTGAGGAGAGAGAGTGTTGAATCACACTGCAGCTGTCCTGTTTTCAATAACCCCCCTCCTGGGCATCTACAAAGCAGCAATATGGCTTAGAGTCATGCAGCAATCATTAAAAGTGTCCTGGTGAGAAATTATTGCAAACTCAATTTCACAGATCACACAATTTCCCTTTGAAACCATTGTTTGACGACAGTGAGAGGTGCTCTGAAACAAAAGATGGAATTACAGTCGTGGTGTATGTATCAGAAGGAACGCATTACACTTTTCAAAATATTGCAGTAAGTTTATAAAGGTTATACTAAACTTTTAAAAAACAATTGTTAGGCCCTACTTGGTGTACCATGATCTGTCTCCAGTCACTCTGTAAGAAGGATGTTAACACCATTATAGAAGGTACAGAGGAGATTAATGAGAATGGTACCAGGGTATGTGCAACTTGAGTTGTCTGGTAATACTGGAAAAACTGGGGCTGTTCTCATTAGAGTAAAAGAGATTAAGGGAAGTTTTGATAGTGGTCCAAAGATGTGCAGGTTAGATGGATTGGCCATGCTAAATTGTCCATACTGTCCAGGAATATGGAGGCTAGTTGGATTAGCCATGGGAAATGCAGGGTATAGGGTAATGGGGTGGGTCTGAGTGGCATGCTCTTCGGAAGGGGTGGTGTGGGCTCGATGGGCTGAATGGCCTGGTTCCGTACTGCAGGGATTCTATGATTCTATCTTTTCAAAGTCATGACAGGCCTTTGTAAGTAGAAACTAAGTCCTTCAACATCCTCCTGATTCCTCAAAGCCTGTTCACCATTTGTCCGATATGGCAGGAGTGTGGCCGACTATTGTCCTGTTGCCTGGACTAGATATCAAAGGTGTTGAGTGATATAGGCAGAAAGCAGAAACATGCCATTAAAAAAGGGAATCAGGCATGATCATTTTGAATGATGGAGCAGGCTCAAAAGGTTAAATGACCAACTCTTTCTCCTGGTTTCAGTGATTCCATGTTCTTATGCATGCAGTTCCAACATTACTCAAAAAGTTTGACACCAACCAGGACTAAGCAGATCACTTGATTGGCACTCCATTCATTACTTTAACATTCACTGTCTCCACCTCCAATACACTGTAGTAGTGTGTGTACCACCTACAAGACGCACTGCATCATGTCACCAAAGCTCCCTTAATAAGTGACCTCTACCATCAAGAAAGAATACGAGCAACAGTTGCATGGGAACATCACCATCTACAAGGAGGGCAACCCAACCTCTGTCACTGTTACTTCACTGTCACTGGACAAAATTGTGGAATTCCTTTCCTAACAGCGTGTGGTTGGCCCTTCATCAAATGAACTGCAAAGGTTGAAGAAGGCAGTTCATTATCACCTTCTAAAGAGCAAGTAGGGGTGGACAATAAATGCTGGTCCAGCCAGTGGCATCCATATTTATGAACAAATTGTTACGAATAAGGGCAAAATGCTGGAAATCTGAAACAAACACCGAAAATGCTGAAGAAACTCAGCAGATCTGGCAGCAACCGGGGAGAGAGAAACAGAGTTAATGTTTCAAATTGGTATGGCTCTTCTTCAGATCTAATAAATTGTTGTAATCCAACTGATGGTAATACCGGATAAGTCACATTAATCTTTTAAGAGACAGGTGTAAACATTTCTAATGGTACCTATCAAGGCACTCTGTAGCAATGAGATCCAATTTTGCAGCTATCTTTTCAAATTAGGTGAAATCTCTTTCAACCCTTTCCTCTGTAAATATATGTACTAAGCAAAGACTTTTAATTAAATCCAGTCCTTTAGTGAACGCAAAATTGTTACTGAACTGTTATTTCTTGTTTCTTCCTTTGCTCTAAGTTTTTCTCTAGCCAAGTCATATTGTCTGAATTCACTCTGTCTTTGAAGTTCAAGCTGTTTTCATTCAATTTCCCTTTCAATTGCTGGTTCATTTTATTTCTCCTGTCTTTCCTTTTTATCTCATGTTTCATCCTCTTGCCAGCTCAAGATTTTCTATTTTCATTTTGATTTTCTTCGTTTATTCTTGCAATTCAAAGATATTTCTTCCATTCCCAACTGAATCTTTGCTCATTTTAGCTGTGACACATCAATTTCAGATTTCCCCCATTTTAATGGTTTGTAATCACTTCAGGCATCTCAGCCTCACAAGGCCCCGTTTATAATTTTGCAAATAACATTGTTGCTAACTTAGTTTTGCATTAGTTAAAGATTTTGAATAATTCACTATTACAACTCCCATCCCTAGAATGTTAAAGCCATTTTCAGAATTTCAAGAAACGTAATTGACTTCACAATATATCCACCTGTTTCTAAGCTCAGTCACTCCAAATACCCATTTTTAAAGACTCACAGGTCCCCTTTAAAGTCAAAGATTTTTGTTCCACAAAGAGCCCCAATTTCTTTTGATACTAGCTGATGGTAATACTCACCTGACATAGGAGCAGCTCTCCAAAAGCTTGTGATTTCAAATAAACCTGTTGGACTATAACCTGGTGTTGTGTGACTTTGGACTTTGTCCACCCCAGTCCAACACCGGCACTTCCACATGACAATAAAACTGGACTTGAAAGATCCCAGATTAAAACCTGACCTGATAGACCATAAGTTTTACTTTTTCTTTATATTTATCATGGAGATCTGTCACTGAACATATTCACAATAGACCACCAAGATTCTTTTAGCAAAAGAACATCAGAGTTTATTGCAAAGAAGAAAAACACCAATTAAATTACACTAGAAAAGAAAAAGGAAACTAGAAAAATCTAGTTACAACCAGGTTCACTCTTTTTAATCCCAATAGTGTCCTGAAAGACTCTCAACGTTCAATGAAGCGTCAACAAATTCTCCAATATAAAGCTTCTCGATCCTGTAATCAATTTACTTACAGCAAATATCAATGTCTTTACTAGATTTTCACTATTTTTTTGAATTTACGTCTTTCCTGAAGACTGTTAAACAAGCTGCTAACTTAGCTCACTATTATGTAACACAGGTTTCCTAAATTCATGCCTTTGACAGTCTTGTAGGATTTCTTCCTCTCTGACACCCATATATCTTTCTGTTTTGGAGCTTAATTTTCACTGACTTCAAAAATGCCTCAGGATTTCTGCTGCAGCTTGCACTGCTTGGAAATTGCTAAACAACAGCACCTCTGCCATTATGTGCCTCTTCTTCTATGTGGCTTTGCTTCAGGCTCCTTTCTGGGTCATAAAATGCAAGCCATCAAATGCCGTAACAATTATCTCCTCCCGTAATTGGCTGGTCATTTAGCCGAAGTCACATGAGTTTTTGTTTTGAACTCATTGTACACAAATACTCTCTAACCTTACGAAAGAAACACCTTCACAGAACTGAAACTCAGATCCAGCTTTCCTCCTCTTTAGATCCCAAGTTCTTAAATAATCAGACTGTATTACCACACCTCATCATAAAATCAAAAGACATCGTTACTGAAGTAAAAATAGAAACTGTTGATTATACTCAGGATATCTGACAGCATTGCTGGAGAGATGGAGCATTCCGAGAAACATTTCATCCAAATGCCTTCTCCAGGGTGATGCAAGGCTCTCAGTGGGACTCCATTTGGTGTGAGAGATATCCATTGCCTCCATTAAATACTGCCTCAGCTGCTCTCCAAAATGAAACTTCTTGACTTTTGTTTTACTCGTCGAGAACATTCTGCTAGAGTGCCAGCATATGTTACCATGAAAGACCCGCCTTCTCAATCTCACCCTTAACTGAGGCGTGGTGACCCTCAACTCACCGCTAGTTGTTTCTCTCTAATGAAAGAGCAGCTCATGGCCATAGAATCATACAATATCATAGTACAGAAGGAAGCCATTTGGCTAATAGCACCTGAACCAACTCCTTAAAGAGTTGCCCAGCTCGTGTCCTGGGATGATGGTGCCTTTCACTTCAATCTCTGGGTGCTTTGGCTGCTATGAATGTTTTAGTGGATGAAACTGTGCAGTAAAGAGTTAATTGTATCTTTAATCTCACAATAATTTCTTATGTATGTGCTTAATAGCTATGTCATAATAATGCCAGATCACATGAGAATGGACCTGAATCTGTAGCGTTTCAGACATTTCCTCGCTTGCTATCTCTTACGTATATTTAGTACTTCATAAAGAGTTGTTGGTATTCACCAATAAGGAAGTGGTCTACCTTCTCTCAGCAACCCAGACCTGATCTTTCCACAAAACCAGGACTGACCAGGAGTTTCTGGACTTGGGATATAACTTCTGAAGTGAAGCAGATTCAATGGAGTCAAGGACACATGGATTTTCCTCATTGATTTAATAACAGACCGCGTCAAAAATCTTAGATAAATCAACACAGCATGAGGCAGCAATGATTCTACTGTAAAAGAGAATCAAACCAGGCTAACGGACAGAATGAGACTATTCCGATTTGAAGTAGCATTGAATTCCAATAAAATCAGTGACCGAAAAGAATTCAGTCAAAAAGTGCTTAAAGTAACAAACATGCCTATGCTTGTGGATTGTTCTACAACCTAATGAGAAATTTGTGGTATTGTAAAGATTGCTGTAAGACATGAAGTTAGTGTTAAACTTAATTCAGTAATGACGCTTGCTCCTTTGAGGTTGATTAACTTAGATGGCTGTATGGCTGGTTTGTGATAAAGAGTGATACTAGCTGAGGTTACCATTAAGGGCTCTTCTTCTCTCATCTGTGGTGTGGTGACAATCAGGTTAAACCACCACCAGTCATCTCTCTCTCTTTCTATCTCTCTAATAATGAGTAAACCTTTGGTCTGGTAATAAAAGACCCATTTTACTCTTGTCTCTGAGCCAGAAGGTGGTGACTTGAGAAACCTGGTACTGAGAGAATACTGCATTTTAGGAGACACAGTTTTATGAGATTCAAAATTTTCTTTTGTTAAATAATCACAATTCATCTACTCTGCTTGGTTCATTTAAAAAGATTCCATGCCAATACTTAATGAGTCAAAGAGTTCCTTTTCGTGTCCCGATCCACACTTAATCCTCAACCAAATCATAAATAGATTATCTGGTTATTATCATATTTCTTTATGTTGGGGATGGCTGTGTGTAAATTGGCAGTAATTTTTCCACATTACAATGGAATCAGACTGACCAGGAGTTTCTGGATTTGGAACAAGAGTTCTGAGGTAAACCAGGTTCAAAAAGTACGCTTGCATTTTTCACTTTAAAATTACTTCATTGATTGTGGAGCACATTTGCTGCATTGAGCCACACAAGGTGGTATATAAATAAATTTTCCTTAAATCTTACTAAGTGTGGACACACAGCACTTCATTGAAAATGTTATTTCACCCCCATCAAATTTGGTGAAACACCAATTAATGCCACTGCAGTTGAATTGATCTGGAACACTTCTGTATTTTTGGCGTTCAAGTCATTTAATTGTGTCTAGAATTGGATGGGAACTTCCTGATATTCCTGCAGCCCCACAATGATGTTCTTTGGTGACTGAGCCTCCTGAGTACTGCCCGACTCCAATCGTCAGACTCGTCTCCTTCCCAAAGGTCTTCCCTCACAACCTGCAAAAGAAGATGCGTATCTGCCAGTGGCCTCCAGTAGATGGCAGCCAAACCCCACCTAAAACTTTCAGCCTGACCAAGGCTGAGATAATGCTGATTTATTGCTGAAAAGAGGGGAATATGCCACTGAAGCTTTTTGTCTTGCACATATCAGCACAAAAACAAAGTTGCCGAATTTTAAACCCCCATTGTAACAACTTATACCACAGGGGAAAAGGATGTCAATTGATAATTGCTGATTGCAAACTTTGAAAACTTCTGAGACACTTCCCTATTGGGCACCCAACTAACATTGCAAACTAAAGCTGACGTGCCACATTTTGCATATGGCCTGCTCTGCCTTCACAGTCAAGGAAGCCAGCACAGTGCAGTGCAAAGGGGCACAAAGTATGAAAAAACCTCATCCCATTGCCACATCGTCAATACGAGAGGTAGAATGTTTCCAATAGCAAAGTACCTTGGATATTGATGCTTTAAATGGAAAATATAAAAAAAGAGTTAACTTGCAATGTTAAGCCATTGAATTCTGAGAACATACAGTGGAAGTCCTTTATGATGTTATTCAATATGCTGTGAATTTGCCTACAGCACAGGGGTCTCCAGCCTCCCAAAAGAGGTGAATCTTGAATTAAATCTTAATTTTAAAATAGGGTAAAATAGGAGTTTCCTAATTAACATGGGCTAGGTAGAATGTGGTTCCACTTTATGGCCCCAGTGCTTGCATTAAAGTGGACTTCCATTGTGGCCTCATTTATAATGCTCTCCTCTTTCCCAGACATGCATAGGAGGAATTATAATGTCAGCTTCTTTGTCTTCATCTGGAGGTACTTTTGTTGAATCAATGGTTAGTATTTCACAAACACACGTATACATTCACACATTCACCCATCCAACATCTGGATGAGTATTTAAAATGTTGGGGCACAGTATGGACCAAGTGCAACTAAATGGTATTAGTGCAGTTTGGTGTTTGTTGGTTGGAATTGAAATAGAGTGGGCCAACTAGCCTATTTCCATGCTGTATGACCCTAAGGCTCTATGGTGTACACATTCATAGAACACAGACCAGTACAGCACAGGAACAGGCGCTTTGGCCCACCAGGTCTGTGCCGACCATGATATCATTCTAAATTAAATTCATCAGCCTGCACATGGTCCATATTCCTCTGTTCCCTGCCTGTTTGTCTGTCTGCCTAAATGCCTCTTCTGCTTCTATTAACTCCTCTAGCTTTTCCTCGCTCATTTCCTTTAAACATTTCCATCCCATCTTAAGCCCATTCCCCATGGTATTTGATATTTCCACTCTGCGAAAAAGACTCAGACTATCCACCCCATCAATGCCTCTCATAATTTTATATACTTCTATCAGGATGCCCCTCAGCCTCTAACACTCTAGTGAAAACAATCAAAGTTTATCCCAGATAACAAGGTGTGGGGCTGGATGAACACAGCAGACCAAGCAGCATCATAGGAGCAGGAAAGCTCCTCTATCCATCTTCTATCCGCCTCCCCCTCTCTCCCTATTTATTTCAGAACCCCCTTCCCCTCCCCCATTTCTGATGAAGGGTCTAGGCCTGAAACGTCAAGTTTTCCTGCTCCTATGATGCTGCTTGGCCTGCTCTGTTCATCCAGCCCCACACCTTGTTATCTCGGATTCTCCAGCATCTGCAGTTCCTATTATCTCTGATACAATTTTAACCCCACTGCGAAGCCTCTTCTAAGGATGCCTACCCTGAAGAGGTTATCCTCCTCCCTCCAGACAAACCTCAGGGGATCTCTCTCCCACTGCAACTCTCTCATAATCTCTTCCTCTCCACCTATCCTCTCCTCTATCCATCTTCTATCCGCCTCCCCCTCTCTCCCTATTTATTTTAGAAAGCTCTTCCCCTCCCCCATTTCTGATGAAGGGTCTAAGCCCGAAATGTCAAGCTTTCCTGCTCCTATGATGCTGCTTGGCCTGCTCTGTTCATCCAGACCCACAATTCATTATCTTGGATTCTCCAGCATCTGCAATTCCTATTATCTCTGATACAAAGTTTATCCAACCTTTCCTTATAGTTAATACACACATGCACACATTCAAATATTCATGCATGCATATTCACGCATGTACGTATTCACCCATTCACATATGTATACATTAACATAGATTTACATCCCTTCAGTTTTAAAAGGGTAATCATGTACCGATGTAAATAGCTGTTCAACAATACGGGATGGATTTTAATGTTTCCCCATCCCCAGGCGAGTTTAATGGTATCTTCCACCTGGGCCATCGCTCACCTGTGTCATCTCTCACCTGGGCCATCGCTCACCTGTGTCATCTCTCACCTGGGCCATCTCTTACCTGCATCATCTCTCACCTGTGTCATCTCTCACCTGGGTCATCTCTCACCTGTGTCATCTCTCACCTGGGCCATCTCTCGCCTGGGTCATCTCTCACCTGGGCCATTGCTCACCCGGGCCATCTCTCACCTGGGCCATCTCTCACCTGGGCCATCACTCACCTGGGCCATTTCAACCTGGGCCATCTCTCACCTGGGTCATCTCTCACCTGGGCTATCGCTCACCTGGGTCATCTCTCACATGGGTCATCTCTCACCTGAGCCATTGCTCACATAGGTCATCTCTCACCTGGGCCATCTCTCACCTTGGTCATCGCTCACCTGGGCATTCTTCATCCGAGACCTGGCATCCAGCGATGATCCCAGGGCTTAGGGTTTTGGTGCACTAGTAGCAGCTTCGACTTCCCAGTGGCAATGACACAATTATAGAGTCATTGGTTCCAGGGTCCTTCATCTGAGAGATGGCCTGGCATCTCCAGCTCACATCGTTGGCATTCCCGAATGAAGGTGAAGCAAGGCTTCCACTGGTTCTCTAGCTACTGGATGGGATCACGGTTATCTCCATTAAATCTGCGTGCACACCAGCACACCACACACAAATGCACACACACACTCCAATACACACACACACACACACACACATGCATGCATGTGTTTGTATAAATCCTCTCAAGCAGAGAATCATACCAGACAAAATTGCAAATGCATGCACATATGCGCACTCAGATAGCCATACAAACGTACTTTCAGGCATGAATGTAATTCACACATGCATACCCATCACAAGCACATATTAGCACACACAGTTGCACAACCCCAGGCACACATGTGTATACATTCCTACATGCATATTCACATTCACATGTACACTTAGCTGTAGGACGAACGTTGAGCTGCTACATGGGTCTTCCTGTGAGAGAGATTGGAACTACAGAGGCAGTTCACAAAGAAGGGGTTGCTCTTAAGACAGAACTGAGGAGAAATGCTTTCCTCCTGATGTTAATGAGTCTTTGGAATTCACACACGCATTGAGCACCCTGTCTGTGGGTTAGTACTGAGAGCATAGCTAACAGAACGTAAGCATCTGAATTGAAGCAGGAGTAGGCCATTTAGCTCCTTCAGGTCTTCAGAATCCTTCAGAATCCCTACAGTGTGGAAACAGGCCCTTTGGCCCAACAAGTCCATACCAGCCTTCAGAACATCCCACCCAGACACATTCCCTGCTGTGCCACTTAAGAGGAATATGGCTGTGGCCTCAAATCTGCATTCTGCCTACTCTCATTTGATTTAGGTCTTGCTGTCTTACACAACCTCACTCTGCCATTCTTGGGAGGGAAGAGAATGCCAAAGACTCACTGACATCAGGGAGAAAACATTTCGCCTCAGTTCTGTCTTAAGGATGACCCCCTTCTTTGTGAACTGCCTTCCGTAGTTCCAATCTCTCTCGCAGGGAGACCCATGTAGCAGCTCAATGTTTGTCCTACAGCTTAGAACACTCTGGCACACTGTGGGATCCTGTACCTTTGAGGTTGGTTTCTCTTGCTTCATACCTTATCTGTGGGAACTTTAGCCTGAAACAGCATCTCTCCCCCAAGGAGCATCACATGGGAATTCTATCTTAAAAGTTAGTGAGCATGCGTGACAGTGCTGGCTCAATGAAGCCTGGCGTCCATCTGCTAATAGAAGCATAAAGACATAGAAACATAGAAGATAGCAGCAGGGAGAGCCCAATCGAACCTTCGAGCCTGCTCTGCCATTCATCATGATCACGGTTGATCGTCCAACTCAATAGCCTAATCCTGCTTTCTCCCCATAACCTTTGATCCCATTCGCCCCAAGTGCTTTATCTAGTCACGTCTTGATACATTCAATGTTTTGGCATCAACTACTTCCTGTGGTAATGAATTCCACAGGCTCACCACTCTTTGGGTGAAGAAATGTCTCATCTCCTTCCTAAATGGTCTACCCCGAATCCTCGTACTGCGACACCTGGTTCTGGACACACCCACCATCGGGAACATCCTCCCTGCATCTACCCTGTCTAGCCCTGTTAGAATTTTATAAATTTCTACGAGATTCTCCCTCATTTGTCTGAACTCCAGCAAAAACAATCGTGATCTAGTCAATCTCTCCTCATACATTAGCCCTGCAATCCCTGGAATCAGCCTGGTAAACCTTCACTGCACTTTCTCGAGAGCAAGAGCATCCTTCCTCAGAAAAGGAGACCAAAACTGCGTACAATATTTTAGGTGTGAGCATCATGCTTGTGGGTTACTGTCAGAGTCTGTGGGCACTGAACAACAAGTTGAAATTGGAAGGGGAGGTGGTATAACAGCTCTGAGCACCTTAAGCCCCCATAAAGCTGCTTCCGTTCAGCGACGTGTTTATAACACACTGTTACAGAAAGCCCGGGAGGGGCTCTCCTTCAGAGCTGCTGATATTCACTTTGTGCCTGCAATGGATCAATGTCAGCAAAGGTGCACTGCTCAGGTCACTCGGTGACATGGCTGTAACTGGTTATTGAGTGCAGTGTGCATGTACTTGACTATATATTCCACTTGACGAAGATGTGAAAAGAATGGAGTCAGAACACTCACCCTGCCTTCAAGGACACAGCTTGCACTTTATATTTAAATAAGCAACAATTTAAAGATGGGCCACTTAGACAATGAACAACAGGCTACAAGCCAATGAGAACATGGCTTTGTTGTGAAGCAAATAAAGATACAATTTACTCTTGCATCTTGGCTTCTGAATTCATGCAGCATCAGTTACAATATATCCATTAAGCTCTTAATTCCTTTGCACCATGTCCTTAAAATTACAAGGCCCTTGTTATATTGCGTTCTTTGCAACATATGAGTTCACTGTGCTGCATTGATGAGGTTACACAATTACTGCCTCAGAATGAATTTTACCTATTACTTTTAACAATGCCATTTTACTGATATAACACACACACACACGCACACACAAAAATAAAATACAATTGTAGGGAATACCTGCTTGAAGTGACATTTTTTTCAGGTTGAGATGAGGTAATTGAACTACCTTGACCCTCCATAAACCTGAACTCATCCGAATCTCTGCAGCCAGTTCTAAACGTGGATCATGTCGTGTTCACCATTCGCTACTTTGCTTGCTAATTTGTAATAACTCCAAATGTGGAAACATTCTATTTTAAAATCATGCGTGTTTATAATCTCGGCATGACCTCATCCCTCCCTACCTCTCCTCCAACTTTACACATCCTCTGCAGTCCTCTAATTCCAGCATCTTGACTGTCCTTGCTGTTAATCACTCCAGTGTCGGAGGACATGCCTCCAGGTGTCTGAATCCTAAGCCTGGAGTGCTTTCCCTAAACATCGCACTTTCTCCTCCTTTAAGATCCACCATAAAACCTACCTCTTAGACCAAAGATCTGATTATCTATCTTCACAAGTCCTTCAAAGGTTCAGTGTCAAATGGAACAGGTATGCTTTCTGTAAGAATGATCCTGACCTTCTTGTAGCTTGCTATTTCAATACATCATCTTGTTCCCTGGTGCATTTCAGTCATATGCGTGTTACCATGTTTTAGAGATGACCAACAGAAGTTGAAGGCTTGGCACCTTAGTTTCTGCTTAAATACTCTGCAACCTTCAGGCCTCAGCATAGAGTTCCTCAAATTTAAAGCAGGAACACTGTCTTCCACTTTGATTGTACCCATTCCTAAACCTCTGCCTGCCCAACCCTCCACCTTCTACCTCAGGTCTCGATTGAATGGGTTTGACCTCAGAAAAATGGACCTATTTTCATCCATTTACACCTACCATTAGCAACTATTTTGTATCTATGCCTCTCCTCTGCTACCGCGAGTACGCCTTGACATTTTTTCTGAGTATCCTCACTACCTGTTCCCACTACTCCTCCTTGTCCCTTTGTCAACAGCATGAATGCCATCATTTCCAAGGCACTTTTTGTTGCAAATCATGTTCACTCTGTTTCTCTCTCCACAGATGCTGCTCGACCTGCTGAGTTTCTCCAGCATTTTCTGTTTCTTTTTATTTCATTGGCTAGCTAATGCTCCTATGAGGTGCCCAGGAATGTTTTGCTAGGTTGAAGGCGATATAGACTGCAATTGTACATTATTGTTGGGAGGTAATGCTCTTGACTCTGATCTTGTCGAATCACTCTTGTGATTTGCTGTGATCCGTGGACCCAGCATAATCCACCTTTCCCTGTTAAGAACTGCCACCAGCCCCTCCGGGAACACTGACCGGAGCTTGCTGCAATTTTGTGGAATGCCCACTAGGTGGGAGTGTTTCATTTTTCAGCTGTTGTCTCTGGTTTGCAATGGATCAATATCAATAGAGGTTGCCCTGATGGGGTCAACTCATTGACATGGCCATAGCTTGCTATTGAGTGCAGTGCGCTTGTACCTGCTCAAGACACATTTATCTTGTAAGGGACATGTCGAGTTCAATCAGCAGTGCGAACATGGAAGGGCATAGTGACTCTACCCACTGTCTGTGTGACGTGAGAACTCAGTGCTGTTACTGCTGTACTTGTTCAGCTCTTTCAGTCATGGCCACAGTGCAACAGAGCAATTGTGCAGGAAATAAACACAAGAGGCCTCTCAACATTATATCAACTGAACTGTGCACGTTCAAAAATAACCTTGGTTTACCTACTTACTTTAAAGTGCTCATTCCTTCCTGTGTGCAATTGGTAGCAAAATGGTAAATGTGTCTGTGTTTTTTTTTTAAACATGAACTTCCCTATGCATATTAACACGTAAAAACACCAGGCATCCAGCAGCGAGGATAAGGTTGTAATTCAATCTTGACAGGGTGTTTATTTACTGACATTTGTAAACAGCACAGGCTTCAGTTTCCTGGCATACAGCTTTGCTTGAGACCCTGGATTGAATTACCTCCTATTAACTGCTTATCAGCTGTCCCTTGTCCAGTATCTTTAAAACCCAACATTTTAACTGCATTACAGGTCCTATATGAATTAAAGTAGTCGCTATCTTGTCAGGCACATTCACATGGTCTCTACGAAAATTACAGCTCAGAAACTACACCAATTCCTGAATCTCAAATTATATTGAACAAGTTGCTAAATTCAAACATACAAAATCTCACCTGTGTTAACAAGGGAAAAGTCCATTAGGCCTTTCCTGGGCTATATTTCAAACCCGTTCTCTTCACTACTTTCCTCAGTCCTTTCAGCCTCTCCAGGAGAACATTTAATTATCTCTTGATCCAAATTGCCATCTCAAAGTCTTTTCCTATACATTATTCCAGATCAGAATTGTCCTTTGAGTTAAAAAAATACAAGATCCCTCCTAACATCATCACTTATTCCTCTGCCTCCCTTGTATTGGCATCAATTAGCCTTAACAAATGTTTGGAACATAGAATCCCTACAGCATGGGGGCAGGCCATTCAGCCCATACCAATCCTCTGGACAGCAGACCCACCCCCTACCCTGTCCCTGTAACCCTGCATTTCCCATGATTTATCCACTTAGCCTGCACATCCCTGCCCACAATGGAAAATTTAGCATGGCCAATCTATACCTGCACATCTTTGGATTTTGGGAGGAAACCCACACAGGCAGTGGGAGAATGTGCAAATTCCACACAGACAGTGACCAGAAGCTGGAATTGAACCCAGGTCCCTTGTACTGTGAGGCAGCAGTGCTAAATACTGAGGCACTGTGTCACCCTTCCAATTAGGAATACGGTTACTTTGAAGTTTCTTTCCCAATTAGAGTGAGAAAGAAAGAATTTCAATTGGGGTAGCACTTTCCACTTGCATTTATTTAGCATCTTAAGACTTTCAAAGTATTTCATAGCCACTTTGCAGATACAGCCACTGTTTTATTGTGGAGGGCTGCAGCAAAACTGTGCACGTCAAGACCCAACAATGACATCTGGCAATGTTGATAGAAGTGATGCTTAGGAGGTATTTTTTGGCCAGACCTCTGGAGTCTTCTGCAGTAATGACAGAAGATCTTCCCTTCCAACTAGGAGGGCATCAAGAATGAAATTCACGCCTGTTACTCCACAATGCCCAAACCAACAATGTAGAGACCTCACAAAAGTAAGCTGCACTCCCATTTTCCACAAACCTGTCTACCAGGTTGGCACTTAGTTCCATGAGGATCTCTTTTGGGTAGATTTGCTGCCACCAACCCCTTTTGTAATAATTGAAAGTCACCATAGTCTGCCCTGTCATTATCAGAAGTCATATGACACCAGATTATAGTCCAGCAGGTTTATTTCGAATCACAACTTTCACAGTGTAACCCTTTCATCAGGCGAAGTCACATTTCATCTGATGAAGGAGCAGCTCTCCAAAAAATATGTGATTTCAAATAAACCTGTTGAACTATAACCTGGTTTCGTGTGACTACTGACTTTGTCCAGCCCTACCCAACACCGGCACCTCCACACTCTGTCATTAGTGAAGAGACAACTGCTGCTGAGTTTCACCAGAGTCACTATGCCTCAGATGAGGGACAAAGATGAGAAGGCAGAGCCTTCCTGGTGACTTTAGTTGGTACAGGAATCAAGCTTATAACAGTGGCTGCATCTGCAAAGTGCCATAGAAGTACTTTAAAAGTCTTGAGATGCTAAATAAATGCAAGTGAAAAGTGCTATCCCAATTGAAGTTTTGTCTTTCTCACTCTGATTGGGAAAGAAACTTCGAAGTAACAAGCAATTCCAGTATAAACAAGCTGGCCAGCTAACTGAGATAGCTGACTGTCAATTTATGGGACTGTACCAGCAGTAAATGGTAAAGGATTAACCACTCAATAGTCTTTGGTAGAGCAGTCATCTACTTGAATAACAATAGTGATAACATATTGACCATGTCACTAGAACAAGATTAATATTTCTGGGGCATCTTTTTGAATCCAAAGGACGAAATCTGAATTCAATTTGAAACATCTGGAAATAAAAGCTTGCTAAATGGTGCCCATGTATTTGTATAAAAGCCCACCCAGCTCACTGGTGTCCTTGAAGGAAGGAAATTTGCCTTGTCCTTACCTGGTCTGGAGTACATGTGACTGCAGACCCACAGCAAAGTCGTTGGCTCTGAAGTGCCTGAGCAAGCCACTTAGCTCAATGAACGGGCAAGGAATGATGGCTTTGCCAGCAATGCCAACATCCCATGTAAGAATGAACTTAACAATGGTTAATTACATTCATATTAGGTAAAGTGACTTTGCTATTTCCTAAGAGTTGATAAACAGATCTCTGTTATTTGCCTATAGAGCTGAGTAACAAGATAGAACTTATCTATCTTAAAATGTTGTAGCTTTGGAAATTATTTAACTTTGTTAACATATGGGGAGATGTAATTGGAGTAGAATTTCAGCATTTTCATCAAAATATGATTACGGTTTTTTTAATATTCGCTCATGGGACGTGGGTTTCTCTGTCTAGGATAGCATTTATTGCCCATCCCTAATTGCCCTTGAGAAGGCGGTGGTGAGGATTTCTCCTGAACTGTTGTATTCTACGTGCTGTAGATAGACTGACATTACAAGTCACATTGTAGTGTTCCGTTAAAGCGACTATAACAAGATGTCATCCATAAGCAAAAGGGTTTTAAATGAATGGGCAGCTGGTGCATATCAGTTGACATAACATTGTAAAAATCTTTGATGCTCTGAGCTGCCGTGGACACTTTGTCCACTGTTTCCCAATGTAAAGAGGCAAGTCTTGATTCTTATTTTTAATGATATTGTTTATTTTCTCCTTCTCTCAACCAGTGAGATAATGTATGCTTTCCCTACAGTGGCAATGATGTATTTTTCATTCATTTCCTCCTCAGCTGCATATTCCTCCTTGTTCATACTAATGGTACTTTCTATGATTTGAGGGAAGGCGATGGCCTAGAGGTTTTATCTCTGGGCTGTTAATGCAGAAACCCAAATAATGTCCTGATGACCTGGGTTCAAATTCTGCCATGGTATATGAGGGAATTTAATTCAATAAAATTCTGGAGTTAAGAGTCTAATGATGGCCCTGAATCCGTTGTCGATTGTTGGAAGCTAATGTGCTTTAGGGAAGGAAACTGCCATCCTTAACTGGTCTGGCCTACGGGTGACTCCAGATGTCATTGACTCTTAACTTGCCTCTGAGGACTAAATAATCTGTATTCGAGACATTTATTGAAGGACATACACTGGCCAGGAGACCAGTAAAAACAGCCTGACTTCCCGTAGAGCCTCACGTAGCCCCTCATCAGAATGGTGCCTCGACATCCTTTATGTCTGCCTTAAGGGCAGATAGTCCCTTGGCTTAACATCACATCTGATAGCTGGCACCTCCAACAATGCCACAGTTAGTCTGCAGGAGCAGCAGCATGAAATAAGTATTAAAGTGACTGTAGCGAGATGTATATCCATAACCTCCTTACACAAAGAGTGACCACAGAACCACAACTGACAGAAGGGATATTATACGACTTGAATGGAAAACCTGGTAACCGGTGAAAATAGAATTGAAACCTCACTGTTTATGAATGTACGATTAACACATTCTAAAACATTTGTTCTGTGATTATAGGTAAGTAATGAAATCAATGGTGTAGTCTTGAGGACCACTAATTACTATTTTCTTAGATTACTTGCCGTACTAACATTTAAAAAAATTAATGTTAACTGTAAATGAAGTCGCTGGTTTAGAAATTTCCACAGCAAAGAAATAAGGAGGCAAAAAGTGTGCCTGCACATTAGATTCATTCTAAACTTGAAGGTGAACTTAAGAAGAGCATTTGACAGAGCAACGTTTATAGCAAGTAAAATGTACAGATTTTCTCAGTAAGAAATGATAATCAGTAAGGCAGGAAGCAATGAATGGGAGAGTGGTAAGGTAGGGAGGAAGAAGAGAGGAAGGAAGAAATAGAAATACTTTTGGTCTTTCGTGACTTTAAGATGTCCCAACACGCTGACAGGCAATTAAGTTCTTTTCAATTTCATCACAGTTGTAGTGTGTAAAACAAAGCAAGATCCCACTAACAGAAACGTGATAATGACCAAATGCTCTACTGTGTAGCATTGACTGAGATATAAACAATGAGCAGGGCAATTTCCTTGTTTTTCTTTCTTCAAAAACAGTGTTGAGAGAACCTTTACATCCACTTAAGAGATATAGCTTCTCATCCAGACACTGGCAACTTCCTCTGTATTGCACTGGAGTGTTAGCCTAGGTTTTGTTGTCACATGCCAGGTATTGGGCTTCATGCTGCAACCATCTAAGTCTGAGAGACTTTGTTGGGACAGAAATAAATAAGACTTTACTCTCCTGCGAACATGACTTGACTCTGAACTATTCTACTGTGAAGCATGGCTGCCTGTAATCGAAGCATACCAGACCCCAATAACAGCAACCGTCTTTTGAAAAGCATCAGAATTTACACAGTAAATGCTATCCTAATTGCTGGTGTTGTATTTAATTACCAGTGTGACATTAAGCTTGGCTGTTTTATTGGTTTGGTAGCTAATTGGAAACTATCAGCATGGATGGGATTTCTTTTGCATTGTATTTTGCACCAACTATTAACAGTTTTATGTCCAGGTTAATTTCCCTACACTTTGTAACTGATCAATCTGACAGCATGAGAGCCAATCAATATCTAATCAGATAATCTTGACACCACTTAATGGGGATGTAGCTAACAGGGACATACGTTTATACAGGACAATTTGCCAGACACCAATTGATTGTTCAATGTGCACAAGTCAGTACTAATAATTTTTGCTGATTGAGGAGGATCTAACAATGGGGAATACTTAATTTCGCCCAGGAGGGGAAATTGTAACTTTCATTGGCTCTCAAATAGTTGGATTGGGCCAAGTTCAATAGAGTCGAGTCCTGAGAGCCAAACCTTACAGGTCAGAGTTGAAACCCATTAACAGCCATCCTCAAGTATGTCACTCCATGATATCCAAACCAAACAAGTAGTGGTGAGAATGGTATGATTCAAACAGGGCCAGTTACCAATTTTTGTGTATCATTAGAACAAGAAACACACTGTTAGGTGCAACTCCAGCAAGCAAAGAGGGCGGGTATCTGAAGGGAGCCAAGAAGCAAGCTTGGCTTCAAACCAATTGTGTGCACTGTTACTTCTGGACTTTAACTTTAAAAAATGCTGTAAGAAGCTGCTTACTGCTGTCCCACTTGCCTGGCTCAGATTGGTGGCATGGGGATCAAGGTTATAAATGTGAATGGTAACTACAAGATTGCTGTCTTGTAAATTGTCGACATCAAGAGGAAGAGAGACAGAAGGTCAGAATCTTATGCTTTCTCAAAGTAGTCTGGAGACAGGACCTTAACTTACAGCATATCCACAAGCTGCCTCCAGGTGCCTGCTAGGCTCTGGTCTGAGATGTGGGAGGGTGGTCTGAGACTAGGTAAGATCAGCTAGGCGTGGGGATTTGTTGGGGCACTGACCCAAGATACCCCCTCCCCGAATTTACCTCCCTACCAATCCAGCCTTCAATCCCTCCATAGCAGGACCAGCAACTTTGTGGCCAGATACTTGTATACATGGAGGCAGCTAGCAATCATTTCACCTGCAACCTTTGAGATTATAGTCTGGCGTCCTTTTAAGTCACCTTTTACTGCACTGCATTTTATCCTGCCCTAGTTGTAGACGGTACTGAAGATCTGCTGCCATGGATATTAAACAGTTCTAAAGCCCTACAAACCTGTATACATCAGCATAAGTCATAAGGGGAGGTGATGGCCCAGTGGTATTATCGCTGGGCTGTTAATCCAGAGACCCAGATCATGTTCTGGGGATCTGGGTTTGAATCCTGCTGCGGCAGATAGTGGAATTTGAATTCAATAAATATCTGGAATTGTTAATCTAATGATGACTGTGAATCCATTATTAATTGTCAATTGTTGGAAAACCCTGTCTGGTTCACTAATGTCATTTAGGGAAGGGGCTGCCATCCTTACCTGGTCTGGCCTATATGTGACTCCAGACCAACAGCAATGTGGTTGATTCTTAACTGCCCTCTAGGCAATTAGGGATGGGCAATAAATGCTGTTTAGCCAGTGACGCCCTCAAAAAAAATCTCTATGATCAGTGAAAATCTTCATAGCTTTTGATATAGTTTACTGTTCCCAAGTAATTTTACATGTACAGGGTGACAGAGAGTATTAGTTTTCATTGAAGGATCTTGTTTTCAAGTTTCTTGTTTTTTCACTCTGTCTAATTTAAGACACACAGCCTTGCAGTCTGCTTGCGGGGATTTTAATCTACAGTGGATTGATCAACATTTTTAATGTTATTTTTGATTAAAGACTCTTTTTTTGGAAGAAATTATCTCTGCAGTCATTCAGTGTGCTGCCAAAACCATATTTGTAATTAACATAGACTTATGCCAACATCTCGGGTTTCAATGTTGATGATGATATACAAACAAACATCTCAGATTGTTGATAGTTGCTTTACAGGGCAATGGATATTAGTAGCCAGTGAGCAGCAGTAAAGCGAAAAGAATCAAAAGCATGGCTAAAGGAAAGGCTGTTCAGGGGAATTTTGGAAATAGAGGATGAAATAATAAAGAATGTCAGAGTTTAGTGGCAGAAAAACCAGTGGTGAAGCACATTGTAAGTTTGTGGAAGAATGGAACTATGGATTTGATATGATGTGATTTGGTTTGATTTATTATTGTCACATGTACCAAGGTACAGTGAAAAGTTTTGTTTCATGTGCATTACAGGCAGGCCATACCATACAAAGTGCATTAGGGTAGTAGAACAGAGCGAGGAATACAATGTTATGGCAGCAGAGAAGGTGCACCAAGGCTGAGATCAATATTAAGTTTAAAATTTGAAAGGCCCATTCAGAAGTCCAATAACATTGGCGAAGAAGCTGTTCTATAATCTTTTGGCACATATGTTTAAGCCTTTGTGCCTTCAGCCTGATAGAAGACATTATAACTGGGTGGGAGGGGTCTGTGATGATGTTGGCTGCCTTTTTGAGGCAGTGAGAAGTATAGATAGAGTGAATGGATGGAAGGCTGGTGCAGTGATTGTGACCAGGTGGACTTCTTTGACTATGAGGTTGTTAACATCAGCCCATCAGGAAATGCTTGGCTGACCAATGGAACCAGGAGATTAGAATGTCCTCAGTTGAGGACTGACTCTGAGCTGGCTAGCCACAGCCTGTGTACTTTGCACAAGTAAATAAAGGGTGACTTGGTGACAGGACCCTGGCTCAGTGCCATTATTTCAAGTTTCTTGCCCTGGACAAACATTTCTGTGTGGACCAAGCCTTTGTGTGTGGACCGGCAGCTTTGCGTGTAAACTGAATGCTCAGTGTTCAGGCCAACAGCTCAGTGTATAGGCCAACAGCTCAATGTGTAGGCCAAAAGCTCAGTGTATAGGCCATCAGCTCAGTATGTAGGCCGATAGCTTTGTGAAATGTGTACTTACTACTTGTTTTCAAACAAAAATGCCTTCTGCATACTAATATATGCCTTACATACACTAACACAGTTTATTTTGATAAGGTCTTGCATTCAGCATTTAAATGACTATATAAGTTGAACATTATTTTGTAAAAATAACAGGAGATTCGAATCTTCTCAGTTAGAGAAATGACTCCGAGCTGGCTTACCATAGCCAGTGTACTGATGCACCAGCGAATGTACAATGACTTGGTGAGAGGACACCGGCCCCTGTGCAGTTATTTCAGTGGCGACAGGAGAAAACAGGACCTGCCTGAAGAACATTTGCTTGCAACTTCATCTTGGAGTTGGTGTAAGCGTTTCTGGCATCATGCCTCTATTTGGGAAGCTTGACTCATTCAACCCTGCAGTCAAAGGCTGGGCCTAGTACGTGGAAAGAATGCAGTGTTTTTTTTTCCTGGCAAATGCGTGTGGACCTGCAGTATTTTCAGTTATAAGGGGCTTAACTTTCCCAGAGGCACCAAGAGCTGACTGATTTAGTTAAGGAATATTACGACCCCATACATCCTCTAATCCAGAGATGCTATCGGGTTTATTCAGCTGCTAGAGAACCGAGAGGATCTGTATTGGGATTTTTGACACAGTTATAATGGCTGGCAGAGGCATGTGATTTTGGGTTAACCCTGAATGAGATGCTGAGAGACCATTTGGTATGGGATCAATGACATGACCATTCAGAAGCACTTACTAGCTGAACTTCAAAAATGCACTACAGCTGGCCTTGTCATCAGAAAATGCAGCAAATGGAGCATGGGAACTACAGGGCATTCCAATGGAAGTGGATACCCTCAGCTGTCCAACTGAGCTTGGGGAAAACCATGTGAGTACAGACAATCACAGAGCCTCACGCAGGGCATGTCCTGAGCAGAGAGACCCTAGACCAACCCACAGCAGAACCCCACAATAAAGCTGAGCCTTGGCCAAGTGGCTAAAAGGTTCTTCAGGATCTGGGCCAGCAAGCTCTGTTGTTGCTGCCAGTGTGCACACTCGAGATAGCAAAGGAACCCTACAAGGCCTGACTTGAGTTAGAAAACTTGTAGGCTGGTACCCAGGACACTGCACACCCTGGAAAGTTCCCTACGTGTGGGTTGGAACAACTAAATTGCTTAATGACACCCAATTCCGAACCAATTAAAATTAATGTTTGGTTAAACAGTCACCCAGTTCCCATGGAGCTGTATCTTTGGTTGCAGAATCTGTCTTTAACAAGATTCACTCCAGAATCCAACCTTTGGACTTGCACAAGACCTCATGCACATTTATGGGAATGGCTGCTTAAAACCTGGACTCAGCTGCGCGTCAACTATGCCAGCCCTTTTGTGGGCTCAATGTTCCTGGTCATTGTGGATGCTCACTCAAAGTGGTTGGACATGTATAAAATTCGTTCAGCAAACTCAGGGATGACAATTGAGAAGCTATGAGCATTGTTCTTGATACATGGACTCCTGGAAGTTTTGGTAACAGACAATGGAACGTCATTTCCCAGCAGGGAATTTGATTCATTCCTAAAGTCCAATGCCATTCGCCACAAAAGGACAGCTCCATACCATCCGTCGTCCAATGGTCTAGCAGAAGGACCGGTCCAAACATTGAAGGCAGGCTTAAAGAAGCAGCCTCCAGCATCAACTGAGACTAAACTGTCTCAGTTCCTGTTCAATTATAAGACCACTGCACATGAAACAACAGGAATAGCTCCAGCTGAGTTGCTGATGGGGAGAAGACTCAGCACCAGGTTAAACTTGATACTTCCAGAACTGGGGGGGAGGTGAGGGGAGGATGAAACAGCAGCAGGAGCACTAATGCCAACCAAATGCTTCCTCTAAGTGAGACATACAGTTTAATTCAGGGGATGAAATTTGTTGCTGGAATCATGTCAATGCCCCTGTCTGGGCACAAGGCAAGGTTGACTCAAGGTCAGCTCCCGTCACTTGGTAGGTGATTCAGTTCTGAACAAATACATGGATCACCTGAAAGCAGTTACCTTGCGAATGGGGCAGGAGCAAAACATGCTGGCCCCTCAGAATGGCCTGAAGGCCCGGCAGAAATCGTAGGTTCTCCCCCTCCATTTAGTGTCAAGGAAACATCAGAGTCCGAAATGGATACGGCCTCGATACCATTGCCGCTGGAAGAGGAAGAGGAGGAGTCTCTTTGGAGACATTCCAGACACAACAGGCAGGTCATGGTCCAGTACACGCTGCCTGTATCTGAATATAAGTCAGGGGAACCAGACCTGGGGTGAAAATATTGCAAGAGAAGCCATAGGAAAAAGAACAGACCTACATCCCTGGATTTAGCTGAACAATGTAGTAATCCTGACCAGGTGAACATCACTGACTATGAGGTTCTTGATTGGTATTGTTAAGCTGGGCCAATCAGGGAAGCCTTAGCTGACCAATATAACCAGGAGATTAGAATCTCTTGAGTTGAGGACTGACTCTGAGCTGGTTGGTCATAGCTAGTGTACTGTGCATAGGTAAATACTGGGCGACTGGGCGACTGGGCGACTGGGCGACTGGGCGACTGGGCGACTGGGCGACTGGGCGACTGGGCGACTGGGCGACTGG
>JAHRHZ010000223.1:11060583-11098174 GCA_024137785.1 Ginglymostoma cirratum
CGACTGGGCGACTGGGCGACTGGGCGACTGGGCGACTGGGCGACTGGCCTCTGTGCAGTTATTTCAGTTGGCTCATGTGATGCACTGTGCTGTGTTGACAACACTTTGCTGTTTCTTACGGTCCTGGGCAGAGCAGTTGCTGTACCGAGTCATAATGCATCCAGACAAAATGCTTTAGCTTTAGGAATACAGGACAAGAGGAGATGCAAAGTCAGAGCCTCCCAAGATCATGAATGGTTCTGAAACTAAGAACAGGAGTGTTCAAGCTAATTTTCTGAGGTACGAAACTTGACAAATTTGGTGAGAACAGTGATAAAGTGGCTGTGGGTCCTTGTGCAGGGGACAATGTGAATGGTGGACTTGTAGTTTATCAAGGATAAAAGCAGCAAGCTCATCAAGAAGAATGTTAGAATGCTTCATGAACAAAGGCATGAAGAAGAAAGGGCTTGCATTGATTAAGTGCCTTAACATGCAGTTAGATCCCCCAAAGAGCTTCACTGCAGTCTAATCAGTCACACAGAGCAAAGTAGAGATATTGGGATGTCTAGGGTGATTAAAAGAGGAAGGGATAGGTAGATAGACAGAGAGATGTAGAAGGCGAATTATAAAGCTTAGAATATAAACAGCTGATGTCAATAGTGGTTGTTGCTACTCCAGGATGTACAAGAAACTAGAAGTGGAGAAATACAGGGATCACAAACAGTTGTGGGGTTGGAGGAGGTTAGATTGACGAAGAGAGGAAACTATGGAATAATTTGAAGACAAGGATGAAAATGTAAAAGTTCAGACATTTACTGTGGGAGAAAGTTAGGGTATGGGCAGCTGAAATTTGAAAAAACTTGTGTATATAGACAGTGGGAGGTTAGAGCTCTCCTGGGGACCTATTGTTGGAAGAGTCAAGGTAACAAGCAATTGGATGATAGCTTCAGGGGCCAGGCAGAGGGACAGGGTTAGTGGATTAGGAAAAATGATTGTGGCTGTGATGTTAAACAATAGTTCTGTGTTAGGGAAAGAAAAGCATGTGCTCATATGACATTGGATTTTGGACAGGCAGCATGGTAAATCAGTAGTGCTGGCTGGGTCAAGAAATTTCAGAACTATCTGTGCTGTTATTCCACACTTATTACAAGTCAGTAAGGAATTGAATAACTCTAATGAAAATGCATAAATGGGGCAGAACTCAGAGCACTTTCAGCCAGTTTATGTCATGCAGACCTGTATGTAGAGTGCAGGATCAAGCAAATAAATAACTTAGCGTCCTATATGAATATCAAAACTACAAAAATGAATTGGACATTGGATTTCAACTGATTTGAAGGATGTGACATCAATATTCGTTAAATTTCATGAGTAATTTTGATCCAAATAAATAAAATGACAAGCCTAATTATCATGACGTTCTCTTTTGATAAAATAAGTCTGCCCATTTGTTTTGAGACAGTGTTGTTGCTTGTCTGTTTTCCAATCTTTCACCACAGGATCAGCAGTACTAACTGCTCGAGGGTGGGGAATGGGTTATAATACTTTTAAATGACAGGGCAGTGGAATGTAGTTTGAGACCAGTCAAAGGCAGACAGCCTCAGCTGCTGTTTATGTGACATTCTGCCACTCGAGCAACAAGGAATGAAGAAAGCCCTTTCGACAGAGGACTTTCTCATGACAAGAAGGTGACATGTCCTGGCCTTAGCTGGCTTCTGAGCTCTCCCGTACAATTCAGAGGAAGCCTGTGCACCCAATGCATGTTAATTATAGTCCAGGAACCTTGAAGGAAAATATAAAAGTGAAAAAAAAATGTAAAAGGAAAGTCACATCTGTGATTGCACATTTTGAAACTGTTATTCCACTGTACACATTATTCATATGTGTATGTTATTCATATGTTATTTAAAGATAGATAGCCATTCTACCACAACAGAAAAATACAAATAACCTATTTTTGTGTAAAGTAATATATTTCATTGAAATTTTCCCTCTCTTGCCATTATAAACAAACCTGAGCACAAACAGTGTAAGATGAATCATTAAAAACTCTGAACTGTTAAATGTTTCTTAAAATATTGCTGAAAAGAGAGACACATTGCTGAAGCTGTTCATCATGCACTCATCAGGACAAAAATAAGACTGCTGAAATATGATATTAAATCAAGAATTTGTATCCTTCTCTTGAATGTCATCATCATTGGCAACAATCACTCACTAAGGAGTCTGATTGTTCTGTGGAGAGGCTTTAGAAGAGATATACCAGGGTGTTGTCAGGTATGGAAGATTTGATTTATAAGGAAAGGCTGGGACTTGTTTCACTGGAGCGTAGGAAGTTGAGAAGTGACCTGATAGAAGTTTATAAGATAATGAGAGGTATAGAGTTGATGGTAGTTGTCTTTTCCCTAAGCTGAGGAATTTCAAGACCAACAGATGTATTTTTAATGTGAGAGGAGAGAAATTTTAAAACGACGTAGAGGGAATTTTTTTTACACCGAGGGTGGTTCACATGTAGAATGAACTACCTGATGAAGTGGTGGATGCAGATATAATTACAACGTTTAAAAGACGTTTGGATGGATATATGAATAGGAAAAGTTTGGAGGGATATGGGCCAGGAGCAGACAGGTGGGACTAGGTTAGTTTGGGATTATGTTCAACATGGACTGGTTGGACTGAAAGGTCTGTTTCCGTTTTGTGTGACTCTATGATCCTGTGGGTCCTTGTGTGGCTGATGAGCTCTACCTGAGACCAACAGCTCTGATCACACATTTGGCAGGTGTTTCCAAAAGGTAGAATTGGTCCTAAGCCTTGAGACCATTGGCGTCCCTTTCCTGGGTTCCTTCTCCATACTTCCTCTTGCCCACAGGTGTTCTTGAAAAATTAAATCCCATCATATAGGAGTTTCCTCTAAATCCGTTTCCCCTGAAAAAAGTCTCCTATGCATTGACCATCTATGTTGCATTTCTTGAGGTAAGCCTTCAAGGAGTCTTTGAAATTCTTCCTTGTTAGTCCTGTGTTTTGAATATCTTCCTTGAGCTTGGTGAAGATGATTTGCTTTTGGAGTCGGAACTCAGGCAGCCTAAGCATATGGCTGGCCCCAGCAGAGTTGGTTTCGGATGATCATGACCCCGGTTCTGGTGCTATTGGCTCTCTCAAGAACGCTAATGTTAGTACGTCTGTCCTCGCAGCTGATTTGGAGAATCCACCTCAAACAATGTTGGTATTTTTCAATAGTCTTGAAGTGAGGTCTATATGTAGTCCAAGTTTTGGAGTTATATAGAAGAGTTGGAAGAATGACTGCCTTATACACAAGGATCTTGGTATCAGCATGGATGTCACGGTCATCGAAGACTGTCATCCTCAGGCTTCCAAAAGTGACATCTATAGATTAGATGCACTGTTGGATCACTGAATGGATCCTTTATTCGTAGGACGAGGGGCATTGCTGGCTAGGCAGCATTTATTGCCCATGTAGCAGTTAAGAGTCAAACACATTGCTGTGGTCCTGGGGTCACATGTAGGCCAGACCAGGTAAGAATGGCAGTTTCCTTCCCTGAAGGGAATTAGTGAACAAGATGGGTTTTTCCAACAATCAATTCACGGTCATCGTTAGACTTTAAATTCCAGATATTCATTGAATTCAAATTCCACCACCTGCCATGGGATTTGAATCTGGGTCTCTGGATTAACAGTCCAGTGATAATACCAGTAGGCCATTGCCTCCCCAACGTCACACCTAGATGAGAGATGGAATCAACCTGTTTTGAGAGTGGGATGTACTTTTGGTTGGTAAATGTGTTCAGATTCCTTGATTCAGAGAGAAATAACTGAAAGAATTTACATAAGCACCTCACAACTTCGGGAAACATCAAGTTCCTACAGTCAACAAAGTTCTTGTTCAGTGTCATTGCTGTTGAAATGTAGGAAACAAAGCAGCAAATTTGCCCACAGCAGGCTTCCATCAAATAGCAATGTGAAAATGCTCAGGTAATCTGTTATAATTATATCTTATTAATATTCACCAATTGGATATGAGCGTCATTGACTGGCCAACATTTATTGCTCATTCCTAACTGCCCTTGAGAAGGTGGTGGTGACCTGCCTTCTAGAACCACTGTAGTCCATGTGCAATGTCCTTCGGGAGGGAATTCTAGGATTTGACAGGACAGTTAAACATTAGTTCCTTTCATCACTGATACATAGTAAACCAAGGTGTACCATCTACAAGGCTCACTGTATTAACTCACCAGTGCCCCATTTACAACACCATCCAAACTCGTGACCCTTCTCTAGAACTTCATTGGGCTTCTCATGAAGAGTCACTGGACCTGAAACATTAAGTCTGCTTTCTCTCCACAGATGCAAGCAGACCTTCTGAATTTCTCCAGCTATTTCTGCATTTGTTTCAAAGATCATTTTATTTTATTCACTTGTGGGATGTGGACGTCATTGGCTGGGCAGCATTTTATCGACCCTCTTTAGTTGCCCTAAAGAAGGTGGTGGTGACCTGCGTTCTTGATGCGCTGCGGTCCACATCTACTCAGTAAGTCAGGCAGTGCCTGTGGAAAGAAACAGAATGAAGGTTTCAGGTTGGTGATCTTTAACCAGAACATTCCAAAGAATGGTCATTGACCTAAAATAGAGAATCTGTTTCTTTCCACAGACGGTTCCTGGCTTGTCAAGCTTTTATAGCAATTTTTGTTCTTATTTCAGATTTCCAGCGTCTACAATACCTTGTATTTGCACAGTTTTCATTTTTTGCAAAACCCCTGAACGCTACCATTCGATCCCAGCCTTGTAGCTCCCCTGAAGAGATAATGTGCGATATCAGCAAGCAGCCCTGATTCAGATCCAGTCCTTTTCCTTTGCTATTTTAAAAGAGCCAAGGGCCCGCTATATCTGAAGAATCTACACTTCTGTGAACTTACTGAACCAAGAAATTTAATACAAGCTCTCAAAGTGAACATTGTTAATGCTTTTTCTGAAGAAGGGTCTAGGCCCGAAACGTCAGCCTTCCTGCTCCTCTGATGCTGCTTGGCCTGCTGTGTTCATCCAGCTCTACACATTGTTAATGCTTAATTTCCAGTCAAAGTTTTGAAGCAGAATAATTCATTTTCCAAGTGAAAGACAGTGGCTGTGTTACATCAGACTGAAAGTGGACTGTCAACACTGGCCAAAATTTATTTAGAAAAGGTTACAGGGAACCCAAGCTGCTCTCTGTGTAACACCTGTTTCACACCACCAGATGCTTAGGGCTTCAACTCACTTGGTGACCTGCTTCAAACCCATCTGCTCCTCTCAGCACAGTTTCTGTTTCAGCTATCAGTTCTCACACAGATACTGACTGTAGCTGTACACTACTTGAGTAAGTGAAGCATTGAGTAACCACAGCATTGTATAGTTCTGGCTGCAATGTCAAGCATGACACTGATTATAGCGACATTACCAGGAAATGGCAGTAAAATTGTATAAGAGATAAAAGTTACTGCAGATGCTGGAGAATCCGAGATAACAAGCATGGGGCTGGATGAACACAGCAGGTCAAGCAGCATCATAGGAGCAGGAAAACTTGACGTTTCGGGCCTAAACCCTTCATCAGAAATGGGGGAGGGGAAGAGGGTTCTGAAATAAATAGGGAGAGAGGGGGAGGCGGATAGAGGATGGATAGAGGAGAGGATAGGTGGAGAGGAGGCAGACAAGTCGAAGAGGCGGGGATGGAGCCAGTAAAGGTGAGTGTAGGTGGAGGGGGTAAGGAGGAGATAGGTCAGTCCACCTGCCCCCACACCTCCTCCCTCACCCCAATCCCAGGCCCCAAGAAGACTTTCCACATCAGGCAGAGGTTCACCTGCACATCTGCCAATGTGGTATACTGCATCCGCTGTACCCGTTGTGGCTTCCTCTACATCGGGGAAACCAAGCGGAGGCTTGGGGACCGCTTTGCAGAAACCATTTCAACTCCCCCTCCCATTCCTCAGATGACATGTCCATCCTTGGCCTCCTACAATGCCACAGTGATGCCACCCGAAAGCTGCAGGAACAGCAAATCATATTCAGCCTGGGAACCCTGCAGCCCAATGGCATCAATGTGGATTTCACAAGCTTCAAAATCTCCCCTCCCCCAACCGCATCCCAAAACCAGCCCAGCTCGTCTGCACCTCCCTAACCTGTTTTTCCTCTCACCCCAAGCCACACCCCCATCTCCTTTCTACTAACCTCATCCCGCCCCCTTGACCTGTCCGTCCTCCCTGGACTGACCTATCTCCTCCCTACCCCCTCCACCTACACTCACCTTTATTGGCTCCATCCCCGCCTCTTCGACTTGTCTGCCTCCTCTCCACCTATCCTCTCCTCTATCCATCCTCTATCCGCCTCCCCCTCTCTCCCTATTTATTTCAGAACCCTCTTCCCCTCCCCCATTTCTGATGAAGGGTTTAGGCCCAAAACGTCAAGTTTTCCTGCTCCTATGACGCTGCTTGACCTGCTGTGTTCATCCAGCCCCATGCTTGTTATCTAGTAAAATTGTATAAATACTTTGCATCTACCTTCACAACTGAATGAATGAATTAGCTTTATCATCACATCTACTCAAATGTGTACAGTGAAAAGTTTATTAGGTGCCACTTACAGTGCCGTCTTAGACACAAAGTAACCCAGGTACAATCTTTAGTTACAGATTAGAGAAATAAAGAAAATGAAAGTTACATTACAGCTACAAAAACAGAAGTTGCTGGAAATGCTCAGCAGGTCTGGCAGCATTTGTGAAGAAAAAATCAGAGTTAACGTTCTGAGGAAGGGTGACCCGAACCGAAACGTTAAGTCTGATTTTTTTCTTCACAGATGCTGCCAGACCTGCTGAGCATTTCCAGCAACTTCTGTTTTTGTTGCTGATTTATGGCCTGCGCAATTCTTTCAGATTTTACATTACAGCTATACGCAGTATCACCCGAGATCAGAAAAACGAGAAGCAAAGTTTGAAAGACAACCATCACAGTCTCTCTCCAAAGGATCTCTGCAGCAGACCAGCACAGGGGGCCTCCAAGTGGTCTGCATAATGGCTGCCACCACATTCCACGTTATTGCCAGTGACTCCTCTCCAGCCGCTGATGTCTCTGCAGACCATCGATCCCATTTCGGAGGCTCTAGTAACTCTCAAAATTGCTAAATAATTGAGGTAAAAATGAAGGGATGATATAAACACACTTTAAAAACACTAGAGAAAAAGTACGAAGCGAACAAAAGGGCTAAAGGTGGATAAATCCCCTGGACCGGATGGAATTTATCCAAGAATTTTAAAGGCAGTAACTAGGCATAATGGATGCACTAGAAATAATCTTTCAGAAATCATTTAATCCTGAAAAGTCCCAGACAATTGGAAAACTGTCAATGTAACACTTTATTTAGAAAAGACAGGAGACAAAAGAAAACAGACATTGAGAGTCTATCTTTAAGGGAGGCAGAATGGTTTAGACGTGAACTCACTGGACTTTAGAAGAATGAAAGGTGATCTTATAGAAACATACAAGATACTTAGGGTCTAGGACCAAAGGATATATCTCAGAACAATGGGTTACATACTCAATACAGTGATGAGGAGGAATTTCTTCTCTAAGATTAGTGACTCTGTGGAATTCTTTACTACAGAGGGCTGACAAGTTTGGGACATTAAGGTGTATGCAAGGCTGAGGTGGGCAGTTTGTCAATCAATAACAGTATCAAGGATTATGAGGAAAAGGCAGGAAATTGGAGTTGAGGATAATCAGATCAGCCATGATCTCATCGAATGACACAACACACTCGATGGGCTGAATGACCTACTTCTGCTCCCAGATCTTACGGTCTTATGTTCATAGTTCTACATGATATTAGGCCAAGATTCCTGTACCTGGATAAGACTTAAATGGAATTCTGGCAAATTTATTGGCTGCAAAAGATCCAATTGTACTATTTGAAGATCAGAAAGTCCTTTTGGCTTATTCATAATTCACAACAAGTTCACAAAGCAAGGTAATATAGACACATGAATGCTATTTATATCTTTTCTATCAACCCATTTCTGTGACTAAGTGAACTCTGTAACATTTTCATCCTATTATAAGGAGAGAAAAATGCTTCTGAACATCCAAATATTGAGGCACTTCAAATATGGAGGGATTCTCAAATTATTTTATTCTTTCTCCATGATGAGGATGTCACTGGCTGGGCCAGAATTTATTGCCTTTTGCTCATTGCCCAGAGGATAGTTAAGGGTCAATCACATTGCTGTGGCTCTTGCGTCACACATGGGCAAGACCAGGTAAGGAATGGCAGATTTCCCTCCCTAAGTTACTTCAGAATCCAGACGGATTTTATACAAAAATTGATGATACTTCAATGTTCACCATTACTATGAGTAGCTTTCAAATCCAGATTTATCAATTGAATTGATTTTCCACGAGCTGCCATGGTCATATGTTGAACCAATTTCTCCATTGCATTAGCCTGGTCCTCTGTGTTACTAGTCCAGAGGCTAGATTATGTCTCCAGTCCCTCACAACCCAAAATTAGAGTCTTCAGGATATTAAAACATTGTTCAAACTCTGAGCTTAATGCCACATCCACTCCATCACAAAAGCCATGTCCTCCCATGGTAATAAAACTACTGATTTGTACTCATACTAGCATTGACTTGATCAGCTGGAAGGTTTGAAGGTTTCCCTCTGTGCCATAATAGCTCTACAACTCAATGACTCAGTCTACCTTCTACAGAAACCGTCATTCTGGTATTCCAACATTCTTCTGGCTGCTGTTCTTTTCTCAACCCATTGTAAACTTCAACTCCTCCAAAGCGGTGCCTATTGAGTGCTTCTTATAGATTACCATAATTCTCGTTGGCCTACAGTTTCCTTCTCCACCACCTCCAAACTCTACTCTAATGAGCATTCATGTTGTGCAACCCTCTACCTCTCACTGATAAGAGATAAAAGGTACTGCAGATGCTGGAGAATCCGAGATAACAAGGTGTGGGGCTGGATGAACACAGCAGGCCAAGCAGCATCATAGGAGCAGGAAAGCTTGATGTTTCGGGCCGAGACCCTTCATCAGAAATTCTGATGAAGGGTCTAGGCCCAAAACGTCAAGCTTTCCTGCTCCTATGATGCTGCTTGGCCTGCTGTGTTCATCCAGCCCCACACCTTGTTACCTCTACCTCTCACTGTCCCCTTTGACCCACAACTGCCAGCCATATCACAAACTTTCTTGGCCCCAGGCATTTCAACTCCCTCCTTTTCATCTCTGAACCTCTGTCTCCTTTAAAACTGCCCTTAAAACTTACATCTTTGACCGTGCCCCTCTAATATCTCCCTTTTTACGCCATTAGAAGTGTTTTGGGATGTTTTCCCCATGTTAAAATGACATATAAATGCAAATTGTTCTTAGTCTTTCAGGAAATAATCTCTCTACATTTCCTTGGTCTCTCTGCCTGTTACTTTTCCAATTGATTTTGTTACTTCTTAAATTTGCTTTCTTCTCCCAATTTGTATTACCTTATTAACATTCCATTTGACACTAACCTGCTGGAAACTTCCTGAAGTCTTTTGCAGGCAAAATTGATCAAAGTTCCTAGATTGTGTGATCCAAAGAACAGTCATCTTGGATCCAAAAGATTAACTGTGTACCTCTCTCCACAGATGCTGCCAAACCTGCTCAGTTTCCCAGGCACTTACTGTTGTTACTCCTTCTTTTGTAAATAAAATTCAAAGTTTGATGGCGGGTCAAATGCATCCCTGCATGCTAATTTAAATAATGTTCAACTGTGCAAAGAAAAAACTTGACGGACTGTCAGTATTTGAAAGGAATGACTTGGTTCTGCACTCTGATATCTCAGTAGTCATAACCACAGTTCCGCAACTATTACATAAAAAGAAAACTGCATCATTTACTGACAGTGAACCTGAATTTTAACTCCAAATACACCATGACAGAAAAAAAAGATGCCAATAACAAGACAAAGTAAAAAGATTTATTCTGTCACTGGAACTTCCAGGCTTAAAATCATAACACATGGGTAGCAGGAGTATGCCAAATGGTCCGTCAGCCCTGCTTCTATCATTATTCAACTAGAAAATGGCTGAATATCTATTTTAAATTCACTTTAGCATCCTCTGCTACCAACTCCATATCCCTTAATTCCCTTAGTGCCCAAAAACTCAATCTTTAAGATGCTTATGAATTTAGCATACAAATTAATTCAAACCTTTCCAGGCCTCTGCAAGAAAAAATGTATCTGTCTAGTCTCAATCCAAATGGCGTGACCCTTTATCTTGAGACTATGTTCCCTAGGTCAATACTGTCCAGCTATGGAAAACCATCATTCAGCATCCACCCAATGAAGCCTTTTAAGAATTGCTTATCTTGTAGTGACATCATCTCTCATTGTTTGGATCTCCAAAGAATATTGTTGTAAAAGATAATGGTTCTGCAGGAGTTAATGGTAATGTTACATTGAGTTCCACCCATTCTGTTAATATTGAACAGTGTGCATTCAATTCCCTTACCAGCTGAGATTACCATGATGGTCCCAATCTGAGACATGGTGACCCTCAGGTTAATCCACTGCCAGTCATCTCTTTCTAATGAGAGAGCAGCCCTATGATCATCTGGGATTCTGGAGACTTTGCTTTTACCTTTTGCATAGTCTACGACTGGAGGCCGTGAGTTCTACACAATTCTTTGTAGGGAGCAGATGTACTGTCTACATCTCACAAGAGTCCAAGTGATTATGCCTCACAAAAGACATGATTGTGTCATGCAATAAACCATCTTGTCAATTCGGAACATTGCACCTTCTGTAAAGACTCTGTAGTGATGTATTCTCTGCCACTGATCATTAGACAGGCCCTGGGTAAAGTACAGCTAAAGAGAGATTGTTGACAGCGTACTACCTCAAACTATCTTTACTTTGAGACACGCGCTGGTAGAATCAGCAGGCATCGCAGAGTACTCTACTCAAACTTTCCTCACGGCAAGTCCTCTCGTTGAAAGAGTCAAGTGAGTGAATTTTTGTTGCAACCCTTGCAATGCAAGTATATCCCTCTCAGCAGAAGAAGGCCAAACTGTAGTGCACTCAAGACTCCTTGTCACTGCTGATCTCAGCTGAAAGGCAGGGATAGGGTGCTGTTGGTTCCTCTGCACATCGTGGGATGGTGAGAAGGAAATATTTCCCTCAAAGTGTTCTGATAATCTCCATTGAGATGTAACGGTTGCGTCAATGCTGGGTCAAGTCAGCGACAATCAAGCTCTGCCATGACATCCCCTAGAGTAAAATAGCCATTGGACATCAGCCATCCAGATCTGTAGCCAAGCATGAGCCAGTGGCTCAGGAGACTTGGGGGAAGGCAACGGATGTAGGAGATGTTGTGGGGAGGAAATTAGAAGATAAAACAGGAAGATTCCACAGCAATATCCAAAATGGGCCACTGACATTTGGTGAGATTCGGCAAGAGCGATTATACTTAATGCATTGAGCAGTGATAACTGCAAAGCTTTATACCTTGAGGTCCGGATTTTGCACTTGAGTGTTATGCTTGGAAGTGTCCTTGTGTACAAGGGATGGAGAGAGAGGGAAACAGTCTTGCTGCAAGGAATTCAGCGCTTGCAGCCAGTCTGACCTTAACTGCAGGCAAATGTACAACCCACTCCTTCAAGCCTGTGAAAGCCACGCACCTTGTTTATTGGTTTAACTTAGGGGCAGCAGTGAAAGGCAATATTTTTTCAGCCCGTTACGAAGAAGCCAAAGCAAACATCTTTTTTTTCTTCAGAAATCTCTCAAATTAAAACAAAATATTAACCTGCCTCCCTGCCTGATAGACACGTACAGTATATCATTGTCCTGACTAATCTAATTTCATTAATGTGATCTTGTGGTCATTTCTTGGCAGGTTAACTACTATTATTTGTGGCCTCATCAAAGCCAAGTATTAGCAATAAATTCCATTCTACGGAAATTAAGGTATAAATAACATCCCACCTTTCTGCCACATTGGCTTATTATATCTATACATTTAATTAAATGAAGGCGCAACGACATTTATTTGATCCCTACTTGCTTGTTAATGGCAATAAATGGCAAAGAGAAAGGAGGGAAAAACCATTATTAGGTATTAGTCGCTTTACATCAATAATTTGTAAACCGTCCCGGAACAGTCAAGTTAAGAGTTCAGACAAGTCATTCAGTATTTATTCCCTGATACTTGTCGAGGAAGAGAACATGTCTTATATTAATTGGAGACTTTTAATGCTTCAGTTCGAATTCAGATGTCATGGCTCCTATCGTTTATAACCTTAGTTTCTCAATTCTCCATCGGAAGAAAGTGATATTGATTGTCATAACCTGATGTTCGAAATCTCACCTTCCCCCCAGCACCTTGATGACATCCACATTATGATTTAATTTCATTAGGCTCCAATGAAATTGCTCTAGTTCTGGTCACCATACTTTAGAAAAAATGTGAGAGTCCCTGGGACAGTGCTGAGGGAATTTACCAGGATGGTTCCAGGGATTGGGAAGGTTTCATTACCATGTAAGGTAGGCTGCTGGGTCCTTGAAGAGATTGACAGATGATTTGATAATGGTGTACAAGTTCATGACTGGCTGTCGAAAAAGCAGATGAGGAAATGCATCCCGTTAGCTGATGGTACTAAGGATCATAGATTTTAAGATTTTGGGTGAGAGATGCATGATGGAATGTGACGATGGACCTTTTTCACACAGGAAGTGGTAGTAACCTGGAGTTCATTGCCCATGAGAGTGGTGAAAGTGAAATCAATCATTTCAAAAGGAAATGGATGGGCACTTGAAAGAAGCAAAGTCGCAGTGTTACTGTGCTCAAGTGGGAGAGCGAGACTGAATCAAATGATTGAGGGGGAATTTCACAAGGTCTTCATGAACCAAATGGCCTCCTTCTGCATCATAAATGATTCTAACTTTATGACCATTTGGAGAATGATTGCAAACACAGAGTGAAATAGAGTATGTTCATTCAAAAGAGGATTTAGAGCCTTATGATAAACTATTTTCTAGTCATTTATTTAGATTTAGGTAGGAAATAATCTGAGGCATGAGCACCAATTTGTCAGCCTGATATCCCCTGTGTGTTACATGCACAACATGATATCTCATTCTATTGACTTTATTGAAGTTACGGGTCAGACCAGAAGGAAAGATCAACAAATAGGATAAGGCGACAGTTTAATCTCAGATTTGGTTGTGACATATGCCGATGTTGTTTTGTTGTAACGATCTCAGAATGGTGCTGTACGTTTAAAACAATGAGATGATATTTGCATCATGTGATGGTCTAGAATTATGGAATCCATTTTACCCTCTGTACATTCAGTCAGCAGTTAAGCAAGTAATCAGCCAATTTGCTAGTCAGTCTGTTAGTCAGCCAGTCAACTATGTATATAATGTAACAGTAGTGTAAGTAAGCATATAACTCAAACTGCAAATGTAAATCTGAAATATTATATTAGAATATAACAAGAAACAGCCTCTGTGGAGCATTCTTAATGAACCTATCCAGCACAGCAGCTGACCGTCCATATCACTTGCTATGGCTCATCAAGGGTTAAGCTACTTTACAAAGTATACTTGGTTTGATTTGGAAAACCAAATGAGGAGTTAATTTTTTAAAACATTTGCTGTTTCAAAGGATATGGGAATCATCAGAAAAGTCAGCATTTGATGCCCATCATTAGTTACCTTTGAACTGAGTGGTTGGCTAGGCCATTTCTGAGGACAGTTAAGGGTCAAGCGCATTGCTGTGGGTCTGGAGTCACATGTAAGTCAGACCAGCTAAGGACAGCAGACTTCCTTCCCTCAATGACCTTAAGGAAATGAATGGGTTTTTACGATAAATGTTGATAGGTTCACGATCACCATTACTGAGACTAGCTTTCAGTTGTGAATTTCCTTCTTAACTGAATTGAATTGTTACCAATATTATCAATATGTACCCAATCAAAGACTCATACAGTCATTGAGATATACAGCACGGAAACAGAGCCTTCAGTCCAATTTGTCCATGCCGACCGGATGTCCTAAATAAATCTAGTCCTATTTGTCAGCATTTGGCCAATATCCCTCTAAACCCTTCCTATTCATATACTCATTCAGATGCCTTTTAAATGTTGTAATTATACCAGCCTCCACCACTTCCTCTGGCAGTTCATTCCATACACACAGTACCCTCTATGTGAAAAAGTTGATTCTTAAGGCCCTTTTAAATCATCCCCCTCACACCTTAAACCCATGCCCTCTAGTTTTGGGCCCCCCCACCACAGGGAAAAGACCTTGTCTACTTACCCTGTCCATGCTCCTGATGATTTTATAAACCTCTATAAGGTCACCCCTCAGCCTCCGATGCTCCAGGGAATATAGCCCCAGCCTATCCAGCCTCTCCCTATTGCTCAAACCTTCCAACCTTGGCAACATCCTTGTAAATCTTTTCGGAATCCTTTCAAGTTTCACAACATCCTTCCTGGTGAATGCTAGACCACCACCATGTTTTAGTTTCCTTGACATCAAATAGGTTGGAAAATCAGCCTTTGCATTTCCGCAGACACTTTGGCAGCTTCAAAAAGCACTTAGTGGGAGATAGAGGGAATCTTTCTCTGGATCTATGCTTTCTCTCTTTCCTATAACTATTACCATTCCCCTTGCCTTTTGTGCGAAGAGGATTTTCAGCTCTAATCTTTACCCCTTCCAACTTCCCGAGATGTTCCTTTCTCTTTGACTTTTACTGCCCACTTCTTTTTCAACAGAATAAAACCCATTACTTTTCCACAGCCATTTTCATTTCTGAAGAAGAATCTTCTTGGACTCAAAACATTTACTTTGCTTTTCTATCTTTGCAAATACTGCCAATCTTTGCAAACCCTGCTGAGTTTCTCCACCACTTCCTATTTTTATTGTCGAGGAAATAACGTGAAGTTTTATGCTGTAGTTATTTTAATTCAGAATAAAAGAACAGAACAGAGCAAATGGAGCTCATCCATATTTTTAAAAAAATAGAAATTAGAAGAGAAAAAAGAAGAGATACAACATTAGCTTATTTATAAATACACATATGTTTGGGAATAAAGGTGAATGGTGAAAAAATTTCTTTTGTTCTGGGAATGCCAAACCTGTGTGGTTATGGAGTAGCCAGTATTCACCATCTCTGAGATACAACAGTATGTACAATGGAGACACTCAGAGCTCTATAAAACGCAATTAATTTATTAAGTACTTAAGTAAATGATACATGCCTTTAACTACTAGAGATATCTCAATCACTGTCCTTCACAACCCTGGGTTCTGTAAGTAACCCCAGGCTGGAACTCTTCTCAATGTCTTCACTATGCCTCCTGAGGAAGGGTATCTCTTGCGGTATCTCTCTAGAGTCCTGCTGAAATCAAGAGCTTCCTGGACTGCTATTTATATAGTTCAGACCCACCAAGTTAGCATTCCAATTTCCTTATTTGGAATTGCTTGTGAAACTAGACCAACTCCAAATGATTTTACCATATATAGCTTGCAAAGGTCGAACTCCTTTGTTCTCTGCAAATCCGTCTCTCCTTTTATGATCACAACCATAACTTAGCCCCTGGTTGGTCTTCACGGCAGCTGGAATGTCATTCTGTTCATTTTTCCTAACTGCAGATTGAACTTGGACACGGTAACCTATTTACTTGAGAGAACCACTTTCGACAATAACTTCTGAATAGCTTGCAGTTTATTTATTCTCGTCCACCGTAAAATGTCACATTGATTCCCCTATCTTTGGCCTGATCCAACACCAGTAATGGCTGTTTCTTGCCTGCTCTGAATATTATTGTATTACTCACTGCAGTCATTTTGAGAAAGGCACATCAGGTAGGTTTACTGCCACCATCCTCTTTTGAGTTCAGGATATAAATGATCTGAGTGGCCTCATGTGGTAGAAAAAAGCCTTTTAGTCATCATCAAGAAATGGCTCTTGTCTTGCACAGTATGTAATTTGTTGCATGGTGGCTATTAGGTGCTATTAGCTGTTAAGACTAAAAGGGAAATCTTGATGGCTTTACTCCTTCAAAGTCCACAACTATTCCTCTGCCTGAATCCATATGATATGCTTAATGCACAGTCAGGCCCATACAAATTAGTGCAGCAAGTATAAGCTCTGTTTCTGGAATGGGAGAATAGAGACTGGGCAAAAGATAGAACCAGAACAAGGAGAATGGTGTACATTGTGCTGAAGTGCCAGTGTTAATGGAAAAGGTACCTATAATTTTGTTCTTTAAAGAATAGAATGGCAGATACCCTTCCATCAAATGTTTAAAAGATAATGAGCAATATTGCATTCCACCATCATAAAATGTTTTTGAAGGTTTTTTTGCAATAGATTTGTTAGTTTTCCTTATATATCTTATGGTTTCATTGCAAGTGAATATCGGTATCTTGTGTCAGTGTACTGACTTCTGTTGTATATGACCTCTGTGCTACAGAAAACTTGTAGGTTTTAATTGTCATTAATTTGAGGCAGGATGGTCTCAATAATTCTCATCAACAGGTGGTCTTGTGGCTCAGTGGATAGTGCTTCTTCCTCTGAGCTAGAGGTTATCGACTCAAGCCCTACTCCTGGACATTGCCACAGGATGGAGTGTGCATGATGCAAGCCTATTCAGCCAGCCTGTTTAACCTTACAATACTTCCCAATAATTTCTGAGATGGGGGAAATAGTATATGTGAAGATCCAAAAACCTGCAATTACCATCATTCTCTTGGCCACATGAAGAGCTTAATTTCGGGAAGGTAGCTTGACCAATGAGAAATATCAACCTGGACCAAGCCATGTTTCTGTGTTCACTTGCTGAAAAGTGCTTTGATCTGAATTCTGGACAAGAATTGAGTCTGAGTAACTTATCCTACAACCGATGGATAACCACTGTTTGGGTTCACGTATCCAGCAATGAAGGATTGTGTCTGTCTTCATTGGGTACTTCTGGGCCTGAATTGTATTTCTGACTTTTCAGGCAATCAAGGAGATGGAGAATAGGGCAGGAAAGTGGAGTTAGGTAGATAATTTGTCATGACAGGAAAGGTATCCAGTGGAAGAGGAAGAAAGAACCCATTTTGAGTCAAACTTTTAGAAGAAGAGATGTAACAAAAGGGAAAAATTAGTTACAGCAGCAGTATGAAGGGAGTTGAGGCTTAGTTCTTTCTAACCTAGGGAATTAGCCATTTAGCTTTTATCTGATTGGGCCAATTATCTAGGCTCATTGGCAGAGTTTCCTTATATAATGTACATAAAGCAAGTAATAGCAGATAACCATTCGTGACTAGTGACATTGCCTTTATACTTGTGAAGGATCAATTAATTAAACAGGGGGGCTGCACCATTGGGAACTGACTGAGCCTTTTTTTTGAAAGGATTCTGATTAGCCTTCACATTTTTCACAGTTTGTTGGCCATTTCTTTTGAAATTTTATGCAGTTTTTAAAGGTTCAAATGTTAGCTCTTGTCCATGTCTGTCATTTAGGGATCTGGTTTCCAGACCTACCACAATGAGGGAGCTGAGTTAGGAGTGTACACAGTTGTAATGGTAAGATCAGAGACACGCTGTAGGTTAATGTCTATAATCTACTGCTGAGAATTCAGCTCTTCCCTACAGTTAAAATCAAAAACTGCTCAGGGGCGGTCTGCAGAATAATGATCACACAGCACTTCCAGGACAATTATGTCATATTTCATCTGTGACCCTAGCTCACAATCTTACCCAATAAGATGGCAGAGGAGCAGAGCTCCTGAGACACTACTTGTCTGCTCCAACTACTTCTCTTTCGTCTTTTCGCGCTTTTTTTTTCTTTTAGTTTTTTTAAAGCTTTTGTTTTCTCTACTTACCTTCTGGAGGGAACTTGGTCAAGGAGGCAGTGACAACAGCAGCTGAGGCCCTGGAGCGGGGGCTTTGGCAGTCAATCACGAGGCACTTGGCAAACTTGGGCAGAACTCTGATGGTCGGCAGTGAGATGGCTGTTGAACCCTGATGGCAGTTGGCGTGAGGATCTCCCACAGTGTGGGAAACAGATCAGGTCCAGCGCAGGGGAGAGATCAAGCCCTCATGGGGAGTGCAGGCCGTCTTGGGGAATGCCCAGCATGGAGCGACTGCAGGTCAATAGCTAAAGAAGGATTGTAATTTTGTATTTGACTTTATTTATTTATTTATTGCTTTATATTGAGAATAACTGTTCTGTTGCACTTTAAACTTATCTCTTTATTTTTCTACTTGTAGCTAGGATTTTGTACTTAGGTACTTCGTACCCGAGATGGCATCAGAAGTGGTAACTTTGCGTACATTTTTCACTGTACTCATGTATCCCTGTACTTGAGTAGACATGACAATAAAACCTAAAACTTAATTCCTAATCTTAGCCACATCATTACAGAGGCCCCAAATACAATGAAAGCTTTAGCCTTGGAGAGGAGATAAGAGGATGCATTATTGTTAACCCTTTACTGAGTGTCTCCAACTGATGGAAGTTTATATATCGCCTTTCCTTCCACATGGTCATTGAAAATCTAGGGAAAGCACTAGCCAAGGGAAATAAACTCACTGCTCACCAGTTAAGAATGTCTGTGACCAAGTAATTTCTGGATTTCAGAATTTTCCTGATTATGCAACGAAGTTCTGATGCCTAACCCTGAAAACTAAGAAAACACCATCCATCTGTGTGGTGGGGAGACGGTGGCATAGTGGTAATGTAACCAGACTAATAATCCAGGCACCCAGGTCAGTGCCTGGGAAAATGGGTTCAAATCCTGTGACAGTAGCTGGTGCACTTTAAATTCAAGGGGGGCATGGTGGTTCAGTGACAAGTACTTCTACCTCACAGCTGCCAGGTTCAATTCCAGCCTCAGGCAGCTGTCTGTATGGCATTTGCACATTCTCCCTGTGTCTGCATGGATTTTCTCCAGCTTCCTCCCACAGTCTAAAGACGTGCAGGTTAGGTGGATTGGCTATGCTAAATTGCCCAATAGTGTCTAGGGTAGGAGATGGGGTGGATCTGGGTGAGATGCTGTTCAGAGGGTTGTTGTGGACTCAATGGGCTGAATGGCCTGCTTCCACACTGTAAGGATTGTATGAAATATTTACCTGAAATGTGAAACAATGATATAACAATATGACACAGTATTCAAAGTTGTTTTACTTATCCAAATATTCCATTTTCATATTTTCACTCACAGGGTGCTGCAGTAAAGTGGATGCTGACATCAAGGGAGTGCTCAAAAACTACAGATAATTGATGTTTTACAAAAATAGGCCTCCAGACTGGAGAGGTTACAGCGTAATCGGACTTCATCCCTTCAAATCAACTTCCAAACCCTCAATGACTTCCACTGAGAAGGACAAGGCCAGCAGATACAAGGGAGCATGACCACCTACAAGTTCTCCTCCAAGCCACTCACCATCCTGACTTGGAAATATATTTCTATTCTTTCACTGCCATTGAGTCAAAGTCCTGGAATTCCCTCCTTAATGGTATTGTGGTGCAATTCGTAAATGGACTACAGCAGTTCCAGAAGGCAGTTCACCACCCTCTCAAGTGGTCCCACGAGTGAATAAATGAAAAAAAAGATTAAAAATGGAAGAACACAAATCAAATATGTGTTAAACACAAATAGAGCTCTGTCCTGATCTATAATATTGTGAAATTTCCAGTTGTACTTCCCACACCAGTTACACTCAATTAATGTAACACTTTTTGTTAATCATTCTTGGATAATGAACATTGCTAACAAGTTGAATATTGATTCTCCATCTCCAGTTGGCTTGTTGAGAAGATGGAGGAAGGGAGATGAATTTGCTTTCTTGCCCCTCTGCTGTCTTCTTGGTGAAGGTGTCCCTCCAACACCCTCCCCCGCCACCCCCCAACACGGTGTATTATTCCTGCCTTTGAATCTTTTCCTGCCGTGGGTGATGTTGTCAGCCGAGCACAGAGTGTTGCCATCTTGAAGTCGAACAACTACATAGAACATAGAACATTACAGCGCAGTACAGGCCCTTCGGCCCTCGATGTTGCGCCAACCTGTGAAACCAATCTGAAACCCAACTAACCTACATTATTCCATTATCATCCATATGTTTATCCCACGACTATTTAAATGCCCTGAAAGTTGGCGAGTCGACAACTGCTGCAGGGAAGGCATTCCATGCCCTGACTACTCTCTGAGTAAAGAATCTACCTCTGACATCTGTCCTATATCTATCACCCCTCAATTTAAAGCTATGTCCCCTCGTGCTAGCCGTCACCATCCGAGGAAAAAGGCTCTCACAGTCCACCCTAATCCTCTGATCATCTTGTATGTCTCTATTAAGTCACTTCGTAACCTTCTTCTCTCTAACGAAAACAGCCTCAAGTCCCTCAGCCTTTCCTCATAAGACCTTCCCTCCATACCAGGCAACATCCTGGTAAATTTCCTCTGCACCCTTTCCAATGCTTCCACATCCTTCCTGTAATGCGGTGACCAGAACTGTACGCAATACTCCAAGTGCGGCCGCACCAGAGTTTTGTACAGCTGCAAAATAACCTCATGGCTCCGAAACTCAATCCCTCTACCAATAAAACCTAACACACCGTACACCTTCCTAACAACCCTATCAACTTGGGTGGCAACTTTCAGGGATCTATGCACATGGACACCGAGATCTCTCTGCTCATCCACACTACCAAGAATCTTACCATTAGCCCAGTACTCTGTATTCCTGTTACTCCTTCCAAAGTGAATCACCTCACACTTTTCCGCATTAAACTCCATTTGCCACCTCTCAGCCCAGCTCTGCAGCTTATCTCTGTCCCTCTGTAACCTGCAACATCCTTCCGCACTGTCCACAACTCCACCGACTTTAGTGTCATCTGCAAATTTACTAACCCATCCTTCTACGCCCTCATCCAGGTCACTTATAAAAATGACAAACAGCAGTGGCCCCAAAACAAATCCTTGCGGTACACCACTAGTAACTGAACTCCAGAATGAACATTTCCCATCAACCACCGCCCTCTGTCTTCTTACAGCTAGTTAATTTCTGATCCAAACCGCTAAATCACCCTCAATCCCATGCCTCTGAATTTTCTGCAATAGCCTACCGTGGGGAACCTTATCAAACGCTTTACTGAAATCTATATACACATCAACCACTTTACCCTCATCTACCTGTTTGGTCACCTTCTCAAAGAACTCAGTAAGATTTGTGAGGCATGACTTACCCTTCACAAAACCGTGCTAACTATCCCTAACCAAATTATTCCTTGCTAGATGATTATAAATCTTCTCTCTTATAATCCTTTCCAACACTTTACCCACACCGAAGTAAGGCTCACTGGTCTATAATTACCAGGGTTGTCTCTACTCCCCTTCTTGAACAAGGGGACAATATTTGCTATCCTCCAGTCTTCTGGCACTACTGCTGTAGACAATGACGACATAAAGATCAAAGCCAAAGGCTCTGCAATCTCCTCCCTAGCTTCCCAGACAATCCTAGGATAGATCCCATCCAGCCCAGGGGACTTATCTATTCTCAGACTTTCCAGGATTGCTAACACCTCCTCCTTATGAACCTCAATCCCGTCTAGCCCAATAGCCTGTATCTCAGTATTCTCCTCGACAACATTGTCTTTTTCATGTGTGAATACTGGTAAAAAATACTCATTTAGCGCCTCTCCTATCTCTTTGGACTCCACGCACAACTTCCCACTACTGTCTTTGACTGGCCCTAATCTTACTCTAGTCATTCTTTTATACCTGACATACCTATAGAAAGCTTTCGGGTTTTCCTTGATCCTACCTGCCAAAGACTTCTCATGTCCCTTCCTGGCTCTTCTTAGCTCTCTCTTTAGGTCCTTCCTGGCTAACTTGTAACTCTCAAGCGCCCTAACTGAGCCTTCATGCCTCATCTTTTCATCAGCCTCCTTCTTCCTCTTGACAAGAGAATCAACTTCTTTAGTAAACCACAGTTCCCTCGCGTGACCGCTTCCTCCCTGCCTGACAGGTACATACTTATAAAGGACACGCAGTAGCTGTTCTTTGAACAAGCTCCACATTCCAATTGTGCCCAGACCCTGCAGTTTCCTTCCCCATCCTATGCATCCTAAGTCTTGCCTAATCGCCTCATAATTGCCTTCCCCCCAGCTATAACTCTTGCCCTGCGATATACACCTATCCCTTTCCATTGCTAAAGTTAACGTAACCGAATTGTAGTCACTATCACCAAAGTGCTCACCTACTTCTAAATCTAACACCTGGCCTGGTTCATTACCCAGTACCAAATCCAATGTGGCTTTGCCTCTTGTTGGCCTATCTACATATTGTGTCAGGAAACCCTCCTGCCCACATTGGACAAAAACTGACCCATCTAAAGTACTTTAACTATAGCGTTTCCAGTCAATATTTGGAAAGTTAAAGGCCCCCATAACAATTACCCTGTTACTTTCGCTCCTATCCAGAATCATCTTTGCTATCCTTTCCTCTACATCTCTGGAACTATTTGGAGGCCTATAGAAAACTCCCAACAGGGTGACCTCTCCTTTCCTGTTTCTAACCTCAGCCCATACTACCTCAGTAGACAAGTCCTCATCAAACGTCCTTTCTACCACCGTAATACTGTCCTTGACTAATAATGCCACACCTCCCCCTCTTTTACCACCTTCCCTGATCTTACTGAAACATCTAAACCCCGGAACGTGCAACAACCATTCCTGTCCCTGCTCTATCCATGTCTCCGAAATGGCCACAACATCAAAGCCCCAGGTACCAACCCATGCTGCAAGTTCACCCACCTTATTCCGGATGCTCCTGGCATTGAAGTAGACACACTTCAAACCACCTTCCTGCCTGCCGGTACACTCCTGCAACCTTGAAACCTTATTCATGACCTCACTACTCTCAACCTCCTGTACACTGGAGCTACAATTCAGGTTCCCATCCTCCTGCTGAATTAGTTTAAACCCTCCCGAAGAGCATTAGCAAATTTCCCCCCCAGGATATTGGTACCCCTCTGGTTCAGGTGCAGACCATCCCGTTTGTGGAGGTCGCACCTACCCCAGAATGAGCTCCAATTATCCAGGTATCCGAATCCCTCCCTCCTGCACATACCCTGTAGCCACGTGTTCAACTGCTCTCTCTCCCTATTCCTCGCCTTGCTAGCACGCTAGCACGTGGCATGGGTAACAAACCAGAGATAACAACTCTGTTTGTTCTAGCTCTAAGCTTCCACCCTAGCTCCTTGAATTTCTGCCTTACATCCACGTCCCTTTTCCTACCTATGTCGTTGGTGCCTATGTGGACCACGACTTGGGGCTGCTCCCCCTCCGTCTTAAGGATCCCGAAAACACGATCTGAGACATCACGGACCCTGGCACCTGGGAGGCAACACACCAACCGTGAGTCTCTCTCGTTCCCGCAGAATCTCCTATCTGTCCCCCTAACTATGGAGTCCCCAATGACTAATGCTCTCCTCCTCTCCCCCCTTCCCTTCTGAGCAACAAGGACAGATTCTGCGCCAGAGACCCGTACCCCATGGCTTACCCCTGGTAAGTCATCCCCCTCAACAGTATCCAAAACGGTATACTTGTTATTGAGGGGAACGGCCACAGGGGATCCCTGCACTGTCTGCCTGTTCCCTTTCCGTCGCCTGACTGTAACCCGTCTACCTTTTTCCTGCACCTGAGGTGTGACTACCTCCCTGTAACTCCTCTCAATCACCCCCTCAGCCTCCCGAATGATCCGAAGTTCATCCAGCTCCAGCTCCAGTTCCCTAACGCGGTTTCCAAGGAGCTGGAGTACGGTGCACTTCCCGCAGATGACGTCAGCAGGGACACTAGTGGTGACCCTTACCTCCCACATCCTACAGGAGGAGCATACAACTGCCCTAACGTCCATTCCCATTGTTCTGAATTCTAAAAAACAGACTATTGGAAAAAAAGACTAGTAACTTACCAAATCGGCACTCAGAACTTTTTTGGTAAGAGGAGGAGGATGGGTGGGACACACTACCTTAGTAGTGTTTCGGGTAAAGCAACCGCCCAAATATATTACCTCACTTACTCAACCGTCCCGCGTCTGCTCCTGCTCGACGCGCATTCCGCTTATTCACGAGGTAAATTTTTAAAGGTGAACCTTACCTTCCCAGGCTGCCCTCGTGCCTCCTTCCGGACTCCTGCCGCTGAGACGACCAGAAGCAGAAATTGGGTTTAACTTTTAATTTGGGACAATGGGTAGGTTCATGAGGCAGAGGATCTTAATTAGAGAGCAGAAAACTGGCCAGATATCAGCTGGGAGACATGACACTACTGAGGCAGGTAGGAGACAGGAATTAAACCTCCAACTGAAGGTCAGAGTCATAAAGTAACAGCACCTAGGGAAATTTAAATGAAGGTTAGATGATTGATCTATTAGCATTTAATGCAGGATTTAAAAGAGGCCAGAAGCTTTCCTCTGGCTTCAAAAATGATTGGTCCCTTTAGGCTTCTACCGGCAGGAGAACCCTCCTGGGTCCAATGGAAAACTCCAGCAGGTACCACCAGCAGGATTTGAAGTTACATTAATCAATGTCAGTGCCAGCAACAGTCAGGCACATGTGTTTTCTGACCCACCTTGCTTAACTTGGTGCCTCTATAAAATCGGAAAGCTAGACCCAATCAACTTGGAATTGCTCTAGCAATATCTCCAATGATTTATGTTTTTCGTTCAGGTCACATTGTCATCTTTTTGCCTCTGGGAGCAATTAAAACCATGCAATAATAAGTTGTCAAAACACAATATGGTAAGAAAATATGACTTGATCAATTCCTGCTTATCATTGTTTCATGGAAATTAAAGAAGGTTAAACACAATTTTTGCATGCACCCTTTATTACTGAGATCTGTAATAGATCAATTAGATTCTTATAAACCTATATCAATTCCATCAAGTTCTGAGAGATTTGCAACAATACAGGCAGTTTCTGTACACAGTCTTACTGCGTATTAGTCATTTTCACCTAAACTTTGCATTCCAACATAGCCGCTATAAGAAAAACTAGGTAAAGATATTCTAAACTTTGATGTTTTCTACTGAGTTACAGTTAATCTTTTTCATTTGCTATCTCCTAATTGATATTATTTTCTAGATCCTTGCCACCATCAGCTCTTCTTCGTTTTTAGACTTCTTTGCAATCTTTTGACTTAATCCAATCTAAACATCTCTAAATAACTAATTATCTTCTCAAAGAAGCACAGGGAGTTGTAGCAAGTGTCTTGGTCAATATTTATCCCTCAATAAACATTACCATAAAACATATTTTCTGGTCATTATCACGTTGGGAGTTAATTGTGGGCTGTTCTTTTCCTTATATTATTGTAGTAACTGCACTTCAAAAGTACATCATTGGTTTTGGAATGTCTTCTAGTCATGAACTTTTTCTAGTAAATGCATTTTTTATGTCTCCTACTCTTTCCAAGTTTGTACAACTGAGTTTCAGAAGGTGACCAGAGGCAGAAATGCCCTGAATTTTCCATGGCCAGCAGTTGGTTCACTGTGGTTAATTAAGAATCATAAAGATAAAATCAAATTGAAAAAAAAAACAATGTGGCAAAGATTAGTAGCGAACCTGAGGACTGGAAAGGTTTTAAAAACCAGCAAAAGGTGATCGAAAGTGTTAAAAAGGAGGAAATAAATTATAAGGGGAAACTAGCAAGTAATATAAAAACAGACAGTAAGAGCTTCTTTAAGTATATGAAAGGGAGGAGAAAGGCCAAAGCAAACAAAGCTCTTAGGAAGTGAAGCTATGGAAATAATAATGGAAGACCAGGAAATGGCAATGTAGCTGAATTAATACTTTGCAGCAGGCTTCATGTGAAATAACATAAAAAGCTCTCCAAGATCACTAGATCCACGGGCAAAAGGTAAGGAGGAAATAGTGAGATTAAGCATTGCTAAAGAATAAAAGTACTAAGCAAACTAATTGGACTAAAATATAATAAATCCCTGAATCTGACAGGTTATAGTCTAGGAGATTAAGGGAAGTAACTTCAGAGATAGTGGTTGAACTGGTAGTAATCTTCCAATAATCCTTACATTCAGGAAAGGCCCCAGAATATTGGTAAACTGCCAGTATTACACTGTCATTCAAATAGGAAGAAAGAAAAAATATTGGCAGATATAGGCTGGATAGATTAACATCTGTTGTGTGAAAAAGTTAGTGCCTATTATAAAGTCTGTAACTGCAGAGAGTTTGGAAACACATAATATAGGTAAACAGGCATGGCTTCATGAAGGGGAAATCATGCCTGACAAATTTACTCAAAATCTTTAAGGAGATGATAAGCATGATAGATAAAGGAAAACCAGTAAGTGTAATATATTTGGATTTACAAAAGGCATTTGATAAGGTCCCACATGTTAGGCTGCTTAATAATATAAGAATCCATTGTCTTAGAGATACGACAGCATCATGGATAGAAGATTGATTGCCTAATAGAAGAGAGAGAGTTTAGATAAAAAGAAAGGAAGTCTTGCTGAAAATAGGCAAGACTCTATTCAAGGCATAACCAGAATACGTGAACAGTTTCAGTCTCCTTCTCTAAGAAAAGGTATACTGCTGTTGGAGGTAATCTTGAGACTGTTCACTAGGTTGATTCCGAATATAGAGAGATTTTCTTTTGAGGAGAGTTTGAGTAGGTTGGCCCTGTATTCAATGGTATTTGGAAGATTGAGAGGCAAACTTATTGAAACATACAAGCTTCTTAGAAGACTTGGCAGGGTAGATGTGGAGAGATTGTTTCCCATCTCATGACAATCTAGGACACATGGCATCATCTCTTTAAGGGAGTAGGGGATAGCCCATTTAAGATGGAGATGAGGAATGTTTTTCTTTTTCCAAAAGTCGTGAATCTGTTGAATTCTTAACCACAGGAGGCTGTTGAGCCTGGATCATTAAGTATATTCAAGACTGAGTTTGTCAGATTTTTAATTAGTAAAGGAACCAATGGGCGTGGGAAAAGTACATGAAATGGAATTGAGGATTATCACATCAGCTTGATCTCATTGAAAAGACTCAGAGCAGATTCGATGGGTTGAATGACCTACCTCTGCTCTTATGTTTCATAATATGGTGGATTGCTGTCAGGCCATATTTAAGGAAGCCAGGTTACAACAAAAGAAGCTATCCATGTAGTCCCACCTTCCAACAAAGAGTCACACAGGAGTAAGAGCCTCTCTCCCTCTCAGATTGGGAGTTCCCTACATTAGCCAGTATAAGGAGGAGGGGTTTTAGTGGCCCATCTGCCTGGAGAGCAACACTCCATTTCACACTTTGAGAAACCACTCCTCTCTCCTCAGGAGATGGTTTACAAATGGACACTGACTGACTTATGGAGGGATTATTTTGACAGGTCTTTAGGTTGCACAATTTTAAAGATGTGTCCATCTCAAATTTTTCTTCTCTCTTCCCTACCTGCATCAACAGGTGACAGCACCTTCAGTGCTAAAGTTTTAAGAGACTCTTCACCTTGAACAGGCCTGCACTGAGTTGAATTAAAACACATGCATGGTCTCTAGTCATTAATCAGCCTTCCAAGCAAAACTTGATGCTGTGTAAGATCAGAACCTAGGTATTATCCTGCTCTCCTGACACTAGAACAAAAATGTAGCCTGTAATTGTCATTAATACCTAGTGGTATTATCACTGGACTGCTAATCCTGAGACCCAGGTAATGTTCTGGGGACCCGGTTCACATCCCGCCATAGCAGATGGTGAAATTTGATGTCAGTAAATGTCTAGAATTAAGAATCTAATGATGACCGTAAGTCCATCGCTGATTGTCAGGAAAAACCCACCTGATTCACTAATGTCATTTCGGGAAGGAATGTGCCATCCTTCCCTGGTCTGGTCTACATGTGACTCCAGACCCACAGCAATGAGGTTGACTCTTAACTGCCCTCTGGGCAATTAGGGATGGGAAACAAATGCTGCCCAGCCAGTGATGTCCTCATCCTGTGAATGAATAGAGAATAAAGATTTCTTGTCCAAATGTCCTTCAATCATGTTGCACAAATGGAAAAAGACTCAAATGTAAACATGATACTTCCAATTGCTTTAATGCAGCATAATGCAATGTTAACACAATTACGAAGATGACAGTAGAGCATGTTCTAACAACACTATAATTCATCATGGTGTGCATTTATCCAGTGTGTGTTGGTTAGCTCTGTTGGCTGGACAGCTGATTTATGATGTAGAATGGCCCACAATAAGTTGGCCATTAAATTCAATTCTAGCACTGGCTGAGTTTATCATGAAGGACCCTCCTTCTCAATTTCTCCCCTTGCTTGAGGCATGGTGACCCTCAGGTTAAACCACCTTTCATCCATCCCCAGTGAGACAGCAGCCCTATGATCTGGTTGGGCAATTGCGACTTTTAAGATCCATTTGGTAGACTTGTGGCCATCATCTACTTTTCTAGTGGGGGTCTAAAGGGCCTGGTTGGTCTTGTGTGGTAGAGAAGAAGTGGAGGCTCTTATTTTGTCCAAGATATAGTCTATTGTGTGATAGCAAACAGGTACCATTTACATTGTTATGATAAGCATTGTTACTGAGACTATGAGGCAGACATTAAATTTGGGTCTTACTCCTTCAAAGCCTGAAGCTCTTCTACATGGGCCCAGAAGAGGTCAGCACGTTGGGTGGTGTTTAGTGTACTCCTCAACATGACTCCTTCAGAAACCTATGCCCTTATACAACAGTGTGGCAGTAATGAGGTAGTAATCCCGATGGCCTGGGATCACAGGGTCAAATATACAATGGAAATGAAAATTTGTGATTTTGATTATATCACTAATTGACGTCAAAACCTTTAATGAAGGGGGTCTGTCATCCCTGTCAGTCTAGTCTAAATGTGCCTGGAGACTACCAAATAATGTGATTGTCTCTGAACTACTCACAATGGCATTCAGGGACGGTAATGTATGTTGGCCTTATCAATGACACCCACAACCCATGAATGAATAGAAACTATGGATTAGGCATATGTAGATTAGTTCATGTTAACAGTGAGTTTCCTTTAAAAATATATTTCATGAAACATTTCCCTTCTCTTTCTAACACTTATTTGTTGACTCTGTCACTGTTTACACAGCAAAACAGCACTGCCGTTTTTGAATCGTCTTATGTGTCTTCATTGTGCGTCCAACTGCAACAACATTCTGTAGCAAGAACTTAAAATTCCATGACAGATATTAAAAGCATTTGTTCTGTTGTTCTCTTGCCTCTGGACAATTTGGTGTTGCCTTTGATTTATCAAAGTTGTCCTGCTCGCTCACTTTGTGCCAGTTTGCCCGTACATCAGTGTTACCACCACCACAACACACTGTCTGTCAGGACGTGTCACTGTGTTGACTTTGCAGTCCACGTGTGCTGTAGCATAGCAAGCAGTGACAGGGGTGTCACAAAGATTAGTTGCTCACTGAGCTCCAGGATGAAACTTTTGAAGGCTCAAGTGTCACCTCAAAGGCAAAAATGAACAATCTAGTTCTTGGCACTCACTAAACCATCAAGTTGAATAAACGTGAAAGATGTTCTCAGCTCAAGCCCAAAAACAATTAAAGGCATGCAAAACAAATGGAGTACGGTTCCATCGAAGTGAAAGTTAATTCATGGGAATTCAGTAAAATTCAACACAGAAACTCGAGTCACTGTCATAACTTGAATTTTATAAAATAACGTTTTATAAGTTGGCCATTAAATTTGACAACAATGATTTGTACTTATATAAAACCTTGAGCATAGGTCAAAAGACTTGGACAAAGAGATGGGTTTGAAGGAGCGTATAAAGAAAACGAGAGTGATGCGACTTGAAGAGAGAAGAGAATAAAGCTTCGAGGGCTGTAAGCTTGGTCACCAATAGTGGAGCACTAATCATTGAGGATGTGAAAAATACTGGAGCTGGAGGAATGCAGAGATCTTAAATGACAAACAAGCGTCTTTTATCTAATTGTCTATTCATGAAATATATCTTATTAATACAGTAAGTCTGAACATGAATGACTTTAGAGATGGGCAGGTCACCCTGTCAGTTGCATGCGGTAATGTAACTCTTTGTTATCCTCTGGTCAGACCAGCATTTAGTGCCCATCCCTAACTGGCCAATAACTAACCACATTGCTCTATGTCTGAAGTCACATGTAGGCCAGTGTAGGTAAGGAGGGCAGATTTCCTTCCTTAAAGGTTATTAGTGAACCAGATGGGTTTTTTTTGACAATTGACAGTAGTTATACGGTCGCCATTAGATTAGCTTTTAATTCAAGATTTTTGTTGAATTCAAATCATGTTGGGAAATCAAATGCATGTCCCCAGTAGACCACCATCTCCTGAACCATGTATTACTGCCATGCATTTAATATCTGTAGAAAGCAGGGGTTTTAATAAAGGTCTATTAAGTCTTTCATTACAATATTACCCACAGTCTTATAGTGTGGGAGCTAAATATTACCTCAATAGATTTGAATTCCCTGCTGAAGTATTAAAAAAAACTCACTATTGTATTTGAAACAAATTGTGGAAGGCAACAAACATCACTGGCCACAGCACATAGAAATTTTCTGCCATACATGACGAAATCAGATGAGCTTTTACAACAGGGGTATAATGATTAAACACTTCATTCTGACACAAATTCTTTATTCTAGATCTATTTATTTAACTGAATCTGAACTTAATGCTGAGCCCAAGACACAGTAGCGTTCCCCAAGTGAATGGGCAACATGGCGGCACAGTGCGTAGCACTGCTGCCTCACAACACCAGGCAAATGTGTTCAATTGCAGCCTTGGATGACTGTGTGGAGTCACATTGCACGTTCTCCATGTGTCTGTGCAGGTTCCCACCGGGTGCCCCGGTTTCCTATCACACTGCAAAGATCATAGAATTGCTACAGTGTGGAAACAGGCCCTTCGGCCCAACAAGTCCACACCAACCCTCAGCACACCCCACCCAGACCCATCCCTCTATAAACCACCTAACCTACACATCCCTAAAAACTATGGGCAATTTCACACGGCCATTCCACCTAGCCTGCACATCTTTGGACTGTGGGAGGAAACCGGAGCACTCAGGAAACCCACGGAGAATGTGCAAACTTCACACAGACAGTCACCCAAGGGTGGAATTGAACCCAGGTCCCTGGCGTTGTGAGGCAGCAGTGCTAACCACTGAACCATAGAAGGAGTGCAACATAGTCCAAAGATGTGCATGTTAGACAGATTGCACATGCTAAATTGCCTTGTCATGCTTGGTAATGTGCAGGTTAGATGGAAGTGAGTCCCAGTGCAGAGCGAGGGGAAGCAAGACCCGGAGCAGTGCGAGGGGAAAACATGTCCCAGAACAGCGCGAGGGGACGCACGTCCTACATCAGCTCGAGGGGTTGTGTGTCCCATAGCAGAGTGAGGGGGAGCATGACCCGGAACAGCGTGAGGGGAATGAGCCTTGGAGCAGCGTGAGGGGAAATGAGTCCTGGAGATCCGTGAAAGGAAAAGCGAGTCCCAGAGCAGTGCAAATTACCTTGGTGCAGTTGAGTGTCTAGCGCAGCAGACTGGACGCTTGGAACGGAGCAGGGATGTTGTTGGGCTGGAGCCTGGTATGGGAGGACAGACTTTGTGCTTGCTGAACTGCTGCAATGTAATGTCGATCTGAAATTCTTTACCGGACTCTAATACCAATCCTTTAACTATGTTATAATCATCTTATTACTAATTTATTTTTTAGACTCTGTAAGTAATGCTACTATTTCTCCTTTTATCCTTCTTTTGTATCCAAGATTGTACCTAGCTCCTTGTACCTAAGATGGCACCATTAGAGGCAGCCATTGTAAAAACTTCTCATTGTACTGCTGTACTGGATTACATGTGACAATAAAAGATATTCTATTCTAATATCTTGCATGAACACCAGAGATAAATTTTATTGAACCTTGTTTCTCTGATGCAGAATATAGGGCACCACCATTAACTATCACTACCGTGGTCCATCTACAATGGCTGAGGAATTCACTTCCCGAAAAATTCCACTTAAAAAAGATAGCAGAGAACAGGTAACTACAATCTGTGTGTAACACCAGAGAGAATTATTACTTTGGGAAGTGAGGTTTAGGGCAGTAGGAAAACAGTGTTAGGATTACCCCTAAGTGTTTTGGAACCATTCTGTCAAACGTACTTGTATTCTTCTGGCTCCCATAATTTCATAACATTAATTTATTGTTTGCCATGGTTGAGAGTTTAACAGCAACACTGTTAATTTATATGTGCATGTTGTGCTAAACATTAGCAACAGCCAGAAACTCATCCTTTTGTCTTCTACCTCACTATTTAGCTATAGAATCCCTATGGTGTGGAAACAGGCCATTCAGCCCAACAAGTCTACACTACCCCTCCAAAGAGCATCCCACCCTGACTCATTCCCCTACCCCTGCACTCACCCATGTCTAACCCAAACATCCCTGGACACTATGGGCAATTTAGCATGGCCAATCCACCTAGCCTGCACATCTTTGAACCGTGGGAGGAAACTGGAGGACCCGGAGGAAACCCACACAGACACAGGGAGGATGTGCAAACTCCACACAGACAGTCGCCCGAGGGTGGAATCAAACCCAGGTCCCTAGTGCTGTGAGGTAGTAGTGCTAACCACTGAGCCATGGCGCCACCCTCCCTGAGTCCCTGCACACGCACCTTCAGTTCTCTCTATCTGCAATAATCCAACAGCTTCTAAATTACAGGTTTATCAGATTGCAGAGAAACGCAAGGATGCTAGTGAACTTGGAGAAATAAACAGTGATATCTTGAAGAATGTCCACATTACAGAAGAGGAGGTGCTGGAAGTCTTAAAACACGTTAAGGTAGATAAATCCCTGAGACCTGGTGACGTGTATCCCAGGGAAGCTGGGAGGGAAATTGCGGGTCCCCTTGGTGTGATATTTGTATCATTGACAGCTACTGGTAAATTTCCCAAAGATTGGAGGGTGGCTAACGTTGTGTCATTATTTGAGAAAGGCTGCAGACAAGTGCCTAGACTGTTGGGCCTAATGTCCATGGTCAGTAAGTTCTAAGAGGGGGTTCTGAGAGACAAGATCAACAGTCTTTTTGGAGAGGCAAGGACTTGTTTGGGATAGGTAGCATGGCTTTGTGTGTAGGAAATTGTGTCTCACCAATTTGATCGAGTTTTTTGAAGGGGTGACCAAGAAGGTAGATGAGGGCAGTGTGGTAGACATTATCTATGCAGATTCAGCAAGGAATTTGATAAGGTCTTGCATGGTAGGTTGTTCAGTAAGGTTAAATCTCACAGGATCCAGGGAGAGTTAGCCAATTGAATAAAAAAATTTCCTTGATGGTAGAAGACAGAGGGTGGTGGTAGAGGGTTGTTTTACAGACTGGAGGCCTGTGAGCAGCATTGTGCCATAAGGATCGGTGCTGGGTCCACTATTATTCATCATATCTGTAAATAATTTAGATGAGAATTTAGGAGGTATGGTTGTTAAGTTTGCAGATGACACCAAGACTGGTGGTACAGTGGACAGTAAAGATGGTCATTTGGAAATGCAGAGTTTGATTTAGATAAATACAAGGTGATGCATTTTGGGAAGGCAAACCAGGGCAGGATTTAAACAGTCAATGGTAAAGCCCTGTGGAGTGTTATTTAACAAAGAGATCTAGGGGTACAGGTTCATAGCTCCTTGAAAACAGAGTCACAGGTAGACAGAGTGGTGAAGAAGGCTTTCAGCATGTTAGCCTTCATCGGCCAGAGCATTGAGCATAGGAATTGGAATGTCTTACTGTAGCTGTACAAGATGTTGGTGAGGTTACATTTCGAACACTGCATGCAGCTCTGGTCGGTCTACTACAGAAAGGATATTATTAAACTAGAAAGAGTGCAGAAAAGATTTACTAGGATGTGACCTGGACTGGAAGGTTTGAGTTATAGGGAGAGGTTGGATAGGCTGGGACTTTTTTCACTGGAATATAGGAGTCTGAGGGGTGACTTTATAGAGGTATATAAAATCATGGGAGGCATAAATGAGGTAGATAGTTGACAGCTTTTCCCCAGGGTAGGGGCATCTAAAACTAGAGAGCATAGGTTTAAGGTAAGAGAGGACAGGTACATGTATGGGATAGATATGGAGGAAAATGAACCAAACGCAGGCAAATGGGATTAGTTTAAATTGCGAAAACTGGGTGGTGTGAGCAATTAGGGCTGAAGGGCCTTTTCCTCTGCTGTAGACCTCTGTGACTCTAAGACTCGATAATCATCACTTCCCAGATTTGATTCCTCCATTCTTTGAGCCCATTTTGAACGCTCCTGAGAATGTTTTGGGGTCACTTTATTATCTTTGACATGCCACATAAATTCAAATTAGTGCTCAGTTGTCAGGACATGTAGTTTGGAACAAGCTGGTTGTATTTTTCAAGTTTCTTGATGCTCCAAATGCTAGCTTTTCAATGGTATTTCCACTGCACCTTATCTACACTTGCACTCTTTCCAATAGTAAGGTCAAAATATAATGATCTGAAGCTGGATCCCTACAGGATTTTGTTCTTCATTCTTTCTTCCCTCTGGAGCACTAAGACCAATTATATTGTATGCATCAAATTATTAATAGTCATATATTAACCAGTGGGAAATTGCTGTTTTTCTTTATATAGGTCACATTGCATAACAATCATGCTTTTACTGTCCCATGTGAGAGATTCATATTCGCTGATAAGACTAACCCAGTGTAACTCACTTGCTGCCCTCAATTGCGCAGAGAGAGTCACTTTGCAAAATAAAAAAGAAAAAAGGCAAGTGCTTCAGACATGTATGTTTTGTGCTCCCCACATGTTGTGAAGCTTTTTTTAAAATGTTGGCATTTTGCAAGCTGGCTTGAGCGTTCTCAGTAACTAGCTCTTGCTTTCTCCGTAGTGCTGGTTCACAGGTAAACCTCGTTGCAGTGCCCCACAGTGGAAACTACAATCTAAGCAGGTTCACACAGCTTAAAACATAAGGTTTACTTTATGGCTGGAACCACCTTCTGTTCTGTTGTGAGGAGATGTCAAAAAGGGGGGCTGTTGCTGAGTCAGCATGGGTGATCGGGCACAGGTGCTCACATGAGATCATGCCTGGGTATTACCTGCCATCTATCTCTCAGTCCAATTTGACAGTATCACCCCTCTGAGAGATAGAGATCAATACTTAATGAGAGAGATATATATAAATATTTTTCTGACCAAGAGGAGAAACCGGAGAATTTACAAACACCTGCCAATTGCCAGGGAAGCAATCGATCTCTAACTGATCTCTGGAAGATCTGTCGGAAATAGAAGTGGGAGTAGGTCATTCAGCCCATCGGGTCTTCTTCTGCATTCAAACAGATCATGGCTGATCTTCTATCTCAAAGTTATTTCTTTGCATTATCTTCATACTCCTGGATCTCTTTAATATTGAGAAATCTATTGGTCTCTGTCTTTAACAAACTCTATAACTGAGCCTCCAAAAAAAATTCCAACGATTCACCACCTTCTCAGTGAAGAAATTCCTCCTCATCTTGGTCCTTATTGAGGCTGTGCATCCTCGTTCTTAACAGCACCCCCCCCAACATACAACACCCCAGCAGAAGAAATATCCTCCCTTCGAGCCCTGTAAGAATTCAACATGTTTTAATGAGATCTCCACTCATTTGTCTAAAATCTAGGCATGCCCAGTCTGTTAATTTCTCTTCACAGGATGACCCCAGGAGAATCAGTCTAGTGCACCTTTGTTGCACTCCTTCTATGGAGAGTGTATGTTTTCCTTTGTAGGGAGACCTAAACTGTGTTCAATGATAATCACATCATATTGGCATCAAGACATGACCACTTGCAATAATTGATACCAATTGGCAGCAGGATAATTGACTGTGGATGGCCTGTTGGAATGCTCTTGCTTTTATGAATTATAGAATCCCTACAGTGTGGAAACAGGCCCTTCAGACCAACAAGTCCACACCGACCCTCAGTGCATCCCGCCCAGACCCATCCCCCTTTAACCCCCATAATCTAGGCATCCCTCGATAACTATGGGGCAATTTAGCATGGCCAATCCACCAAACCTGCACATCTTTGGACGGAAACCAGAGTATCCAGAGGAAACCCACGCAGACGTGGTCAGAATGTGCAAACTCAGCAGATACAGTCACCCAAGGCTGGAATTGAACCCAGGTCCCTGGCGCTGTGAGGCAGCAGTGCTAACCACTGTTCCACCCTTATAAAGTCCACCTTGCCCTGAGAAAATGTTACCCAGCAAGCCAAGTGATCCAAAATAACAGAAAAGGCTGTAGATTCACAGATGGTCCTCAGGCAACAGATAAAAGGAGAGTTACATCTCCATTCCAAGTATGGAAGCCTATGTTGTCTTCAAATGTCAGGAGACTTGCTGTGTGCCTTGAGTATTTTCTGACTTTATTTTTTACCTAACCACCAACTGAAAGGCACCGTCACCACAAAGTCAGATGTTTCCTCTCTTCTGTTTCAATTTATGCAAACCGAAATAGGACATTTTCTTCCAGTGCACAGTAACTCTAACAGGTTTCCAAAATTTGCCATGTTTTTATGTACGGAACGTACAATCTGAACCAGGAGTAGCACCAGAGATGTACACAGACTGGGATTTCCCAATCCACAACTCCAGAGTCTGAGGACGTGTGTCAACTCATACTCACTGTCGGAACTGCCAGTGTAATTATTCCAGGAGATTTAAAAATGAGGACCTGTCTTCCTCCTGGGTGGATACAAAAGATCCCACCGCTTTATTTTAAGGGGCACAGGAGTTCCCCCTGGTGTCCTGGCTGCCAGTCATTCCTCAACAAATACCACAAAAAGACATTTGTTAATGCCATTTGATAAACTGACAAAAATACATACCTCAAACACCACTATCCATCACAAAGTCCAAGTATTTAGAATCAAAATTAGAACTAGGTTTTATTGTCACATGTACACAAGTACGGGGATGTAGGAGTACAGTGAAAAGTTTACAATGTCGCCGTTCATGGCACCATTTTAGGTACAAGTTACCTAGGCACAAAATCTTAGATAAAAAGTAGAAAAATAAGGAAATAAGTTAAAAGTTTCAACATTACTGTTCGTCTAAGTACAAAGTAGTACATAAGAACTAAAGTTAAGTTCCAAATTTCAGTCTTTCTTTAGCTATGGACTTACAGTCGTTCCACGCTTGGCTTTCACCACGAGGACTCAATCGCGCCCCCACGCTGAGCTCGATCCCTCTCCCCCCACCCCGCGCTGGGCTCGATCCCTCTCCCCCCCCCCCCCGCGGGGCGCGATCCCTCTCCCCCCCCCCGCGCGGGGCTCTCTCTCCCCCCCCCCCCCCTACCCCTCACCGTACTGGGCTCGATCCCTCTCCAGCCCTGCGCTGGGCTCAATCTCTACCACCCCGTCCCCCCATGCTGGGCTCAATCCCTCTCCCCCCCCGACCGTGCAGGGCTTGATCCCTCTCCCACCCCATGCACGGCTTGATCCCTCGCCCCCCTCGCGCTGGGCTCGATCTCTCTCCCCCCTGC
>JAHRHZ010000223.1:11098274-11176040 GCA_024137785.1 Ginglymostoma cirratum
CCCCCCCCCCCCCCCCCCAACTCCCGGCGCTGGGCTCGATCTCTCTGCCCCCCTGCGCTGGGCTCAGTCTCTCTCCCCCGCAACTCCCGGCGCTCGGCTCGATCTCTTCCCCCCCCCCCAACTCCCGGCGCTGGGCTCTATCTCTCTGCCCCCATGCTGGGTTTGACCTCTCTGTTGCGCTGGGCTAAATCTCTCTCCACCTGCCCTGGGCTCAATCCCTCTCCCGTGCTGGGCTCGATCTCTGTGATTTATTCTGTAAATAAAGTATAGCAGTGATTTTTATTTCTTTATTCATTCACAGGACGAGGGCGTCGCTGGCCAGGCAGCATTTATTGCCCATCCCTAAATGTCCAGAGGGCAGTTAAGAGTAAACCACATTGATGTGGGCCTGAGTCACAAGTAGGCTCGACCAAGGAAGGATGGCAGTTTCCTCCCCTACAAAACATGTGTATACCTTCTGCATTACATTTCCATTACATATTGTACTTTTACATTGATTTCATGAGGTGTGTTGATGTTTTTACATAGATTTTTGAGCGATGTTGCTGTTTTGAAGTTTTTCTAGGTTGGGATTTGTCCAACAGTTCCATTTGATAATGGTATGTGTGTAGGCAGGAAAAGCACAAAAAGGGCAGTCCAGGTCCCCAGCAAATGGAGAGCTGATAGCAGTATTTCTGAAAGATTCATTCTTTTCCATGTGTAAATCTATTTACCTGTACTCAATCTAATAACAAGGTGTGGAGCTGGATGAACACAGCAGGCCAAGCAGCATCATAGGAGCAGGAAAGCTTGACGTTTCGGGCCTAGACCCTTCATCAGAAATGTTATCTCGGATTCTCCAGCATCTGCAGTACCTATTATCTCTCAATCTAATAATCCCTGACAATGTCAATGATTGCCATTAGATTCTAACTTTTTAACCAATAAAACTTATGTCAACATTCACTCCACTGACTATACTTCACAAAGTACTTCCTTAAGTATAAATTGCTTCTGGCCTGAGGCCAGGAAAGGTACTATATGAATTCTGTCTCGCCCCTTCTCTTTCCCGTCTTTCTCACTCTCTTTCTTTCTTCTCTCCCCATTTAAAAAACCTTCCCTGATCCCTCTGTCATCACCATCATCCTCAACCTCCCAAAAATCATTAATTATATTTATGTCACACAATTCTGTACGGCCCTCATGTGTCAGAAGTCTTTGAACTTATTTAGAGTCCACTCACAGGTTTGAAACTTTGTCAAAATCATTTTTTATGCCATCAATCACATCTTTCAGCATCTTTATTAGCAGCATTGTCTCTCCTTTGCTCCAGCTCAATGTATAAATACCTGCCTGTTTCGTCCCTCTTTCGAAAGCTTTCTCAATGTATTTGAGCATTTCAGAGAGCACCTCCAACTCCCTCAATCATTAAAAATGAGTGTCATCTCGGGTTTCCCATAAGTTACAAATGATCACATTTTATACTCAAGGCTTCAATGATATTCACCAAGTGGCTGAAAGATAAATACATTTTTAAGAAGCCTATAAGTATATATAACAATGAATGTGGTATCACATTCACATAACATTTAGCTCCTTGTTCTTTACAAATAATAATATAACAATGAGTCTACGCTGCTCAGACCTAAGGACTTGTTCGATCTCATAAAATTCCATGTCACTGGTCATGCGTTCTGTGGGCCCTTGTGCAGTTGATGAGTCTAATCCTAGAGCTGCATCTCCGATCGCACATTTGGCAGATGTTTCTAGAGGGTCCTTGGCTTTCAGATTGCTGGCATTCTCTTCTTCAGTTCCTTCTATGCATTTCCTCAAGGAACTGTGTCCCTTCATAAAGGAAATTCCTCCAAGTTGGTTTCTTCTGAGTGAGAGTCTTCCATGCATTGGTATTGATGAATGAATTGATCTAAATTGAATTTGATCATTGTTCCAGGCATTGGTATTATGACACTCAACTGTTTTCTGCACATAACAAAGCTTTTGGCCTCCTGCTCACAAAGTTTTGGGTTCAAATCCTTCTCACAGAGACCAGGCTGACCCTCCAGTGCAGTACTCAGGGATCATTATGTAGGTCCATGTGCCATCTTCCAAATCAGACATTAAACTGAGATCTACCTGCTCAGACAGGCGTGAAAGGGAAGACGATGACCTAGTGGTATCATTGCTGGACTGTTAATGCAGAGACCCAGTTCTGGAGACCTGGGTTCACATCCCGCCATGGCAGATGGTGGAATTTGAATTCAATAAAATATCTGGAATTAAAAATCTAATGATGACCAGGAGTCCATTGTTGATTGTTGGGAAAAACCCATCTGGTTCACTAATGTCCTTTAGGGAAGGAAACTGCTATCCTTACCTGGTCTGGCCTACATGTGAGTCCAGATGCACAGCAATGTGGTTGACTCTTAACTGCCCTCTGGGCAATTAGGAATGGGCAATAAATGCTGCCTAGCCAGCGATGTCCTCATCCCGTTAATGAATAAAGGAAAGAAAGGTGCCACGCTATATATTTTGAAGAAGGGCAGGGTTTCCCAGCAAGCATTTATCACTTAGCCCAACATAAAAAATGTGAAGTGATGCATTTTGGAAGGTCGAATTTGAATGCAGAATACAGGTTTAATGGCAGGATTCTTGGCAATGTCGAAGAACAGGGGGATCTTGGGGTCCACATCCATAGATCCCTCAAAGTTGCTACCCAAATTGATAGGGTTGTAAAGAAAGTTTTGTGTTGGCTTTCCTTGGCAGGGGAATTACGTTTAAGAGCCATGAGGTTATGCTGCAGCTCTATAAAACTCTGGTCAGACCACACTTGGAATATTGTGTTCAGTTCTGGTCACCTCATTATAGGAAAGATGTAGAAGCTTTAGAGAGGGTGCAGAGGAGATTTACCTGGATGCTGCCTGGACTGGAGGGCAGATGTTATGAGGAAAGGTTGCGGGAGCTCGGGTTTTTTTAATTGGAGTGAAGACGGATGAGAGTCACTTGATAGAGGTTTACAAGATGATGAGAGGCATTGATAAACTGGATTGTCAGAGACTTTTTCCCTCAGCGGAAATGCTTATTATGAGGGGGCATAGTTTTACGGTGATTGGAGGAAGGTATAAGGGAGATGTCAGGGGTAGGTTCTTCACACAGAGAGTGGTGGGCGTGTGGAATGCGCTGCTGGTGGTGGTAGTAGTGGAGTTAGATAATTTAGAAACTTTTAAGCGACTCTTGGGTAGGCACATGGAGGATAGCAAAATGTAGGGTATGCAGGGTAGATTGATCTTAGTAGGGTAATAGGTCGACACAACATCTTGGGCCGAAGGGCCTGTACTGTGCTGTACTGTTCTATGTTTTATGCTGTTACGATGAAATATAAATTATATTATCATTACCCAATGCTGTCTGTGAGAGTTTGCTATATTTCTTACTTTACTGTAACACAGGATTAAAGCACACAGAATGCATACAAGTTGCAGCACAATAGTGCGTCACTCCACCTGCAACAAACCTATGCATATATTTATGAAAAGCGTATCTAAAGAAATTAACTTTTCGCAATGGCTGACATGGCCCAGTTCACCAGACAAAGAAAGGGAAACCCATCTAGAGCTCATCTCCTGGTCATGGAGCAAAGATTACTCCTGACCAGTGTGAGGAGCTGTGAAGGGGGGGGAGCTGTGTTCCTCCTGTCGCTCCACCATGATCTCCAGCCACCGTCACCATTTTGGGAGACACCAAGAGAGCCTTCGAGCTGTTTTATTCAAGGTTCTCGCTTCTGACTCAACCACCAATTTAATTCACGGAGTTCCCCGCCTGCCATTGGTAATTAATAATCATTGTCATCATCAGTCATCACTTTCTAATGAGCAGTGTTGCCCACCTAGGAAATTCCATGTCTTTAGTCTATGGCTCTCTTCATGGCTAATGATCTTGCATCTCTCACCACACATTTAGCAGGTGTTTCCAGCAATTTCAGGTGGAATTGGTCCTTGACCTTGAGATTGATGGCACACCTTTCTCAGATTCCTTTCTCCTGACTTTCTCTTGCCAAAGAGTGTTCTCAAAAAATTATGTCTCTTCTCCAAGTTAGTTTCTTCTGAATGAGAATCTCCCAAGCATTGACATCTATGTTTGTTGAGAGAGATCTTCAGGGAGTTTTGAAATGCTTCCTTTGTCCACATAGCTGCAGAACTCCTTGGCAACCACATGGAACAGTTGCAAAAAGCAGTTCTCACGTGGAAAAAAGTTTCACATAAAGTAGTGAGGAAGCTGATGATGATCATATTGTATAAGGAGATTCATCGAGTCATAGAGTCATACAACATTGAAACAAATCTTTCAGTCCAACCTGTCCATGCTGACCATGTTTCCCAAACTAAATTAGCCCTATTTGCCTGCGTTTGACCCACATCCCTGTAAACATTTCCTATTCATACACCTGTCCAAATGTCTTTTAAATGTTGTAACTGTACCTACACCTGTCACTTCATTAGGCAGTTCACTCCACATACAAAGCACCCTCTGTGTGAAAAAGTTGTTCCTCTCATCCCTTTTAAACCTTTCTCCTCTCACCTTAAATATATACCCTCTAGTCTTGAACTTCCCCAGCCTAGAAAAGATCTTTGCTACTTACCTTGTCTCTGTCCCTCGTGGTTTTATAAACCTCTATAAGGTCACCCCTCAAACTCCTATGCTCCAGTGAAAAAAGTCCCAGTCTTTTCCAGCCTATCCTTATAACTAAAACCCTCCAGTCCTGGTAACAACCTCATAAATCTTTTCTGCACTCTCTCCAATTTGATAATATCCTTCCTATGGTATGGCAACCAGAACAGTACACAGTACTCCAGAAGAGCCTCACCAACATTCTGCAAGACCACAACATGATCTCCCAACTTTCATAGTCAATGGTCAATGGAGGCAAGTGTGCTTAACGTCTACTTCTCCACCCTGTTTACATGTGACACAACTTTCAAAGAACTGTGTACCTGAACCCCTAGGTCTCTTTGTTCAACAATATTATTCAGGACCCTGTCATTAACTGTGTAAGTGCTTCCCTTGTTCACTTTACCAAAATACAACACCTGGCATTTATCCAAATTAAACTCCATCTGCCACTCCTCGGCCCATTGGCCCAATTGATTAAGATCCTTTTGTAATCTTAGATAACCTTTTGCCACTGTCCACTATACCACCTATTTTGATGTCATCCACAAATTTACTAACCATGCTTCCTAAATCCTGATCCAAATCGTTTATATAAATGACAAACAATATGAAGGACTGTCTACCTCAAATGTGGAGTGAAGACTTGAGCTGAAGCATTGCACAGCGCACAAGAAATATCTATTGCATTTGTAGCCTTCAGAGAATTATCTTTAAATCTTCATAATCTAGCCTTGCTAGAAAAAAAAAATCGATCCAGTCCTGAAGAAGGATAATATCCGAAACATTGACGCCTCCTTTCCTCCAGATGCTGCGTGGCCTGCTGTGTTCTTCCAGCTTCCTGTTTGTCTACCTTGGAATCCAGCATCTGCAGTGTTTCTTTTTGTCTGTTTTCTAGCACACCATTTAGAGGCTGTAATGAGATCAGGAGCTGAGCGGCCCTGGCAGAACCCAAACTGGGCATCACTGAGCAGGTTATTGCTGAGCAGGCGCTGCTTGATAGCGCTGTTGATGACAACTTCCATCACTTTACTAGTGATTGAGAGGAGTCTGATGGGACGGTATTTGCCTGGGTTGGATTTGTCCTGCTTTTTATGTACAGGACATACCTCGGCAATTTTCCACATTGTCAGTTAGATACCAGTGTTGTAACTGTACTGGAACAGCTTGGCTAACAGAGTGGCAAGTTCTGGAGCACAAGTCTTTAGTGCTATTGCTGAAATATTGTCAGGGCCAGTAGTCTTTGCAGTATCTGGTGCCTCCAGCCATTTCTTGATATCACATGGAGTGAATTGAATTGGCTGAAGACTGGTATCTGTAATGCTGGGGAACAACTGAAGGAGGCCGAGATGGATCATCCATTTGGCACTTCTGGCTGAAGATTGCTGCGACATGACATGATGGAGGGTATTCTCAATGTGAAGGCAGGACTTCGTCTCCACAAGGACTGTGCGATGGTCACTCTTACCAATACCGTCATGGACAGATGCATCTGCAGCTGGCAGATTGGTAAGGATAAGGTCAAGTATGTTTTTCCCTCTTGTTGGTTCCCTCACCACCTGCTGCAGACCCAGTCTAGCAGCTATGTCCTTTCGGAGCCGAACAGCTCGATCAGTAGTACTGCTGCCGAGCCACTCTTGGTGGTGGACATTGAAAGCCCCTACCAAGAATACATGTTGTGCCCTTGCAATCATTGCTTCCTCTAAGTATTGTTCAACATTGAGGAGTACTAATTCATCAGCTGAGGGAGGGCCTAATCAGCAGGAGGTTTCCTTGCCCATGTTTACTCTTTTTGGCGTACTGTTTGCTACTTTTCTACCCAGCTTCTTGAAGCCTAATTGCATCCCTGTTCCCTATCTACATTGTCAGTGCCAATGGGAACCACAACCTCTGGTTGTGCATCCTCCACAGAAGAATGTATTACATCTAATCTTTGACATCCTCGACCGTAGTACTAAAGAGGCAATAAACTATCCTTCCTTTCACTGTTGCCTGTTGAAATGCCTGCTTTTTCCTTCAACTAAAGAATCCCCTATCAGTATTTAGGTTAGGATATAGAGTAAAGGTACAGTCGGAGTTGATGCAGGGACAAGTATACAAGACATCTATCTAGAAGGCAGTATGAATATAGTCAAGTTAAAGCGCAAAGATGCTTGGCAGTGTTGTGTGGCATTTATGTTAATACAGGAATGTTGTAAGTAAGGCAGATGAGATGAAGATGCTGATTAATAAGAATTTAAGAAGTAGGAGCAGGAGTAGGCCATCTGGCCCCTCGAGCCTGCTCCTCCATTCAATAAGATCATGGCTGATCTTCTCATGGACTTAGCTCCACTGACCCACCTGGTCACCATATCCCTTGATTCCTTTACTGTTCAAAACTCAACCATCTTTCCCTTAAAAACCTTCAATAGGTAGCCTTGCATGCACGGCGATGAGACATCATTGATCAATTGTAGGTGTTTAGGTAAAACACTTGGTCTTATTGTGAGCTCAAGAGACTAAGAATGTTTATCTGTCGCAATGACTCTCGATCTATTATAGGGATCCAGTGCATTCATGTAACATCTGTCACTTATTAAAATATTTCAGGAGTATTATCAACCAAACTTTGACATGGAGATTCTTAAGGAGATATTTGGGCAGATGACCAACTTCCTGGTTAAATACATAGGCTATAAGTAGAATCAGGAAGGATGTGGTGGGGGGTTGGAGGGAGCTCAAAACTTCAGGGAGGGCATACCAAAGCCTCGGGTCTGGTGCCTGAACGCATAATCACCTGTGATTGCACAATTAAAATCGGGATTCAAAAAAAAACCAGAACTGTTGCATCACGAGAGTCCTCAGAGAACCGGGAAGCTAGATGAGGAGATAGGGAAGGTTGAAGTCGATGTAGAAATCTTAATATAAAGATGATCATTTTAAGTTGGAAATGTTGCTTCCGAGTCCGAAATTGAGTAAGGCAGCCCTCTCCCTACAGTATAGTTGCAATCAGAACAGGAACGCTGGGAGGGACACAACAGTGGTATTTACCAATTAGGCTTCCATTCAGCTACAAGAGGCTTTTGTCAAATCAGTCTGTGCTGACTCTGAATCTTTACATCAGTGTTTCAGCTCTTGTGCCATCCAGCTCCCACTTATTTCATAGGGATAGATGGGTAAATCTGCACTGCTGACAATTGATGTACGGCTTTTGCCTTCAAGCCACTTGTTCAGGAAATCTGTGAATTTGGCTTTGACAGCAGCCAAAAAGGATGCCCTTTCCAAGCCTCATGCTTCATGCTGCTAACTCTCTCCAACATCTCATTTCCCATGAAGGATGTACCTCGAATGCACAGTGAGAACTTGAGCTGAAGCATTGTACAGCGTGCAAGGTATGACTATCGCATTTACAGAATTCTGTGCAAATCTTCACAATCCAGCCTTGCTAAAAAAAATACTCAGTGCCAGTGAGCAATGGCATTGAACCAGCTGCAAACTGCATGCGTCCGAATTTCTGACTTTTCAACATTTGGAGCCTGACAAATATTACTTTAGTATTAAGTATTTCTGGGAGAACAATGGCCAATTTGACTGTGTGGACACTCACACAGGACTAAGCATCAGAAAGGTTTAAGGGCGGCACGGTGGCTCAGTGGTTATGCCCTGCTGCCTCACAGCACCAGGGACCTGGGTTCAAAATCCACCCTTGGGCAACTGTCTGTGTAGAGTTTGTATGTTCTGCATGGGTTTCCTCCAGGTGCTCCGGTTTCCTCCCACAGTCCAAAGATGTGCAGGCTAGGTGGATTGGCTGGACTAAATTACCTGTAGTGTTCAGGAATGTGTAGACTAGGTGGGTTATTGGGAGATAGGCCTGGGAGGGATGTTCTGAGGGTCAGTGTGGACTAGTTGGGCCAAAGGGCCTGTTTCCATACTGCAGGGATTCTATAATGTGGTGTCAAAAAAAAAAATCAGCACTTTGAACAACAATCATCTTCTGAATGAAATTCACAATTTTGCTAACAAATAGCAAACAGAAAGAAATCTTTGACCCAATGCTTTTTTGTTTGGAACAGCTCAAAGCAGCTGTTTGTTTTGAAATTAGTGAAATCTATGGAATGTCTGGTTAGGGAGAGTTTAAAGGTCATTTACTTGTTCTAACTTGATCCAAAACACATTTACAGACAATGGTCAACCCTATTCCCCGATTGAGGTCACAGCTGTGACTGTAATTGAATTACCGTAACTTTGCCTTTCAGATTGCTCAGTTCCCCAAGTGGGACGTTCTTTAGGCTAATGGTTTATGACACATCCCTTCACATTGGAGCTTTTATGATTCAATCACTTGTATTTTGTTTCAAGTAGATTTTTAAAATTGTTGTCACAAATCAAGGTCACTGAAAAAACCATAATGGTTGTTTCTGTTCAAATGTAGGAGCATAAAGCCACATTTTATCTGGTCATTTATCACATTTGCTGTTTGTAGGCCCTTGCTGCATCCAAATTGGCTGCTGAAACCATATTCTTAATGATGCACTTCTAAAGAAATAAGGGATTAATGAACTTGTCTGGTATGTCAATAGGACATAAAAACATGCAAATTACCAGCAGTAGCAGGCCATTTGGGTTCTCAAGCCTGCTCCACGATTTAATAAGATTATTGTAACCTCAAATCCATGTTTCTGCCTATTCCTGATACCTTTTCACCTCCTTTCTTATCAAGAGTCTTTACCTCTGTATAAAACATATTCAAAGACTCTGCTTCTACCACCTTTCCAGCGAGAAAATTGTAAAACGTCAAAACCACTTGAGAGAAAAAAATCTCAGAATTTCTTTTTTAAATGGGTGACCCCTGATTTTTAAGCAGTGACCCTAGTTCTAGTTTCTCCCATAAAAGGAAACCTCCTCTCTACATCTGCCCTGTCAAGTTCGCTTAGGATTTTATATGTTTCACCTTTTACGCTTCTAAATTTCAGCAAATACAAGGCTAGTTTGTCCAGTATTTCACCATAAGGCAACCTACAGATTCCAGGTATTTCAGTAAACCTTCTCTGAACTGCCTCTAACAAATTTACATCCCTCGTTAATTAGGATGACCAATACCATGCGCAGTACTCCACAGGCAGGTGCAAAATGTGCAGTGCAAATTTAGCTCTCTGTCTCCGGAAAAGGGTTATTGTCCTGCTCAACCATACCCAGGGAGAATATAATTCAACCAGAAATGTCAAGTGGTAACTTTGCCAAATTTACACATGCAGAGAGGAACTTTGCCTGTTGTGAGTTAGTAGTTTCAGAGTGTCTATGGATGGCTCATGACACAGATGACCTCAACATCCAACCACTACACACAATGCAAGTTATTAGAAATCAACTCAGGGTGGAATCCATAATCAGCCTTTCTCCTTTCTTGCTCTAGGTGCGCTGTAGCATGTCAACTGGGTTCCTGACTGAGAATAAACACGATGGTCTGAATGGTCTCTTTCTGTGCCGTGATGACTTTATTTCTCAATTTCCTGCACCCGGCCCATATCCTTGAATATTAAGATATTTGAAGTGCTCATCCAAATGTTTTTTAAAGGTTGTAAAGTTTCTGGCCTCCATTACCTTCCCAGACGGCATTCCAGAATTCCAACACCTGCTGAGTGAAAAAGTATTCTTCCAAATCCCCTCTGAATTTCCTGTCCTTTACAAAACCTTACTATCTTGTGATTGACCCCTCAAGCAAGGGCATCAGCTGTTTTCTATTCACCCTGTCCATAGCCCTCATCACCTTATAAAATCATGTCCACCCTCAATTTTCCCCGCTCTAAAAAAAAGGTCCAAGCCTAAGTAGCCTCTCCTTACATCTCAATTTCTCCGTGCCATGCAACTTCCTGGTAAACCTCCTCTGTAGCTCCTCCAGTGCTATCACATCCTTCCTGTAAAGAGGTGATCAGAACTGCACACAGTACTCCAGTTGTGAGTCCTTTGATCTATTTTTACTCAGTTAGACTCTGGGTTCTCATTTTCTTCTAGAGCAAAAACACAAAAAGAACAAAGAAAATTACAGCACAGGAACAGGCCCTTCGGTCCTCCAAGCCGGCACCGACATGCTGCCCGTCACAACTGAAACCCCCTACCCTTCTGGGGATCGTATCCCTCTAATCAAAGATTTGTAGCTCGGGTTGTGGATGAGGTTGTAGACTTGCTCGCCGAGCCAGTGGGACTGGTTGCAAATGTTTTGTCACCCTGCTAGGTAACATCGTCAGTGCGCCTCCAGTGAAGCAGTGGTGTTCTGTCCAGCTTGTTATTTATATGTCTCGGTTTATTGGGTTGTTTGTCACCACTTCCCGTTCTGACAGAACAACACTGTGAAGAAAAGTTTGCAACCAATCCCTCCGACTCGGCGAGCATGTCTACAATCTCACTGGGTTTTTATTTTCAACATAAAATTTATGAACTTCCTTTATTTTGTCTAAAGACAGCCAACAACATCCAGGTGAAAATCATTTTGGTGTCAGATGCTTGAAAATGATGAGAAACTTTGGGATCGCAGGCTTCAGCAGTTCAGATTTGAAAACAAAAAAGACATTCAATATGTCTTGTTGAAACAATGGGCAATCTGCCATGAAGGAACATTGAGACGAATCCAGCGTGACTGCTTGATTTTGAGAGAGAAGTCTGGTTTTATTCTTTTGTGAATCTTTAAATGATCAGCAGTTGGCAACCGTTGAAGAGGATCATCCAGCTTAAATACTCAGGGGTTGAGAACATGGTGTGACAACCCACTGCAATTCCTGCATAATTTATGCATAATTCTCTATGATTCTCACTTGCCCATTACTGATGGAATGGTCTGGAATCTCAGTGCTGCTGAATTCACACCCTTGCTCACTCTTGTAGTTTGCATCATTCTACCATTAGTTGCAATGCCTAGATCCTAAGCTCTGGATTTCATTGAAGAATCATTGAATCCAGATAGTGTGGAAGTAGGCCATTCGGGCTATCAAATCCATACCAACCCTGCCAAGGGCATCCCAACCAAACCCACACCCTACCTACCCTATCCTTAGCATTTCCACATGGCTAATCCACCTAGCCTGCACGTACATAGACACTATAGGGAATTTAGCATGGCCAATCCACCTAACCTACACATCTTTGGACTGTGGGAGGAAACCCAGAGGAAATCCATGCAGACACAGGGAGAACTTGTAAACTCCTCACAGAGGATCACCTAAGGCTGGAATCAAACCTGGTGTCCTGGAGCTGTGAGGTAGCAGTGCTAACCACTGAGCCACTTTGCCACCTGAGCCTCGCCATCTCTTTTTCTGGCTGTCCAGTTCTTAGGGTGTTATTCTAAAGGGGGTGCAATTCTAAAGTGGGTGCAAAATCAGAGACACCTGGATGTATATCTGCATAGGTGGTAGGATAGCAAGAGGCAAAGCATACAGCATTGTTCACTTTATTAATAGGGGCATAGAGAACAAGGGCAAGAAAAATGATGATGAACTTGGATAAGAAACTTGTTAGACCTCGGATGGCGTATTATGTACTGTTCTGAACACCACCTTGTTGGAAGGATGTGAATGTAAGGGAGAGAGCACAGAAATGATTTACAACAATGGCTCCAGGAGTTAGTTATGAAGATGGATTGGAGAGATTGGAACTGTTCTCCTTAAACAGAAGGATCTAAGAGACAGGCTGGATCGAGTAGATAGGGAGAAACTATTCCCACTTGAAAAAGGAACAGAAATGAGAGGTCATGGATTCAAAGTGATTTACAAAAGAAGTGAAGGTAAAAGTGTTTTTAGGGTCTGAAATACACTGCTTTAAAGTGTGGTAGAGCTAGGTTTAATTGAGGCAGTCAAGACAGCATTCAACAATTATTTGGATAAAAATAGTGTTCAAGAGTATGGAGAGAAAGCATTAGATTGGCATGAGGCAATGATGCTCATTTGAAGAGCAAATGCAGGCTTGATGGCTAAATGTCCTCCTTCTGTAATTTACGACTTAAACGCAGTTCTGTGTCCAGCTTTTCATCACTTAACCTGATATCTGCATATGTGGTCTAAAAGATCCTTTGATGTGCCTTTTGCTATGTTAAAGATGCTGTTAGATGTCAGTTGTTGTCTGGCCATGATTGTGTCTTTAGAATTCATCACCTGAAAGACATTAGAACAAGTGAAGAAAATGTAAAGCGATTAGGAAACAGAACAGTCATAGGCCATTCGGCCCCATTCACCTGTTCCATCAATTCAATTACATTATGGCCGAGGAGTCTCGAAAATTTCAAGTAATCTCCAGCACGCACACATTTTAACTTCCTGAGTTAAATTCTATGATTCTAAATTCTCAAGTAGTACACCCACTGTTGGTTCACCATTAAGGAGCGAGTTCCAGGATTTTGACCTAGTGACACTGAAGGAAGAGTGACATATTTCCAAGTCAGGACTGATGTGGAACCATGTCACTGTTCCTTCAGTGTTGCCACTGTCGTTGTACTGCTTTATCATTTCAAATACCTCAACCAGATCTCCTCTCAAAGGAGCAATGGAGAATTCAATTAGACTGACTGATATTTAGAAAAGAGGTCTAATATTTAGAGTATTAGACAACAGCCTGAGTTGAGATTCTTATTTCACAACAGGACATCCCATAGTGGGTAAATTTGCATTAATCCATAATCAGACCTCAGAAAATAAACAATGTATATTCCACGTTGAACAGAATTTTTATTTTTCAATCTGTCTCATTTCTCATGTTGTTAAAATATTCTTTCAAACTCTTGGCAGAGGGATAAATAGACCAGGGTGGCATGACTGCCATTGTATTCTGACTGACTGGCTGCAGCAATGTGATGTCAGTGCATTGCACTTACTCAGGGACCCAACGTACATTTGTAATCTAGAGTTAGAGACAGTGATGATAGACATTATTTTCTTCACATTTCTAACTAGGTAGCTCTCTCACTACCACCACTTGAACATGAGGGAAGGATTTGTGCATTGGACCACAAACCATTTGTCCTTATAAGTGAACCTTCCTTAGACACCAAGCTCACGGCTGGGACTCGATCCCAGAGTTTCCAGCTCAGAATCAGGGAAATGACCAACTGAGCCACAATCTTCCATTTGAATTAATGTGGACTCGACCAAATGCGTTGCCTCATTGTGCCTTATTGTTACCACCTCAAAAAATCCAAACAGGCTATTCTGATACAACATTCCCATAACAATTCTATGGTGATTATCCATGATTATTCTCTACTTTTTGAAATGCTGATTGATACTGTCCATCAGAATAACTTACGCACCACCAAAGTTAGGTGAAAGAGCCTGTGATTACTCAGTCCCAATAATGTCCTTCAGGGAGGGAAAGCTGCCATCCCCACCTGGTCTGGCCTACATGTGACTCCAGACACACAGCGATGTTGACTCTCAAACTGCCTTCTGAATTGGCCTAGCAAGCCATTCAGTTTTATCAAGTGCTACAAAATGTCAACAAAGAAATGAAACCGTGTGGACCATCTGCCATCAACCTAGGTACTGGAAAAGACAATGGCAGAAACAGCCCAGTCAATCATACAAAGTCCTCTACTAACAGCCGGGGGCTAGTTCCAAATTTGGAAGAGCTAACTCAGAGACTAATCAAGCAACAGCCTGACAATCGTCATACTCACAGAATCATTCCTTATTGACAATATCCCAAACACCACCATCACTATCTCTGGATATGTCCTGTCCCACCAGCAGGATAGACCTAATGGAGGCGACTGCACAGTACTATACAGTTGGGAGGGAGTTGCTTAAGGAGTTCTCAACATTGACTCTGGACCCCATGAAGTCTCATGGCTTCAGGTTAAACATGGACAAAGACACTTCCTGCTGGTTATCATGTACCATCCCCCCTTGGCTGATGAATCAGTACTCCTCCAAGTTGAACAACATTTGGAGGAAGCAATGAGATGACAAGAATGCAAAATATACTGAGTGTGGGAGATTTCAATGCCCACCACAAAGACTGGCCCAGCAGCTGTACTACTGAAAGACTTGGTTGGGTCTTAAAGAAGACAATACGAACTGCAGATGCTGGGAGCCAGAGTCTGGGCATAGCTGTCAGACTGGGTCTGCAGCAGGTGGAGAGGGAATCAACAAGAGGGAAATAATACTTGACCTCATCCTTACCAATCTGCTAGCTGCAGATGCATCTGCCTATGACAATATCAGTAAGAGTTACCACCGCATAATCTTTGTGAAGACACAGTCCCTTCTTACATTGGAATATACTCCATCATGTTGCGCAGCGCTATCACCGTGCTAAATGGGACAGATGGATCTAGCAGCTCAAGACTGAGCATCCACGAGGCACTGTGGGCCATCAACAGCAGCAGAACTGTACTCCAGCACAATCTGTAACGTCATGGCCCGGCATATCCCCCACTCAACCATTACCATCAAGCCAGGGTATCAACCCTGGTTCAAAGGAGAGTGCAGGAGGGCATGCCAGGAGCACATACTAGGAGCAATACCAGGAATAATTAAAAATTAAATGTCAATCTGGTGAAGCTACCAAATAGGACTCCTTGCATGTCAAACAGCATAAGCAGCAAGTCATTGACAGAGCTAAGTGATTTCACAACCAATAGTTCAGATCTAAGCTCTGTAGTCCTTTTATATCCAGTCGTGAATGGTGGTGGACAATTAAACAACTCACTGGAGGAGAAGGAGTCTCCACAAATATCCTCATCCTCAGTGATAGGAGAGCCCAACACATCAAGCAAAACATAAGGCTGAAACATTTTCAATGATCTTCAGCCAGATGTGCTGAGTGAATGATTCATGTCGGTCCTCCTGCAGTGGGCCCCATCATCACTGATACCAGTCTTCAGCCAACTCACTTTTCATGATATCAAGAAATGGTTGGAGGCAGCTCCTGCTCAGAAATAACCTGCTCAGTGACACCCAGTTTGGGTTCTGCCAGGGCCACTCAGCTCCTAATCTCATTACAGCCTGAGTTCAAACAGAGAGAAAAGATATGAATTCCAGAGGTGAGGTAAGAGTGGCTGCCCTTGATATTAAGGTTGCATTTGAGCGAGTGTGGTATCAAGGAGCCCGAGCAAACGTGGAATCAATGGGTATCAGGGGACAAACTCTCTGGTGGTTGGAGTCATACCAGGAAGATAGGAAGATGGTTGTGGTATCTCTGCAGGAGTTGCTCAGGGTAGTGTCCAAGGCCCAGCCATCTATGGCTGCTTCATCAATGACCTTCCCTCCATCATAAGGTTAGAAGTGGGGATGTTCGCTGATGACTGCACCACGTTCAGCACCATTCGTGACTCCTCAGATATAGAAGCAGCCCATGTTCAAATGCAACAAGATCCAGGCTTGGGCTGACAAGTAGCTAGCAACATTCACACAACACAAATGCCAAACAATGACCATGTCCAATAAGACATGATCTAACTACCATCCCTTGACATTCGATGGTGTTACCATTACTGAAACCCTTATTATCAACATCCTTGAGGCTACCTTTGACCAAAATCTCAACTGAATTCACCACGTAAATACAGTGGCTATAAGGCCAGGTCAGAGGCTAGGAATCCTGTGGTGAGTAACTCACCTCCTGACTCTCTAAATCCTGCTCATTGCCTGTAAGGTACAAGTCAGGAGTGTGATGGAATACTCCCCTTGCCTGGATGAGTGCAGCTCCAGTGTTACTCAAGTAGCTCGATAGCATCCAACAAAAAGCAGCCCTCTTGATTGGCACAATACCCATAAACATCTATTCCCTCCATCACTGATGCTCAGTTGTAATAGTGTATTGTCTACAAGATGCAATGCAGAATTTCACCAAAGATCCTCAGACAGCACCTTCCAAGCCCACAACTACTTCCATCCAGAAGTACAAGAGCTGCAGATACCTGGGAACACCACCACCTGCAGTTTCCCCTCTGAGCCCATCCTGACTCACTATCCTGACTTAGAAATATATTGCTGTTCCTTCACTGTCATTGGGTGAAAATCATGGAATTCCTTCCCTGGAATTGTGGGTTGACCCACAGTACGTGGACTGCAGTGGTTCAAAAAGCTAATTCAGCACCACCTTCTGAAGGATAACTATAGATGGGCAATCAATGTTGACCCAACCGTCAATGCCCATGTCCCACAAATGAATAAAAAATAGTATATCCATTTTTCACTTTATAACCAACAGCACTATGTTAGGAATCCCTCAGTCCCCTCATATCAATGAAAGTATTGGAAAATAATGGTTAGATTCTTTGATGTTCGCACTTTGGCTTCTTCAGGCAGCTAGGGATATATTTTATTTGGTGTATTTATCCAATTCCAGAGAAACTGAAGTGTTAATACCTTCTCTCTCAATGTCTCATTCAATATTTAACACTCCTTTACCTTAAATTCATTATATTTTCTTTTAATTTACTTACAGGACGTGGGCACCCCTGGCTAGGCCAGCATTTATGGCCCATTCCTAATTGGCCAGAAGGCAATTAAGAGTCAATTACATTGCTGCGGATCAGGAGTCACATGTAGGCCAGACCAGGCAAGGAAGGAAGATTTCTTTCCCTAAAAGGACGTTGGTGAGCCAAATGGGTTTTTCCAACAATCAGCAGTGGATTTATGGTCATCGTTAGTGTCTTAATTCCAGTTTTTTATTGAATTCAAATTCCACAGTCTGCCACAGTGGGACTTGAACCTAGGTCCTTAGGATCTTAGCCAAGTTTCTAGATTGATAGTCTCGTATATTACCACTAGGTCATTGCCTCACCATTGTCTGCAACATCCTTCTCTTGTGTGAAGACAGGTAACAAGTATAAATTAGCACCAAAAGCCAATAGTTCCACTTCACACAGAGATTAACTTTTTTGGTTTTGTATCAGTACTATTCATTTCCTTCCTAACTTTAGCTATCCTTTTTTTCTCTTCATGTATTGAATAGTATGTATAACAGAGAAACAGGCTATTGATCCATTGGTCAGTACTAACTTTAAAAATTCCTTCCACTTTTCTTCCGACTCCTTCAGCGTTTCCTTTTAGTTCTTTCTTCCTCATGTGTCTATCTTTATTCACCTAATATGTAGCAGTACGTTTCATCTTAACTCCTCCTTGCTGAGACCCACACCATGGCAAAAGATTGACTCTTTGGGGAAAGAAGCTGCTTATTAATTCCCAATGGTATTATTTCTGACTATCACACAAGAGTGGAATCTAAGATTGGAGCTATCTGATACGACCTAACAGAATCACAGTCTTAGGAGAAGATAATGGATCTTTGGACTGAGATGAGGAGAAATGTATTCACTTGGAGGGTTGTGAATCTTTGGAGTTCTCTACTCATTGTGGGATATGTTCAAGGTTAGGTCACAGATTTTTGTTTCATTGAGCAATCAAGGAAAATGGGGTGAGCAGTAAGAGGGTGTAAACCTGAAACGTCGATTTTCTTGCTCCTCTGACACTGCCTGACCTGCTGTGCCCCTCCACACTGTATTGACTCTGACTCCAGCATCTGAAATTCTTGCTATCCCCTAAGATTGACACAGAAGGTCATCAATCAATATATTGAATGGAGAATCAGAGACCGTGTGGTCCACTATTATTTCCATATCTTAGGAATGTCCTCTTTCAACAGTGTTAATTCTAAATAATTTGTCTGCTTCACTGAGGCAAAAGATCATATCGGTGAGAAATCTATTATTGCGACATCAGTCTGATTACCAATTGTCCTTTAGTTGACAAACTAGTGTTGTAGCAACGAAGAGATGTTATAATTATATTTCTCTAAATTTATATTCAACACTGAGTAGCTGTTCCCTTAACAGTGACAGAGGTTCTAAAAGAAGGGAGCTAAAACAAATTCTACAAACAAGAGCTTTCACACTTTAGATCAATGCTTTACAACTCCAGTTTATGAAGCTGCAGTTTGTTTGGTGCCCTTTTTATTTCCACTTCAGTCTGTTCAATCAATAATCAGCTGAACCAGATGCTATATAAATACTGAATGTTGCCTAAGAAGCAACCGAAAAATCAATGGGTTACAAAAAGCATCTAAGTACACACACCTACTCAAAACATTCAAATCCTGAACAGCATTCATAGTTATCAAAATGTCAGTCTCCTACTTAAAGCAAAAGAAAGGTCTCCTTTTCAGGTACAATCATTTAGTTCCTCAGCCTTTTCACCAAACCTGAGCTACAATGAAGCAAACAAAATGTAATATAGCTGAGGAAGTTTGCAGAAAAGTTGTCCTTGCAAACGATCACTCCATTTCCAATGTCTGTGCTGTCCAATATTCATGAATACATTATTATCTCCTCAACCTACGTTCATCATTCCTACAATTCTGAGGATCTGATCACCTGTCCTGTCTCCTACTTTGTCCCAGTATCAACCTTTATCTGATTGAAAAGCTAAAGTTGCCACAGTCCCACTCTGAATACAACGAGAAATTAATGACGGTAAATTTAGCCTCGGGGTCACCACATCACGGGCAAGTTGAGAAGGCTGAACATTTATGGTGACCTCAGCTCATACTGGAACTGAATCTGCACTGTTGACTTCACCTCAGCATCACAAACTAGTCATCCAACCAACTGAACATACTCCCCTGTAAAACATGTTGTACCTCAAGGCCCTATAGCTGGGCCCTAGCACTCTAGGAAGCGTACCAAGCTTGGGTCAGGAACCAGGGCCAGGAGGAGCAACTGAGCCTATGATTCCTGTCCCTGCCCTTGCTGGTACAACTTTGAAGATGGCATATAAACACAAGTTGCTATTGTAGGAGCACTCAAAAATATTAGCTCTACCTCAGTAATCATCAATAAGATCATCCATTAATAAATTCAGTGAGCATGAGGATAATTTTATCCATATCCATAGAAAATTGTAGTTCTGCTTGTTGGCTTTCAAACAAAAATTCATCTTTTATAGTGATCCAATCTTAGAAGGATTAAACATTGAATTATCTGTGGTATCAAATGGATTACAGATAGTGCAAATGTGCGCTCTGCTTCGTTTGGTAATAATTTTGCTGCTGAATGAAATGGGTGTTGGTTTAAGTTCCATTTAAGTGACTTGAGTATAAAAGTATAAGCTAACACTCTAGCACTGAGGGTGTGTTCCACCTATTTAATATTTTGAAGAGATGGTAACTTTTGTGCTAGGAATCTAAGACACTGTCTTTCTTCTTCGATCGGAGCTAAAGGTCCCATAGCACTATTTTGAAGAGTAGCAGAGTCATCCTTGGTGGCCTAACCAACATTAATCCCTTAATCAGTGTCACAAATATAAATTACTATATTACTATCATTACTGTATGCAAACTTCCATGCTTTATCTGTCTAAGTGGAAGGAAAATCTGGGAAGACAGTTCAATTGTCCCTTTTCACAAGGTTGGCTGAGATGATCTTTTTGGCTTGCCAGGACTTTGGTGATATCTCTCTTCCCCAGGTACTTTTACTTGCTTACAGGAGGCAGAGAGTGACTGGTTCACAACATTTAAAGTTTTCTGATTTATCATTTAAAAAGAACAGCTTACAGCAACTGGTGAGGGAAAATAAACCGGCTTTCTTCAGGAATTAGTTGTGATATTTTCTGCAAAGACCAAGGCAAAAGCACCATTTCTTTTCCAGAGGTCCGCAGGCTTCTGACCACCTCATTCACATCCACAAGCTGTTCGGCTACCTGGCAGCCAATCATACAGTCGTTCGCAGGCAAGAGGCCTTTGACATCGACAATTGATTGTCACTCTACAGACTCTTTTTGTGTGTACTTCCTGGCACTAATCACCTGCAACAAAACATCCCTCACCGAACTGACAAAAATATAGACAGCACTAAAAATAAGAGTTGGTAGCCCATTTGTAAAAAGTGCAGTAATCCCTTTCACAATGTTTCATTTTTAAAACAGTCCTTTCCCCATTTCAATCCACAATCATAAATACAGGAAGATAGAAAAATATTGTCTTTACAATTGTTGTCTGTAGGATCTTGCAACTTGTCTGCCATATTTACTACATTGCAATGGTGATTACGTTTAAAACCTACTTCATTGGCATCAATGTAAAACATTTTGTAGCATTTTGATGTCATGAAAAATGTGATATAAATATAAATATTTCCTTTATTTTTGACCAGTTGTATGTAAGAACTTGGTTAGAATTGGACCAAAATCATTGTTTATATTTACTGTGAAATTTTATGCTTGTGAAAGGAACACACAAGCTCCATTCAGCATTTTTGTCGCTTAGTTTCCTTGTGAAACTGTCCCCAGCGTAATATTGCAAATTAATTATTTTTATGGAGAAGCACAAATACTGGAATGGAATGAGAAGAATAAACAAGAAAAGCCATTCAGTCTATCTTAGTTCAATCACTGAGGAAAACCTACTCTTCTGCCAAACATAGAATCCAACATTAATTCCTAATTAATTCAAAGCCTTTTACTGTGTAACCTCACACTGTACAAAAATAGCTTGTCAATTGTTCAACTCCAAACACTGATTAAAAATTGGATTTCATTTCACCACTTTGGACATCAACATCTTAGTCCCAAATAATGGCATAAATACATCCGATCCAATATTGAATAAGAATTAAATGAGAGTGCAGAAGAAGTCCATTCAGCCAATCCTACCTGTACTGAATAATTCACCTCTTTCCTATTCCCAGCCTTCTCCTTGCGACCCCGCACATTTTTCCCTTTTAGATCTCTGTCTGTTTCCCTTTTGAATGTCTCAACTGAATCTGCTTCCACAACACTTTCATTCCAGCCCGAATCATTTACTGTGTGAAAAGCTTTTCTATTTTCTTACCAGTTACCTTAAATCTGTGCCCTCCTGCTCCTTACAATAACCATAATGAAAACAGAAAGTGCGAGAGAAACTTAACAAGTCTGGCAGCATCTGTGGGGAGATAAACAGAGTCGACATTTTGAGTCCAGAGACCCTTTGTCAGAACCTAAAATAACTGTGAGGTACCAAACAAGTTAAGGCTCAATGCCTATTTTATGACCACCACGTTCCCACTACCTCTAACGTTTACTTCAGCGGCATAACAGGAACCTGTTTGCTTCCATCAGGATTCTTAAGCAGTTTCTCAGCAGCAGCCACATGACATCAAACAGTTGAGACAAGATGGTTCTCCTCAGCATCAATTGCTCTGTAACAGATGCTTGTGATTGTCCCTTGTAAGTGTCTCGATACCAAGCTTAGACAAGGGGACTCAGCGCACTCAATAACGAGCAGTGGATACTATGCTTTGTACTACAGAGAAACCCCAAATGTATGAGTGTTACATCTGCCAGTTTCAGACTGATAGCTCCATTGTATTCAGAGTTGAGAATCCTCGCTGATGAAATGGGAAAAGGAACAAATTCATTTGCAGCAAAAGTCTGGAACCAGATTGCTCAATTAGAAAAAAAAGATAGCTGTGTTGAAATTATATCTAGAGCTGGAATGGATTCGATGTTTTTTTTCAAATGCAAGGAATGATGCAGGGATTTTCTAGCAGGATGGATCGATTAGTGCTTTCATTATCTGTGAGTTTCATTTGACTACCTTTGTGGCCTAATCAATGGAAGGTTAGTGCTTTGATTTTTGACCATGAATGGGCAATAATTTCCTTAAAACAGGACTATTACTCTATTTTGTTAGTAGGCAATTAAATTGGGATATCGACCGCGCTTTCTTTATATATTTTCTTTGTGTTTCCATTCTATCTGAAGCAGATTCTTAACCTTCCTGAGGCTTAGTGTGTGGGAGATCATGCCTCACAAATTTGTTACAGTTCTTTGATGAAGTGACCAGGAAGGTTGATGAGGGCAGGGTGGTAGATGTAGTCTATATGGCTTTCAGTAAAGATTTCACATGGTAGGCTGCTCTGGAAGATTAGATCACATGGAATCCAGGGAGATCCGGTAAATTAGAGACACAATTGGCTTGATGGTAGCAAGTAGAGGTAGTACTGGAAGGATGTTTGGCTGACTGGAGGCCTGTGACTAGTGGTGTGCATCATGAGTTGGTGCTGGGACCATTGCTGTTTTTTATCTATATCAATGATTTGGATGTCAATGTACGAGGCATGTATAGTAAGTTTGTGGATGATACTAAAATAGGTGGTATCGTGGACAGTGAGGAAGGTTATCAGAAATTGCAGCAGGATCTTGATCAGGTGGGGAAGTGGGCCAAGAAAAGGCAAATGGAGTTTAATGTAGGTAAGTGTGAGGTGTTGCATTTTGGAAAGTCAAATCCATGTAGGGGTTTCATTGTGAATGGTAGGGTTTTAAGGAGTGTAGTGGAAGAGAGGGACCTCTCTTGGAGTTCTGGTGCATGGTTCTCTGAAAATGGAGTCATAGATAGACAGGACAGTGAAGGTGGCTTTGGCACACTGGCCTTCATCAGTCAGGGCATTGAGTATAGAAGTTGGGAAGTTATGTTGCAGTTGTACAGGACATTGGTGAGGCCGCACTTGGAGTATTGCATTCAGTTTTGGTCACGTTGCTATAGGAAGGATGTTATTAAACTGGAAAGAATGCAGAAGAAATTTACAAGGATGTTGCCAAGATTCAAGGGACTGAGTTACAGGGAGAGGTTGCACAAGCTGGGATTTCTTTCTTTAGGGCATAGGAGACTGAAGGAGCGTGGGAGAAGTCTATAAAATCATTGGAGGCATGGATAGAATGAATGCACTCAGTCTTTTTCCCAGGGTTGGGGAATCAAGGACTAGAGGATATCACTCTAAGGTAAGAGGGGAAAGAATACATGTGAACTTGAGGGGCAACTTTTTTTACACAGAGGGTAGTATGCATATGGAATGAGCTGCCAGCGGAAGTGGTTGAGGCGGGTACATTAGCAACATTTAAAAGGCATTTGTACAAATACGCACATAGGAAAGGTTTCGAAGGATAAGGGCCAAGTGCAGGGAAATGGGCTTAGTGTGTATGAACATTTTGGTCAGCAAGGGCCAGTTTGGGCCAAAGGGCCTGTCTCCATACTATAGGACTCTGTGACTCTATGGCTCTATGACTCAGTTCCACCTCTGTCCTCTAAAGCCTTGCTTCATTTCTTGCAGGAGTAGTCAAACAGACCCTCTGGAAAAAAGGATCTCTTGGGAAGAAAGGAGCAGACAGACAAAGGAATTTTCAACCCAGTGTAACCCAGAGGCTCAATTCCATGTAAGAACTGAGAATGGCTGGTTGTTTATCGTTAATTTCTCTTCCTGTTTGTAATGCCAGTGAAATGAAGAACATCTGCTTCATGATCTTCGGGTAATCCATACGCTCAAATCACCTGTTACATTTCGGGCGTAGCCGGAAAATTCCGCAGTGCAGGCATCAAGTCATGGAGGATATTTTTGAAAGGTTTTTGAAGTAGATGGTGGAGGTGATAAAACTGAAAATGTCTGTGAGGACAGCTGAAGTTGCTCTGAGATCATTGGAGGCTCAGATATTGGCAGAAGGAATTGTACCTTTAGGCTAAATCTGGCAGAGTATTCTCATGTGTTTTTCCTTGCCAATGAGAAGGAAGGATATTCACTTGCTCATGAAAATGAGGCTGGGCAGATTCTGGGGAAGATTGGAAACATCCAATGATCTGACAATTGAAGTGTGGATTGAGGACTCAAAGCTGGTTATGACGTCTAGGGCCCTCATTGCAAGTGGGTAAGTGATGTTTGTGACAACCCATCTCAGTGGGAAAACTCGTCAGGAAATACTACAGGAAGTACAGGTGTTCAAAGATGTCCATGGGGGATCTTTGAGTTGCAGACAAGTGATTTGGGGCGCAGAAGCAGTTTGTTGCAGTTAAACCAAAGGTTTTGAGTATGAGCAGGAGAGGAGGAACGGGTTTCCATATCCCTGAAGCTGCTGAAGTTATTTGATCACAGTGTGTCTTGGACCCCTCTTTCAAATTGACCAGGGACAGGCATCTGAAGGCCACCAAGCAGTAACAGTGAGGAATAGACATATCTGGATAGACCTGAGGAGGATTTATAGTGACAACCTCAATGACATGTCTGTGTAGCATAGGATCACATCATCCAGATTATGGGAATTGTTCAGATTCCTACAACCAGGAGAGAAGCTACCATCAGGGAGGTGACTGTCAGCAGGCAGGAATGTAAACCTCAGAGTGAAGGGGTAGGTTAAAAAGATTGTTGCACAGCCAGTGCAGATCCAATCCTTGTTGTCCTATCTTTACATTAAGATTTGCAGCTGACCCATCCAAGAAATGCTCTAATGAAGTATAGCAATAGTCACACGGCTGTGCACTTCAAATGATACTGTCCTCAAGAACCAGGGCCACCATTGCCATCGGGCATTGAGATCCCATCCAGGGCAAGAACCATCCCTTCCCACTAGATGTTACCCTCGTTAGAATTCCCATCAAGAGCCACACAGGGGTGAGGTTCCTTCAGGAAGAGTATGGTGATAGTCGCTTGCCGTGCAGCGAGTGTGAGCTTTGACAACGTAAAGACAGTGTGCCTAATTGACACAGGAGCGGAGGTGCCATCAGTTTTTTTTCTGTGAGCATCTCACCGAGGAGTGTGACTGATTGATGTATCTTCCCTCATCTGGGTCTCTGATCTTTATCATGGCTACATTGCGTTCCCCCTATCCACCCTCAATCATGCTTTTAATAGTCTGGATTTTTTGATAGTTTATGACCCAATCAGTAGAAGGGAGGAAGTTGAGAGTATACATGGTGGTGGGGTCAAACATCTTTGGGGATATCCAGGCATCCTTGCAAAGTAGGTACAATGGCTGCTGTAAGCGCATGCTATTAGGTCAGCAGCTGAGGCACAGGAGGCTTTGAACTTGCTCCACACTCTTAAGGTGCATCAGCCTGAATGGCACAATAGAATTGTTCTAGCAGTAGGGAGTCATGTTGTTCTTTTACCTTCCTGTTCTTGAAAGATATTGCCAACCATCTCTAACTGATCAACATCAGGAATTCCTGGAACATCCTGTATCACATCTAGCAGAGCTTCCACAAGGAGACCCCCTTAGTTACTGCGAGGGAAAGGGCAAGGAACCCACGCAGATTTCAGCAACAAAGATGTAGAATCCCATCTGGAGAAGGCATCTCTAACCTTATTTCAGAGGAGGAAACCTAGAGGAGGCAGCTCATGTCTATTCCCACCCAAATAAGGGACAACTTTCAGTAAATTACTGTGGATATCAAGTATTGTGACCTAGTAAACCAGAGGGTTGTGATTCAAGATAACAACCCAGGAAAGATCCTATTGTATCAAAAGGGGGAACTACCTGTAGAAGCCTTTGGAATGGAGAGCCATCCAAAAGTTGTCAAGTCCATACTTCTGCCCCGCAGTCCTTGTGAGGAAGAAAGGCAGAAAACTGAGGATCTGCTAATTATCTGGAACTTAATGCAAAGACTCATAAGGATGCTTCGCCTCTGCTTAGGATTGGCGAAGTTCTCAAGGATGCAAAGTATTTCTGCAGTCTCAGTTTGGATTCTGGACAGAACCAGCTATCCATCTCTGAGCAAGACATTGAAAAGATGGCATTTTAAACAGGTACTAGGGAACTTTACGGCTCACAAAAATGCCATTTAGGCTCTGTAATATCCCTGCTACCTTCATGAATGTGTTGGTTAAAGCTTTGGAAACCTTAGATACTAATTCCTCCTTGTGTATGTGGATGATATGGTCATTGTCAGCTCAACATTCAAGGAGATACTTTCAAGAGTCTCTATCAGAGTTTAGTTGGAATATCAAGCCAAAGAAATGTCAAGTTTCCAGTAAATCCAAACATTAGTGGAGTGATCCTGGCCTAACTCAGAGAAGGAACTATGTGGGTTCTTTATTCTAGCAGGTTCCTATAGAAAGTTTCTATAAGGCTACGCATAGTTTGCCACACCATTCCTTTGTTTACCGAGGAGAACACTTGAGGTGGTTGGGAAAAGGGTTTACCAGGCATATTACTTCACAAAGCATCACAGAAGATTGAACCCTATAGTGTGAAGATACCTTTTTTTAAAATTTCTTTTCCTTTATGGTACATGGGGTGACTGGCTGGGCCAGCGTTTGTTGCCCTTCCTTAGTGGCCCTTGTGAAGGTGATGGTGGGCTTCTTGAAAGTCTGCAGATTATCTCATGTAGGTACCCCAAAACACTGTTAAGGAACAAGCTCCAGGATTTGACCCTGTGTCATTAAAGGAGTGATGACATACTTCCAAATCAGGATGGTGAGTGGTTTGAAGGAGAACCTGTAGGTGGTGGTGCTTCCTTGTATCTGCTGCCCTTGTCCTTCTAGGTGATTGTGGCAATGGATTTTTGGATGGAATATCTAAGCAGCCTTGGTGAATTTCTGCAATGCGTCTTGGAGATGGTACACACAGCTGCTACTGAACATTTGTGGTGGAGGAACTAAATGTTCGCGGATGTGGTGGCAATCCATCGGCATAATTTGCCCTAGATTGTGTCAAGCTCCGCGAGTGTAGTTGGAGTTACATTCTTCTGGGAAATGGAGAGTATTCGATCACACTCTTGGCTTGTGCTTGCAGATGGTCTCGATAGGCGTTGAGGAGAAAGGAGGGGAGTTGCTCATTTCAGAATCCTTAGCATCTAGCCTGCTGTTGTAGCTACTGTATTTATATTGTTAGTATGGTTCAGTTCAGTTTCTGAACAAAAACCTCTAGGATGATGATAGTGAGATATTTAATGATGGTACCACCATGGAATCTCAACAGACGATGGTTAGATCCTCTTTTGTTGGAGACATTTGTGTGTTGTGAATGTTATTTGCCACTTTCCATCCCAAGCCTAGATATTGTCCTGGTCTTACTCTTTTAGACATGAAGATCTTCAGCATCCGAGGAGTCACAAATGGTGCTGAACCTTGAGCAACCACTGGCAAACATCCCACACCTCTGGACTTATGACGGAGGGAAGGTCTGTAGCTGAAGGTGGTTGGGCCTATGAATACTTGTGAGAACACACCTGGCATATTATGAGTAGTTTTAGTCGGCTAACGTAGGCAAAGATTTACTTTCCATAACAAGAATGCAACAAAGGTTCACCAACTAATTCTTGGATTGGTGGGGGAGGAATTGTTGAGTAAGGAGACAGACTAGGCCTTTTTTGTCTGAAGATTAGAAGAATGAGAGGTGATCTCATTCCATAAGACCATAAGACGTAGGAGTGGAAGTAAGGCCATTCGGCCCATCGAGTCCACTCTGCCATTTAATCATGGCTGATGGGCATTTCAACTCCACTTACGTGCACTCTCCCCGTAGCCCTTGATTCCTTGCGAGATCAAGAATTTAATCAATCTCTGCCTTGAAGACATTCAACGTCCCGGCCTCCACTGCGCTCCGTAGCAATGAATTCCACAGGCCCACCACGCTCTAGCTGAAGAAATGTCCCCTCATTTCCATTCTAAATCGATCCCCTCTAATTCTAAGGCTGTGCCCACGGGTCCTAGTATCCCCACCTAACGGAAACAACTTCCCAGCGTCCACCCTTTCTAAACCATGCATTATCTTGTAAGTTTCTATTAGATCTCCCCTCAACCTTCTGAACTCCAATGAATACAATCCCAGGATCCTCAGCCGTTCATCGTATGTTAGGCCTACCATTCCAGGGATCTCCGCTGGACACGCTCCAGTGCCAGTATGTCCTTCCTGAGGTGTGGGGCCCAAAATTGGACACAGTATTCTAAACGGGGCCTAACTAGAGCTTTATAAAGTCTCAGAGACACATCGCTGCTTTTATATTCCAACCCTCTTGAGATAAATGACAACATTCCATTTGCTTTCTTAATCACGGACTTAACCTGCAAGTTAACCTTTAGAGAATCCTGTACTAGCACTCCCAGATCCCTTTGTACTTCGAGTTTATGAATTTTCTCACCGTTCAGAAAATAGTCCATGCCTGTATTCTTTTTTCCAAAAGTGCAAGACCTCACATTTGCTCACATTGAATTTCATCAGCCATTTCCTGGACCACTCTCCTAAACTGTCTAAATCATTCTGCAGCCTCCCCACCTCCTCCGTACTACCTGCCTGTCCACCCAACTTCGTATCATCGGCAAACTTTGCCAGAATGCCCCCAGTCCCTTCATCCATTCAATCACACAAAATTTATACAGGCTATACAGGATGGATTATTTATATTTCTATGATAGATGCAGGAGGAATGTTCCCCTGACTCATTGGGTGGAGGGTTAGATTTCTAGAACTTTGGGACACAGCCTCAGAACAAGGGATAGGGTATTTAGGGCTGAGATTGGATGGATTGCTTCATATTAGAGGATAGTGAGTCTTTGAAAACCTCTACCCCCAGGGAGCTGTGAAGGTTCAATCATTGGGTATATCCAAGTCTAAATATCCAAATCTAAAATTGATAGATTTCTAAATTTAAAGCATCAAGGGATTTTGGGTTAGTGTGGATAAATTGTACTGGTGTAGAAGAGCAGATATGATCTCTCTGAATGGCAAAGTGAGTTCAATGACTGAAATGTCTATTCCTACTCTTACTTCACAGGTTCTTATGTTCTTGTTCAAGATGAAGTGGATTGTAATTTGAAAAACAACATTTGGAATGCCAATCATTTGGGTACTCACAGTTAATATAATTGTGTGCTTAATTTTCTCAACACTAATGGTTTTTCTACTCAGCATGGCCACTGGGAACTGACTTTCCCTGTTGTAGAATGTCCTTTTTAAAAGCCTGGAAACAGGCTGAAATATAAGATTGAGGACCAAGGGCAGGTTTAAAATTAAGTCAATTCAGGCCACATTGTTGCATTTCCTGCCAGCAAGTTGAATGCAATTTTTACAAAAAGCAGAAAGTTTAATGGATGTGCACTGGTGGGCAGTGCCTGGGAATATCATATGGCCACTATCAAGACTTTTTTTTCAATTCTTACCTCATTTTAACGTGATTGCTCAAGCCTTGCTAGGGAAGGGAAATAACTTCCCTTATCCCTAAAACAATCCCATCTACTTTTCTGTTCTAAACATGCATCTATTTGTATGAAAAGTCATCAATATAATTAATCTAAGTTTCCCTAAAGATAGGAAAGACTGCAAGCAAAACTGTTTCAGTATCCCTTTATTCCCCTTCTTTCAACCTCCTATGTAACCTATTGTCATATGTCAATATGGCCACTAATTCGATCAATAACTTTGATCATGCATTCCACAAACCCAGACTTCTCTATCCCATGTAAAGATTGTGAGATCCATTTCCTAAACCTGTTATCGTTAATCTGATATCATTATCCTTTCATTCTAGACTCTGGAAGCATTCTATTTCAAGTTAGATGGTACCATTCCTTCATTGTTTTAGATATCTCATTTATATCGTTTGGGAGATGGTGATGCAGTAGCATGTCACAGTTGTTTAGCTTACCGAGCTGGTTCGTTAGTTCACAGACGTTTCATTACCCTGTTGGGTAACATCATCAGTGCAGCTGCAGGATAATGAACCGTCTGCGAACTAACAAACCAGCTCAGCGAGCGAACCAACCACAGCATCCACAACCCGAGCTACAAATCTACTCCAGAACCCTACAGCAGCATGTTGCTAGATTAGAAATCAAAAGGTTCAGCTTGCTGGTCTGAGACAAGAACTCAAATCCCACTGCAGCGGCTAGTGGTATTTAAATTCAATTAATCTTTAAGTCCAGAATTGAAAGCTAGTCTCACCAATAATAATCTTTGAACTGTAATTAATTGTTGTAAAAACCCATCTGCTTCACAAATGCCTGTTCAGGAATTAGAGGGAAAGTAGAAAATTAATTAATATGTTAGAACTAGAGAGTGGAATCACAGAATCCTTACATTGCAGAAACAGGCCTTTCAGCCCATTAGGTCTGTACTGATCCTCTGAAGAGCGTCCCACTGAGACCTATTCCATCCCTCTAAACTTGCATTTCCCATGGCTAATCCACCTAACCTACACATCCCTGAAAAGGCAGGTTTCCTTCCTGCCTGGTCTGGCCTACATATGATTCCAGATCCACAACTATGTAGTTGACACTTCACTGCCTGCTAAAATGACTGAGCAAGCAATTTGGTTCAATGAAAATTCTTGATAGACAATAAATGCTGGATTTTTCAGCTCCACCCACATTACATCTGAGTATTACAAAATAAAAATCACCCCATAAACTCCTCTGTAGTTTCTTTTTGTATCTACCTTGCCCTTTTCCAGGCAGTGTCGCAGCACTGATCCTTCCTGTAGGCTGGAATCACAACATTCTCATATGCCCAACTGTGATCTAGTAAAGGTATTAGGGAGATCACCATCCTATCTAATTTTTTTATATTCTATGCCTTTTGCCATAATACCCAACACCCCATTCATCTTTTTATGGGCTTATCACTTGAGACACTGCTGTTAACCTTTTGTTGACCCAAAATCCCAAATCCCTCTGCTCTACCTTATCACTCTTTCAAAATATAACTACCTTTTTTAAAAACTAAAATATACCACTTTATTTTTACTGACAGTTTCTTCTAACAGGCAATATTTTCCATTAGTTATTTCCCTGCCGCCTTATCAATCTCCTCTTCGATGCTTTGACTTGCTTATTATGTTTCCTCATTCAAAATAATTTGAAATATTGGATGGCACTCCCTCTAATCCTATTTCCATCATTGTAAACAGTAAGCAGGACCAGGATCAGAAGGCAACTATTGAACAGTCTCTTTCACTCTTATCACCTATGCCTTGGAGTGGCTTGGTGGCTCAGTGGTGAGCACTCCTGCCTCCCAGCAACAGAGACCCTGGTTTGATTCCAGCGTTTGGTGACTGTCTGTATGGAGTTTGCATATTTTCCCCGTGTCAGTGTGAGTTTCCTCTGGGTGCTCTGGTTTCCTCCCACAGTCCAAAGACATGCAGGATCGGTGGATGGCCATGTTAAATCGCCCATCGCGTCCAGGGATGTCAAGCATGGGGCTGGATGAACACAGCAGGTCAAGCAGCATCACAGGAGCAGGAAAACTTGACGTTTCGGGCCTAAACCCTTTGTATAGGTTAGGTGGATTAGCCATGGGAAATGCAAGTTTAGAGGGATGGAGTGGGTCTCAGTGGGCTGCTCTTCAGAGGATCAGTACAGACCTAATGGGCTGAAAGGCCTGTTTCTGCAATGTAAGGATTCTGTAATTCCACTCTCTGGTTCTAACATATTAATTAATTTTCTACTTTCCCTCTAATTCCATATCCCTTATTTTTTTTTCCAGTGATCTCCTGTATGATATGTGGCAAATGTCTGCCTGAACTTTCATGTACACCATGGCCTTTCGCCCATCCATCTTCTCTACCAACTCCAAGTTAACTGTCTTAGGGCGTTCTCACTCTGTCTAATATTGTTGCCTGGTCAAAAATGCCAGACAGCATTGCTTGCCAACACAGTGGGAATGCCATCACCACAAGAACTATGGCATTTCCAGGTGGTGACCCAACGCCATTCTCTCACTGCAAATACCAGCAGGAAATAAATATGGCTTTGCTGATATTGCCTTATATCCTGGAAAGAACTAAGACCAGGGATTGCAGATTTCTGAAGATGAAAAAAGGAAAGGCTACAGAGTCCTCTTGTTTCCAATGCTGCAACAAAATGAATGAGTAAGAGGCTGAATAATGAGTTTTGATGCAAATATAAAAGGACTCTTTGATTTTGAAATTCCAAAGCAAAACTAATTAGGAAAGCACAAAAATCAGGATTACGACTGAAAGCTTCTTAATATGACAGTGTGTCCCGTTTAATCTGTTCCAGTTTTAAAAAAGGAATTGTACAAGTGCATTGTACTGTCCTTTATCTTGTGACATGCTGCCGTCTAATATTAAGTCTGTAAATTAAGCAAAACTTGTTTGTCGTGCTCAAAGACCAAATCTTATCAGTCAAGTTTTGAATTACTGGTCTGATTATTAACCAACTTTCTATTAGAAGTTAAGAAGAACCTGAAGTTGCCCTGGTCCTTTCCAGTCCATGCCTGTTTGTTCCATGTTAATACGTTTCTGGGTCATGACCATGACCTGTCAGTACAGAGAAGTAGTTTTTGGAAGAAACTCTGGTGCTCCGAATTAATAGTGTAATTGAATATTTATAACACACGGTTCTGATAAAGACCACACTGGGTGCTTTAAACTGTTGTGCGAGGTCATGGTTTTTAACGGGGCATGGGAATGCTTTCCTAAAGATGATAAGAAGGAACAAACAAGGCTGTTCAAAACCAAGTAAAGAAAATATTGAAAGCATGACTGCACTGTTTCGAATAAGCTTTGTACTCAACCACTGCCTCTGGCTCTCTCTCTGTACCTGAATCAGGGGACCACTGTTAAAAGACAGGGCCTCTTTATCCAAAGGGAGTTATTTTTTATAATGTTTGTGATGAACACCTACAGGATGGAAGGCAAAATTAACAAGGGCTCAGCTTGTTGCCCCTTCTACTCAGAGATTTATCCATTACCCCTTCCTTCTATAAAAATGTTGGCTTGGTCAGTAGCATGTTATTTTTCAATTTGTAGCTTAAACAACAATCGGTGACCTGTTCATCCCGCGGTCAATAGCCACTGCAACTTGACAAAGCTAACAGACCCTGTCATTCTGAGATGTCATGTTAGATCGTCAACTAATATTTAAAAGCAACCTATCGTAGCTGAAGCTATAAGGATCGCAATTGTAGACAGTTTCACTCACAGTGAGGGGCCTAATTCACAGACACAGACCATGTACTTGGTGCCTGCCTGGGCCTGTTCCATTGCTGAAATACAGTAAACTATTTAATATATACCCTGTTAAAAATGGCACGAGGAGCTGGTGCTCAGGAAAGCACTGACAATTGTATAGCACTTTACAACCTCCTTTATTCTTTGTACACAATTTTGACAAGTATCATCAAGCTGACCTGTTAACTTTGTTTCGGTCTCCACTGGTGTTGCCTGATCATTTCCAGCACTTCCTGTTTCTGTTTGAGATAAATTTGAAATGTAATGGCCATCATAATGTAAAAACAGTGCACAGCGTGATCCAAACTTCCTAAGAAGTAAGGAAGCACAGTCCTGAGTGACACATTCACTTTCCCTTCCACCCACTGAAATGAGGAGAGAAAGGCACTTGCCATTTTGTACTTACCTGTATATCTGGGAGGACATTAGTCTCTTCCACTTGGTAAGTGTGGCCAGGGTCTACTGCTCAACATCAAATCACTGAGTTGTGACCATTCATCTTCCACGTGTTTCCTGAAGCAACAACATTGCAGGCCAGTTATGCACGATGTCAAATAGGGATTCCTTTTGTACTCCTTCTTGCCCGCTAATTTGAATCGCATCAATTGTCCCTCAAATGTGCCAGAAGCAGCAACTTGACCTCGACACTATTCAGTTAATTTTTTTGGGAATGGGATCAGTGGGGAGGGACCTGCAGACATGCTGGTAATATTGAATAGCTGATTCTGAAGGCAGCAGTACCACGAACTGCTCAGTAAGATACACAACTGATCTATCTATGCAACCTTCTGCTCCAGCTCCGACCACCCATTCTTCTGCAAGAGTAGTCAATGTGTTCACAAAATCCAAAAACACTATACTCCAGAAGGAGGTCATTCGGCCCATCATCTTGGCATTCGTTCTTTGAATGAGCACCGTCTCAGTGCCATTCTCTTGCTTTTCTCCGTAACCTTTTTTCTTTCCATGACCAAACACCGAGTTCCTATCTGTGACAATGCCATTCTTTTATAGGCTCCACTTTTATCTGACCCACTGCTGATTTCCCATACTCAGTCCTCCATAATCTTCAGCTTATTTCAAAATTCTGTTGCTTGTGCCCCAGTCTGAACCAAGTTTCACACATGCATCATCCTTTTCCACCCTGACTCCCCGTCCTTAATTTATTCTCATTCTTCTGCAGAAACCCATTCACAGTCTCACCTCACTTTACCTCTGCAACTCCAGAATTGACAAAATCATTGGTAACCCTGCATTTGATACTGGCTACTGACACCTCTCCCAATCCGTTTATCACAACTTTGGTCGGTGTGTTTTCAGGTATCTGGGCCTTAAACTCTAGAATTTCCTTGCTAAGCCTTTGTGCCCCTTTACCCTCTACTTTTAGGTTCTTTCTTGAATGTCATGTCTTTAATGAATATTGTTGTTATCCTTTCTAAACGTTGGTGCTTGACTTAACATTCACTTTTTGCTTTGTCTGATTCACTCTCTGTAAATCATCTGAGGTGTTTTGTTTCTCCCTTATTTCTTAGGCACTATTCATGTAAAAATTGTCATCACTCTGATTAAACACCAAGCAGTAAATTTCCAAAGTCAACTAGTTGTGTAGATATCAGGTGACATTCACATTGCACCAGTCCAAATTAGAACTCTTGACCTCTACACTTTCCTGTTGCTATGAACTAGGCATTAATTACTTTCACTCTCCAGATGGTATGGGATAAAGTAAACAAAACACTCAGTCCTAGAACTTCATCATCAACAGTAATTTTGTAACCAATATGTTGGAATCTCAATGTTCATCCTGTGTTAAGTTCAAGTAGGATTAGGGCAGGAGAGAATCAGATCACTTTGCATATCTAAGCATGCTCAGGATCTCAAGTAGGAGATGATACGCTATAGCTTATCACACATAGTCATTTTGATATACTGGCATGTGTAATATGAGATGAATATTTAATTAGGTTCTGCTGTAGCTGTGACTGGTAACTGCATTTGAAAATCATTTGCTTGGTCGTGCAGAATATTGCTGGAAGGAGACATGCGTTGCCAAACCTTAGTGTCTTGTACTCAATGAGGCAAATGCAAGAATGCCAAATAAATAGAACAATGTTTTTGATACAAGAGGAAAAGTTGGGTAATATGCAGAGTACAGACCGTACATACCAGCCCACGCTTGCAAATCCCCTCAAACTATGTCTCTTGTTAGATATGACTCTAAGATTTGACAAATATTTGTTGAAAAATCCTGAGCAAGTGAATAGCTACACAAATAATCAATTCCAAAGGCTCATCACTCTCTGGGTGAAGACATTTCTCCTCATCTCAGTGTTAAATGGACTAGCTCATATCCTTAGACCATGGATCCAGTTCTGGACTTCCTGGTTATCAGGAACATCTTTCCTTTACGCTATCTAGTCCTGTCCACACTGGAAGAATGAGTGATGATATAATTTAATAAAAGATTTTGAAAGGGTTTGAGACAACAGATGTGGAGAGACTGCAAGAGAATACACTGGCAGGTACAGTTAGGGAGAATCCCAAGATATACCCATAGTACCCAGGGAAGTTCAGCTTAGGTGGCTTATAGGGGGATGGTTCTGGGTCGGATGCTCCAAGGGTCAGTGTGTACTTGTTGGTCCAAAGGGCCTGTTTCCATACTGTAGGGATTCTATGATTCTATGATATTCTGTAGGTATGTCAATGGGAAGAGGATAACCAAGGAAAGAGCAGGGCCCATTAAGGACCAAGGGAATACCCTGTGTATGGAGCTGGAGGAAATTGGTAGGGTGTTAGATGAATACTTTGCACCTGTCTTCTCTCGGGAGAAGGAGAATAAAGGGCAGAATTCAGGAAGCAGCACTGTGACATTCTAGAGCAGATTGATAAATGAAATGTGAAGATAGTGGAGGTTTGAGCAGGTTTAAAAGTGCACTCCCCAGGTCCGGATAAATTGTATCCCAGGCTGCTATGGGAGATGACCGAGGAAATTGCCTGACCCAAATTTTTTAAATTCCTCTCTGGCCATATAAGAGGCACTAGAAGCCTGGACGTCAGCTAATGTGGTTCCATTTTTCAAGAAGAGTGGCAGATATAAGTCAGAAAATTATAGTCCGGGGAGTCTCACATCAGCGGTAAGGAAACTATTGGAGAAAATTCCGAAGGAGAGAATTAATCTCCACTTGGAGAGGCAAGGTTTAATTGGTGATAGTCAACATGGCTTTGTCAGAAGGCCTAAGAAATTTGATTGAATTTTTCAAGGAGGTGACCAGGTGCATATATGGGGGAAGTGCCAGTTGTTGTCGCTTATGTGGATTTCAACAAAGCCTTTTGCCAATGTCCCATATAGGAAACTGATGAAAGAGGTAAAAGAAGATGGGATCCAGAGTCACTTGGCAAGCTGGATCCCAAATTGTCTTAGTGCTAGGAAACAGAGGGTGGTGGTAGAAGGTTGTGTGTGACTGATGGCTCAATGTCATCCACGAAAAAGAAGTGCCTACTTAATTGGCACTCCAGCTAATGCCTTTAACATTCATTCCATCCATATTAATGCCCTATGCCATCTACAAGTTACACAACTCACCATGACTCCTTAGCATCTTCCAAAGGGGAAACCATTCCCAGTTAGAATCTAGAAGGAAAAGGGCAGCAGATACATGGGGACACGGCCACCTGCAAGTCCTCTCTAGCCTACACATTATTCTGATTTGGAAATATATTGCTATTTCTTCAGCCCTGGGTCAAATACTGGAGTCCCTTGCCAAACAGCATTGTGAAAGTGCATTTATGTCACACAAATTGCAGTGGTTCAAAAAAGCATCTCGCCACCAAGACAATAGGACAATAACCAGCATGGTCTCGTCCCATGAATGAACAGAAAAAAATGTTGAAATGTTGGATGAAGGAGGATTTATGGAGGTACGTAAACACTAACATGGACGTGTTAAACCGAATGGTTTATAACTACTCTACGAATAGTTTGATCTTAATAATATTTTATATTAATTTTTAATTCTTAGATTCAATAAACTAGCACAGTAGTGATAGTTGGTAGATTGCAATAACTCTCCACACTAACCGACAATAACTTGGATACAGCAAATGAGGATAGCTGTTGGCAGAGGGAAACCACTTACATTGTAGAACCAAAATCTGATGAGATGTTACAGAATTACATTATGAATGGAATAATAACTAATGTGTCCTGACTTGCTGATTTCTAGCAACTGAAGCATTTGGCTTCAATTTTTCCAGGTGGTTTGAAAGCATAAGTATAAAAGACAAACAAGATGAGCGGATTCTTTTTTACTCAGTGAACTGTTAAGATGAGGAACGAATTTTCTGAAAGAGCAGTGCAAGCAATTTCGAGAGCCACTGTCAAAAGGAAATCTGATGTGTACTTTAGAAAGAGCAGAACTGCAGAGTTACAGAGAAAGACTCTTCAATGGGACTAATTAGACAAAGTGGCATCATGGACTCAATGGGCTGAATGGCCTCCCTCTGTGCTGTATGATGCTCTGATAACCTGTAATAGTTTAATTTCAATAAATTTACACACTAACCTTTAATAATAGGACTCTAATAAGCATCCACATTAACCTGTAATGGTAGATTGGACCCCATGCTTCCAAAACATAATTTTCTATTTAATGATAATGAGCATTTGGGCCAATTATACATGGAAACTCCACATGATTGTGCTTGATATTTTTACATTACCTTACACGATGTGCTGACATCAGCTTACACATGTTAAAAATATAAATATTACATTTGTTGTTGCAAGCGTTCCATGATGGGGAATCTACATCACACAGGGTGAACTGCTGTCATTTTTGAACTTTAAAAAAAATATTGGATTGGATTTAATTTGCACCGGGACTTGACTAATGCTGACAGTAAGCACTGAGCTGGGACAGATGTTCAGTCTTGATGACACCTTTGATATTGTACCATCAATGTATTTTAATATATCAGGAAACACGGTTAAACATAAAGGGAATATTACAAAGAATTTTATTACATTTAATTATCATTCAAGTACAAAAAGCAAGAGAGAATGGGAACTGCATTCACTTAGTCAACAGACTTAGAAATTAAAGACCCATACCACATTGAAGATGTCAAATTACGGACTGACTCCAAGCAATCTGAGCAATCTTTTTTAACCATATGTTCCTGCTTACCCTTTACTCTTTACTTAAAGCAGATTGCTGCTCATTCCTTATTACCTGTGTATTACAGACCTCTACAATGTTCTCAAACGTACTTCGTTTCAAGTAACAACCTAGTCTACATTCAGTAGGGGGAGGTGATGGCCTATTGATCCAGAGATCTAGATAATGTTCTGGGGACACAGGTTCAAATCCTGCCATGGCATATGGTGGAATTTGAATTCAATAAGTATTTATTGTTCACTAATGTTCTTTAGGGAAGGAAACTGCCATCTTCACCTGGTCTGGCCTACATATGACTTCAGACCCACAGCAAAGTGGTTGGCTCTTAACTGCCCTCTGGGCAATTAAGGATATGCAATAAATGCTGCCAAGCCAGCGACACCCTCATCCCGTTAATGAATAAAGAAAAAGAAAAGTACTTAGAAGGTGTTGCTGCTTGATCATGATTTTAACTGTGTCCAAAAGCCTATCCCAACAAGTCTTCTAGCTGCTTGGAACCTTCCTTCTCCACCTTGTGTGTTGGTGCGAGGCCTCCTCTTTATGTGAGGAGGGAGGCACACGTACAGGAACACGAGCTGCTGCTAAACATTTGCTGTCAGACTGTGAATTAGAAACCATGGCACGCAGGTCAAGACAAAAGGAGTGTTGCAACTTTGGTCAAGTGAGTGTGGAGAATGGGTCCAGAAGAGGTCTTGCATGAAAGGAAGATTTGCATCATTAACTCAAAGCTCACCTAAGCAAATAAAAGCTGACCCAAGTCATTAGCTGAAGCAGTGCTATCTAATTTTCTTCCCTCCGTCACTGCTGTTGAAAGTATGAAGGCTATTTTTCTTCTCCAATACACCTTCTGTGCCATTTCACAGGACATTGTGAGAAATTTGAAGATGGTTTGGTTACCAGATCCCCCCTTTGCTTTTGCCTATACAACATTGTCAAAAGTACTTCCCATTAATCCTCTTAAATTTTCACTTTGATGGAATTTTCTTCCATTATCTTATTGGGATTAACACGCTCCCACCCCCAAAATAGTAAGTGGGAAACTAAGTAACAAATTTGTGAGGAGATCACACATATCTGTAAGAATAATAAAGTGGTTATGGTAGGGGATTTTAACTTTCCTAAAAATGACTGGGAGTGCCATGCTGTTAAGGGTTTGGATGGAGAGGAATTTCTTAAGCGTGGACAAGAACATTTTCTAAATCAGTAAAAACCGAAAGAACTGCGGATGCTGTAAGTCAGGAACAAAAACAAAGTTGCTGGAAAAGCTCAGCAGGTCTGGCAGCATCTGCGAAGTTAAAAACAGAGTTAACGTTTTGGATACTAAGGAAATAATATGGCCCCCTTAAAGATCAGCAAGGCCATCTACGAGTGGAATCGCAGGAGATGTGGTATATACTAATGAAGTATTTTGCATCAGTGTTTACTGTGGAGAAGAGTATGGAAGATATGGAATGTGGGGAAATAAATAGCAACATCTTGAAAAATGTCATTGTTACAGAGGAGGTGGTGCTGGACAGCTTAAAACACAAAGGTGGATAAATCCTTGTGACCTGATCAGATATACCCTAGAACTCTGTGGGAAGCTAAAGAAGACTCCTTACTGAGATATTTGTATCATCGATAGCCACAGGTGAGGTGCCAGAAGACTGGAGGCTGGCTAATGTGGTGCCACTATTTAAGAAAGATAAGGAAAAGCCCGCTGTAGACCCGCGAGCCTGAAATTGGTGGTGGGCAGGTTGTTGGAGGGAATCCTGAGGGGCAGGATTTACATATGTTTGGAAAGGCAAGGGCTGATTAGGGAGAGTCAACATGGCTTTGTGCATGGGAAATCATATCTCACTAACTTGATGGAGTTTTTTGAAGAAGTAATGAAGAGGATTGACGAGGGCAGAGAGGTGGACGTGATCTTTTTGGACTTCAGCAAGGCATTCAACAAGGTGCCTCAAGGTAGACTGGTTAGCAAAGTTAGAGCATATGGAATACAGGGTGAACTAGCCATTTGAATACAGAAATGGCTCAAGAGTAGAAGACAGAGGATGGCTTTTCAGACTGGAGACCTGTGACCAGTGATGTGCCACAAGATTTGGTACCAGGTTCACAGCTTTTCATCATTTATATTAACGATTTCAATGTGAACATAGGAGGTATAGGTAGTAAGTTTGCAGAGGACAGTAGAATTGGAGGTGTAGCGAAGAAGGTTACCTTAGGGTACAACAAGGTCTTGATCAGGTGGGCCAATGGGCCGAGGAGTGGCAGATGGAGTTTAATTTAGATAAATGTGAGGTGCTACATTTTGGAAAGGCAAATCAGGGCAGGACTTACACACTTAATTGTAAGGTCCAGGGCAGTGTTGCTGAAGAGAGGAATTGGTGTACAGGTTCATAGTTCCTTGAAAGTGGAGTCACAAGTAGACAGGATAGTCAAGGTGGTGTTTGGAATACTTGCCTTTATTGATCAGTGAATTGAGTATAAGAGTTGGGAGGTCATGTTTCAGCTATACAGGACATTGGTAGGCCACTATTGGAATACTGCATGCAGTTCTGGTCTCCCTGCTATAGGAAGGATGTTGTGAAACTTGAAAGGGTTCAGAAAAGATTAACGAGTATGTTGCCAGGGTTGGAGGGTTTGAGCTATGAGGGATACGGAATAGGCTGGGGTTATTTTCTCTGGAGTGTCAGAGGCTGAGGGGTGACCTTATAGAGGTTTATAGAATCATGAGTGGCACAGATAGGGTAAATAGACAAGGTCTTTTCCCTGGCATGGGGAGTCAAAAACTAGAGGACATAGGTTTAAGGGGAGGGGGGAAATATTTAAAAGGGACCCAAGGGGCAATTTTTTCACGCAAAGGATAGTGTGTGTATGGGCTGTGCTGCCAGAGGAAGTGTTGGAGGCTGGTACCATTACAACATTTAAAAGGCATCTGAATGGGTATATGAATAGGAAGGGTTGAAAGAGATCTTAGTCCCATTTGCCAGCATTTGGCCTAAGATATTCGGTCAACATAGACAAGTTGGACCGAAGGGTCTGTTTCCGTGCTGTACATCTCATGACTCTATGAATCTATGCTGGAATACTGTGCTCCCATCCAAATCTACTAAGCATCTGTGAAGAAGGTCAGAAATTAAATCAGTAGCCTGACAAGAATTGAACGCCGAATAACAATTCAGCCATTCTGCCAAGACATGCACAAGGCTTTGGGTACAGTTCCTCAGCTCTTCAGTGATTGAATTTATGTTTCATGTTCACAAATGCTGATGGGAGTCAGCAGCTGACTCATTCATTGAGACATATGTTGACGACAAGAAAGGAAATCGATACTTGTACAATGTGTTTCTTGACCACGTCTTTTGAAAGCACTTCCAGCCAATAGAGCACATTAGAAAGTGTAGCCAATGTTGCGAAGTAGGAAACACAACAGACAATTGCAGCATAGTGGTTCAGTGGTTAGCACTGCAGCTTTATAGCGCCAGGGACCTGGGTTTGACTCCAGCCTCAGATGACCGTCTGTGTGGAATTTGCACATTCTCCGAGTTTGCAAGCTTACAGCGGGATGCTCCAGTTTCCTCCACAGTCCGAAGATGGGCATGGTTAGGTGGACTGGCCATGCTAAATTGCTCATAGCATCCAAGGATGAGTAGGCTAAGTGGATTAGTGGATTTCAGGGCTAGGGACGGTGGGTCTGGGTGGATTGCTCTTTGGAGGGTTGGTATGGACTTGATGGGTCGAATGGCCTGCTTCCACACTGTAGGAATTCTATGATTAAAAACCCATCCAGCTCCTTAATATTCTTCAGGGGAGTTAATATGCTATGTATGGTCCTCATATTGGTATTCAGGGATACTAGGAAAAGGTGGGAGATTAAGAAAAGTTCATCAAAATGAGTGCAGGCACAATGGGCCGAATCGCCTCTTCTGTACTGCATCAATTCTGCGATTGCAATTCACTTTTAACTCCCCTCTGAAATGGCCACAGCAAGCCACTCAGTTGTAAATGGCTCACCACTGCCTCCTCAAGGTCACTAATCTTCAGCCCTTGCAGAGGATATACATATGTTAACTAGAAATTAAAGGCCTGATTTGTTGTATTGGCCAATGTGATAGCAGTCATTGCATTTCAGAGAATAATTCAACGTGCGAGACTCTTTGAGATCTTTGCACGTGGATTAAGATAAGTATATGCAAAAAGCTATGAATGATGCATTTTCTACAGGCATTAACAATTCTAGCATATGACTGAGGAAATGATATCAGAACTTATGTGCCACCCTGTCTTAAGGCAAAAATATTGTCTCTCTTTTTGGTTCCCAACTTTGAACGGTTCAGCTGAGACTAGAACTTTGTCACGCGAAGGAAATTGTATTTATGCTGCACTAATGAAGCAACTCCTCAAATCCATGGATTTGTTGTTGTTCGGTGGATCGTGTTTTAATGATAAGCTCATTGATGTTGTAATATTCTGAGCTCTGCAATGGCCAAACTGCTTCCTGCAATTATTCTGGTCACTATCTTTCTTAAAACTGGAAAATAGAGGGATGTGGTGTGTGTGTTACGCCAAGCTAGGATTATGTTCCAGATTTTTAAACATTCTAAGATTCCACCTGATTCAAATTCATTTGTTTTGGAAGATGTCTCCAGAGGCTGAATTTTTCCAGAGCTGTGGAGACAGGATTGATAATGAGAATTCTCAAATATTGGAATGAATTGTGTCAGAACACTTTCCAGTGAAATGCCCAATTGGCCTCCCCCCTAACAATCTATTCCCATTATCCTTGTTTGAACGTGACTGGTGAAGGATGGTTTTAAAAAAATAGTTGACTCAAAAGGTCATGGCCAACATGTCTTACCCATCCCTAGTTGCCCTTGAAAAGGTGTTGGTGAGCTGCTATCTTGAACCACTGCAGTCCACAAGCTGTAAATTGACCCACAATGCCATTTGGGAGGGAATTCCAGGATTTTGACCTAGCGACAGTGAAAGAACGGCGATATGCTTCCAAGTCAGGATGGCAAGTAGCTTGGAGGGGAATTTGAAGGTTGTGGTGTTCCCACGTCCTTCTAGATGGAAGTGGTTGTGGGTTTGGAAGGTGCTGTCTGAGGATCTTTGGTGAATTGTTGCAGTGCATCTCGTAGATAGTACACACTGCTACTGCTACTGAGCATCAGTGGTGGAGTGAGTGGATGGTTCGTCATATGGTGCCAGTCAAATAGGTTCCTTTGTCCTGGATGGTATCAAGATTCTGGAGTGTTGTTGGAGCTGCACCCTTACTGACAAGTGGGGAGTATTCCCCTCATATTTCTGATTTGTGCCTTCTAGACGATGGATAGAATTTCTGGAATCAGGAGGTGAGTTACTCGCCGGAGTATTCCTAGCCTCTGACTTGCTCTTGTAGCCACTCCAATTGAGCTTCTGGTCAATGGTAACTTCAGGATGTTGATAGTGGAGGAATTCAGTGGTGGTAACAACATGGAATATTAAGGAGCAGTGGCTACTTTGTTCATCATTGGAGATTGTCATTGCTTAGCATTTGTGTGGCATGAATCTTGCTTGGCAATTTTTAGCCTGAGCATGGATACTATACAGGTCTTTTTGAATTTGGACATGGACTGCTTTCGTATCAGCACACGTAGCACTGAACATTATGCAATCATTGCGAACATCCCCACTTCTAAGCCTATAAACAGTTACCTTCGGGAAGGCCATGCTGGATATTCCACCACAGCCACTTCCAGGTTCTCAACAAAAATTAAGTCTGGCCGCACGATCAGGGCCCATTAGAAAAATACAAGCCATATACCCATATGAAACCAAATTATTTGTAGCTAAAATATTTTCAAATTTCTGAGTGGCAGTCAGCCAACCCTAGTCTAGCTTGACTCATTTTCCCTCTTTGTTACATTTAAGTCATTCATAAAACCACTGCAACCAGAATTAAATGGGATGTGTGTGCGCTGATGGAAGTATAATTGGTCCCACGACAAATTTAGGGGTGAAGACTTTCAGTCCAGGTTCGGGAACATGATGCTCAGATCATTTCTGGGTCCCAACTGCAGGCAGGTACTGTTGTCATGATCCTAATTTAATATGCAAAACCCCTTACTCATGTGGATGGGAGTTCCCTGCCCAATCAATGGATGCTGAGCACTCCCTGGAGATAGGAATTGGCACAGTAGTGCAGCGTTCAAAAGCACATGGCAGCCAATTGTGGACTTGCTGATGCCTTGCAGATTGGTGAAGGAAGGGGAATAGAGGACCAGTGGTCTTGCAGAGCAGGCAAGTGGCCAAGTGCTCAATCACAAGATACTTGACCCCTTCTGCTCAAGCAAAGGCAACTTTATGCTAGCACTTCAGTAAAAGCCTTTTGTTCCTAGCATTTTAATTCAGCAGCATCTCTTTATTAGTCCCAGCAGTGCTCAGACAGCTGTGCACTAATATGGCCCAGACGGTGCACCGTTTGTATTCACTACTTTAAAATCTCCTTCTGGCCTTTCCCATTCTCTTAATGTGAAGAGCTTGTTAAGAGCTTAGTGGCCAGTTAATTGCATGAGAGTGGGTTGCTAGCTTCCCCCACTGTCTTTTCCATGAAAATTTCAATGTGTTTTGCTGGTATCGCAAGACTGACACTCCAACTTGCTTCTTAAAGGAAAATGCACCTGATCTTGAAAGCCTGTGGACACTTGAATTCCAGCCCAGGGTTTGAATAAGGTTAGGAATTTAGTCATCTCAGCTTTGATACATGCATAAAAATTTGATCTCATGATATTTGGTGACATATCATCCTAACACACAATATCATTCAAGTTGCTCGATCTCATGATCTGATCGGTGGTGGGGGGACAACAACCTGCCGTTTTTGAATGTAATTTCCGTTATATTATTGAATGCTTGATCATCATCATCAAACCCTGAGCAAGAGTGTTAGCGTTTTGTGGCAAGGTGAATAATATCATTCAAAAATCTCAAAAGAATAAATTGATACCCGGGTATGTAATGTTTAGACACGCATGATCTTCCTACACTGTTGACCACAATGAGAAGTATTAAGCACATTTGACTTATTCAACAAAAACATTGCTTAACTTAACATGTTTAGGTGAAGTATTTGTCCATTTTTATGGCTTACGACAATGCACAGCAAGATTACAAATTATATTCAATAAAGCAAAAACATAATTCAATTAATTGACACCCACAACTCACCAAACAAATTTAGAGAGAGTCCTCAGACAGAAACACAAATCTACCTGATTTTTAGAGAGGGACACATTAAAATTCACTAACAAATTACCACAAAATCTTCCTTGTTTGTATTTAACTCTCCATCCTCAAGTGTATGTTTTTCTCTCTTTCTATTCCCCAATCCTCACTGAGTTTCCTTGCTAGGACAGCCTGAGTTTCCCACTGATTCCATCACCATCAGGACTGTAAGGCAGTTATTAAATTCTGAAAAGTAGATAGACTAGTTGGGACCAGACAACATTGTTTGGCTGAAAGTGTTGACTGCCAGCAGACTGGAAAACCATGAATACAAGATACCACCAATAACCAATCACCATTCTAGAAATATTCCTGCTGAAAGCAGAAGAATAATTAACATCCAGTCTGAACAATCCAGGATTTCCCTTGCACTTTTTGATTGGGGGAGGCAAAGCATTTCAGCCCAGGAGTCACGTGTATCATTTGCACACTGAGAAAGACACAGGTCTATCAGTCAACAGAGAACCATTGCATCTCATGAGATGCAGAGAAGGAGAAGAACTTCAATGACTTAGGCAATTGCAGCTAATACGGAACATATTTCATGTCCTCAGAATTAACATTTGCTGAGAAATAAATCAACAATTCACTAGACATTGTCTGACCATGCAGAGAATTTACAACACAGACACTGACCACTTGACTCATTGGTCAGTGTTGAGTTTTGAGCTTCCTCCCACACTACTTCTAAGAATCCTATCAGCAGAATGTTCTGTTCTTTTTGTCATCAATTTCTTTTGCTCATTCACAAGATCAGAGCATCATTGGCTAAACTAGTATAAATAGCCCATCCCTAATGTTACATTTATATTCAAAGAGATAGGATAAAAAAAATTCTTAGTCTCATCAATCATTTCAGCCAAATTTTTAAATATTGCATCTGATAACTGAAATTCTAAATCTCACTGTTTCACAGATCCCTTTTTCTTCTGGTCTAATTCTATTGGTCTGAGATCTAGTCACAGCACAGTGGAGGGAAAATGCAAGATATTCCTCTTGTAATATTTCATTTTCATTCACCTCCCCACATTGTTCCACCACCCTTGATGCTCCTAGATTAGTCCACATAGCATATATCACAGAAAGTCAGTTTCCTGTTGAGACGGATATCTTGAAATTTATTAACAATGTTAGTGATTACATGCTACATATTAACAGGTTTACACACATTCTGTATTTACCAAAATAAAATCAAATGCTTCTATAAGAGTTTATTCCACCATTCCCACAATAACTTCTTTATTGGTTTAATTGATTAATCAAAATATAAAGGAAATATTCTTCCCATTTGAGACAAAATACTCAGAACCTCCAGCAGTTTGATTGTAAAAAAGAATTATCATGACTGTCCTAAGCCATATTTTCCCTCTTAGTACATTTGAGGAAAAACATGTTCACCACAGTATGGCTATTTTATGTTATGAATGAGCATGTAGGGTGTTCTTTTGAAAGAAAAGCAGAAATATCTCTAATATCTAATGAATTAGACAATCTTGGCAAGAGCCCCCAATTGTTATGACCACAGCTGATGTTATTATTCAGCAATTTTGATCCTGGACTTGATAAATCTTATTTTGCTTTCTCTTTGCTTTCAATGAGGTAATCTTTCACTGAAACACAAACATGTAAGGTTGTAGTTTTGAGTTTAGCAATAAATCAGAAGTTTACAATGTAAAAAATATTAAGTTAAAATATCATATACCAAACCATTTATATGTAATACAAACAAAGATTTTTGAAACACACAGTAAAATATATTCCCAACAACACTCCCTTTCTGTATTAATACAAAACAAATGTTCTTCTCTTTTACATCTATTGGCTTAATTTAATTATGGCTTCAATTCATCATCTTGAATAACTGATAGCTCCTTACTTTAACCTTCAGACAACTGAGCTTAGATTTCTTCAGCTTCAACTAACCACTTTAGGTTAACCAAACATTTCTGGTCTGGACATTTAAAACTAGACTCACTACACGGAGGTATCCTCTTTCTTAAAAGCACTAAAAAAGCCTTCATTTCACAGGAACAACTGTTTTACGCATTCAGGCTCATGTGGAGGTGCTGGTGTTGGACTGGAGTGGTCAAGGTCAAAAATGTTTGACATTCAGGTTCAGCCAAGACTTCTGCAAACTTCCCAACTGAAACCCAAAAGCATTTTTCCAAGTATGGGTGTCTCCCCAATTCAAAAGAAAAACAAACTCTAACCCTACACAATAAAAGTTTAATGCACAACTGTTTCCTTCATTCATTTGTAAACTTGGCCAACGTAAACACAACTCCATTACTATGTAGGAAGCCTCTCTCTCTAGCACTGTTTTATAGAAGAAATCACCATGACTACATAAGTACAAGCATGTTCATCGTTAAACCTCTTCAGATACAGGCCAAACTCACATACTACTGCTCAAATCCAAACTATATACTTATATGTCACACATTTTATATCATATCAAAGAATTACATTTTTAAAAGTTTCATATGTTACCTGATGAACTTTTTAGCTTTCAATAAGTTAATCCACATAACATATACCATAGAAAGTCAGGATCTGGTTGGGACTGAAGTCTTGAAATTTCTCAATAAACACTAATGATTTACATGCCACATAATGATGGGCTTGCACACATGTGCTGGGTTCTGTGCTTACTGAAGTTACTGTAAATGATATACTCAAAGTTGACTGATCAGAATATCCCACGTGATTGCCTTTAAGGTACATTGTGTATCTGATCTGGGATCTGTGCTATAATACAATATTACCACCTTCTGGGTAAAGAAGTTTCTCCTGAATTCTTTGCTAGATTTCTTTTTAATTATTTCATATTTATGGTCACTAGTTTTCAAAGGAGTAATAGTCTCCATGTCTGCTCTGTCAGCCCTTTCATAATTTTACAGCCCTCTAAGATTACCATTTCACATTCTCCTTCCAAAGAAAATTGCAGTGTATTCAAACTTCCCTGATGGTTACAAAGTTGCAAAATCATCATCCAGCTATTAATTATGTGTTATTTCTACCTTGTTGTGCATTCACAAAAATCAATAAAAAATTTAATAATAACTGCTGAAAACCTGTGACTGATGATTGCTCCTTTATGGCTGTTGTTAACAAAGAAATGGATTACATCAAATAATTAGAAAGTGATCACTGCTGCCATATTTCCCTACAGTTATTATTTTTAAATTGATATACCTTGGCCAAACTAGAGAAACTGATCTGAGCTTTTGGGAAAGTGAGTGGTCGTATCCTCATCTCTATCTTTCACTGAGATAAAGATAACAGAAAATCCTGCATTTAGATGGCACCATTCACAACTTCAGGGTGTCCTTCTTCTATTTCCTCAGAAGGCAAAAAGAAATATAATATTGCCCCAATGACCCTGACCAATTTTTATAGATGCCCCATAGAAAGCATCCTGTCCGGTAGTATCACAGCTTGGTATGGCGACTGCTCTGCCCAAGACTGCAAGAGATTCCAGAGAATGCAGCCTAGTCCGTCACAAAAACCAGCCCTCCTTCCACTGACTCCATCTAAACTTCCCGCTGTCTTGGGAAAGCAGCCAACATAATCAAGGACTCCTCCCACCCCAGTTATACTCTCTTCGATCCTCTTCTTTTGAGCAGAAGATACAAAAGTTTGAAAGCACATGCCAACAGATTCAAGAACAGCTTCTCCCCCGCTGTTATCAGACTGTTGAACAGAGCTCTCATATTAAAAGTGATCTGTCTCTGCACCTTCTCATAGTTGTAACATTATATTTTGCGTTCTGTTCTATTACCCCAATGTACTATATAAGGTATGATTTGTCTGGATAGCACACAAAAAATGCTTTTCACTGTATCGCGATACAATTGACAATAAAAATCAAATCAAATCCCAAATGGCTTTACAGCCAATAATCCACTATTTGAAGTCTTCTCCGGTACTAGTGCAGGAAATGTGGCAACTGTTTTGTGCACAGCAAGGTTCCATGAGCAGTAAAGTCACAATGGCCATAAATCCTTTTCAGTGATGTTGATTAAAGTCAAAATTATACTTGTCTTTGCAACAAATAGTGTTATGAAATCTCACACATTTGCTAAAAGTGCACTGAGGAACTTTTGACTCAGAGACAATAGTGCCTCCACAAATCCAAAGCTGACACAGTCGTTGACAGACAAAAACAGAAACTCCTCAACATGTTTTTTGCAGCACGTGTTTCCCAGTGAACTGTGATACACCACCACAGTACTTACTCTGCTACATATCTCTGCCCCACCTCAGCTCATCTGCTTCTGAAATCCTCATTGCCTTGGTACCTCAATACTCAGTGACTCCAGTACTCTCCTGACCAGCTCTACCTTCCTTATACATCCCAGTAAATTGACATCTTCCAAAACTTTGTCGTTCTTACTTGTACAATGGAGGATTTCAGTTAATAGATATAGATTGGATAGGCTGGGATTTTGTTCACTGCAACATCTGAGGTTGAGGATTAACCTTATAGAGGGGTATAGATAAACTGAATAGCAGTGCCTTTTCCCTGAGGTGGAGTAGTTCAAAACTAGGGGGTATATTTATAAGTTAAGGGGGAAGATTTAAGAAAGGACAGAAAGGGCAACTTTTTTTTTTTTTTTTTTTTTACACAAAGAGTGGTTTGTATGTGGAATGAGCTGGCAGAGGAAGTGGTGGATACAATTACAATGGTTAAAAGACATTTGGATAAGTATGTTTTTCTAGGAAAGGTTTGGAGGGATATGGGCCAAATGCAGGCAGGTGGAACTAATTTAGTTTGGGAACATGGTTGGGCCAAAGGGTCTGTTTCCATGCTGTATTACTCAATGACTATGTATGTGGTGCTCGCCGACCTCCATTTACTGTCAATCTAAAAATATTTATGTTAAATGTTCATACTTAGGTTTCAATCCTTCAGTCTCTACAGACTTCCCTAACTTGTGTAATCACCTCTAATCTCCTAACGCTCCAAGAATGCTGCTCTTCTCAATTTCATTCATCCACACAAGACCGAACTTCCAGTTGCCCGAACCAAAATTATTGTGAATCCCTCTAAACCACTGTGACACTCTTCGCCTTTCCTAATTTGAGTCACCTCCTAGAATCGTCAACATTGGCTGCAAATTTTTTCAGTTACCCTCATAACTCTATGTGGTTTGGTGTCAAATTGTGCTTGATAATGTTTTTGTTGAAGGACATTGGGAGGTAAAGTTGCTGCAAAAAAATGAAAATTACTGTTGTTCAGTTGAGCAACTGGGGAGGCGATAGCCTAGTGGTATTATCACCGGACTGTTAATCCAGAGACTCAGATAACGTTCTGGGGACCCGGGTTTGGATCCGGCCATGAGAGATGGTGAGACTTGAATTCAATAAATACCAGGAATTAAGAGTCTCACGGTGACCATAAATCAATTGCTGATTGTCGGGAAAAACTCATCTGGTTCACTAATGTCCTTTAGGGAAGGAAACTGCCATCCTTACCTGGTCTGATCTGCATGTGACTCCAGACCCACAGCAACGTGGTTGACTCTTAACTGCCCTCTGGGCAATTCAGGATTGGCGATAAACGCTGCCTCGCCAGTGACACCCTCATCCCGTGAATGAATAAAGCAAAAAAAAAAGAAAAACAACTTACGAACAATTATTTTCACAACATTTGTTAAACAAAACAATAAGACAAGTACAAAACTTAGATTGCCACCTAAATGGCTTTCTTGTCAGCTTTTTCCCAATACCCTATTTTCTTTCTTGACAAACCTGGGGCTAGTGCAATGTATGTCATTTCCAGTGAAGGAGCAATGATTGGTCAAACAGATCCTGCTACTGTGAGGTAGTGGAGAAAGTAAATCATAACAGGTGATGCATTTTGATAACTGGGAAGGATTTTGTTTGAAAGTTAAAGGAATTAAGTCGTAATAATTCCTTCAAGCCCCGTGTTCTATTTCAGTTATTGTGGGGCTGCACTGGGAATGGACTCTGAATAGTCCATGAGCAAATTCTCTCCTAGATGCCCATGCATCCCTGCCGCAGGAACCCGCTTGATGAACGCAGTACAGATTTAAGCCTTAGCTCCTCATGAATGATTGGGCAGGTACCTGCTGTATTTTCCAAACCATCTGCTCCACAGGTCTCCCTAGGAAATTCATAGCCCAAACTTTTCTCTAATTTGCATCGACCATTTCCAACAGTAACATTCATTTCCCAGTAATGTCATCAATCTCAACGCATTACCCTTGGGATTGCAAATGTTAAAACGACAAGACTTGCTTGACTGGATCTCTTATGGAAACCTGCCTTGCTAGTACTTAATGAAATACAGCAAAATGTTCTTCAGCCAACATTATGTTTTTGTTGATTTCCAGAAAAACAAAAATTCTGTATTCTGTTATCGACCAGACCAAATCCCCATCAAGATATATTAAGAAGATAGCCTAAGCCCTAAGTCTTGTTATTTTAAAAAAAAGTGTATAGGGCATTGAGTTCCAGATGCAATTTGATTGGTTAGACTACAGAAGTTTAAGCAGAACAATTTTTTTTTAACACTACAGTTAAAATACAGACAGAATAAAAAGAAGATTGGTTTAACTGTAACCCTATCGAAAAGCTTAACAAAATAAGATATGTATTAACTACTACCACTTTATAGTTCAAATATAGTAACATCCCATAAACACACACATAGCAAGGGCAAATTCAGTAAAATAGATTGTCTCACATGCAATTCGAGCAGCAAGAGAACCCCTGCTTTTAGCTGTAACAGAGAGAGAAATAAAGGTTCCACATCCACCTTCAAGTCCCCAGCAACCACAGAAAGATAAAAACTAAAAAAATCCGGTTCTGTTGGAGCTTTATCCTACCCAATCGAGCTTCTTCTTTTGTTCCAAATTTTAAAAAAAAAAAAAAAACAAGGCATTACAAGCTGAGATAACAAGGTGTAGAGCTGGATGAACACAGCAGGCCAAGCAGCATCAGAGGTGCAGGGAAGAGACACTTCTTCAGAAATGGGGGAGGGGGAGGAGATTCTGAAGTAAATTAGGAGAGAGGGGGAGGTGGATAGAAGATGGATAAAGGAGAAGATAGGTAGAGAGGAGACAGACAGGTCAAAGAGGCGGGGCTGGAGCCGGTAAAGGCGAGTGTAGGTGAGGAGTTAGGGGGTGAAATAGGTCAGTCCAGGGAGGACGGACAGGTCAAGGGGGTGGGATGCGGCTGGTAGGTAGGAGATGGTGGTGGGTCTTGAGGTGGGAGGAGAGGATAGGTGGGAGGCAGGGACAAGCTGGGCTGCTTTTCGGTTGTGGACGGTGGGGGGTAGATTTTGAAGCTTGTGAATTCCACATTGATATCATTGGGCTGCAGGGTTTCCAAGCGAAATACGAGGTGTTGTTCCTGCAAACTTCGGGCAGCATCGTTGTGGCACTGCAGGAGGCCCAGGATGGACATGTCGTCTGAGGAGTGGGAGGGGGAGTTGAAATGGTTTGCGACTGGGAGGTGCTGTTGTTTGTTGCAAACCGAGCATAGGTGCTCCACAAAGCAGTCCCCAAGCCTCTGCTTTGTTTCCCTGATGTAGAGGAGGCCACATTGGGAACAGTGGATACAGTATACCACATTAGCAGATGTGCAGGTGTTTGATGTGGAAGGTCTTCTTGCGTCCCGGGATGATGGTGAGGGGGGAGGTTTAGGGGCAGGTGTAGCACTTCCGGCGGTTGCAGGAAAGTGCTGGGGGAGGTGGGGCATGTGGAGCGGACGAGGGAGTCACAGAGAGAGTGGTCCCTCCGGAAAGCAGATAAAGGGTGGGGAGGGAAAAATGGCTTTGGTAGTGGGGTCAGATTGCAGATGGCGGAAGTGCCGGAGGGTGATGTGTTAGCTAGCATTACAAGCTGTTAGCTTTATTAGCTTTGAGCAGACAGCTAGGCACCCATCACAAATTTTCTTCATAAAAAGAAGGACAAAACATACCTCTTAATGTTATAGTAACATCACATTTCACATTAAGTTTCACCATCACAGCTAAGAACTTCATGGGTCTAAATTCTACCTTGCTGACCCCTGGTATGTGAAATAAATTCTTCAGAGACTGTTTCTTTGCTCTGTCCTGGCAGATGGCTATAATAGCTGCAGCCCTCGTTTCATTATAGAACTGAGGGCCCACAAGTGTTTCAAAACCTGTTTACACGGGGCGGGGGAAGTTCGCACTTGCTCAATGTTGCCTGGTCAGCAAGAGAGCTGAAAACGAATCCATGAAGGAGTTCTGAAGACCATCAATAAAATGTAAGTAGTTTTTTTTTAATATTGTACGTACCCTCATGTGAAGCATGGAGGTGCAACAATCCTACCAGTGCTGGTTCACACCCCTTGCATTGTCCTACCCCCCAACTACCCAAATCCTGATGTGTTGTAGCAGGCCTGGCTGTCCAATTGGATCAGACGAAAGTGCTGAAGCATCTCCAGAAACATGTCAGATGACACCAATTTGCTCTGACTTTTGCACTGAGAGACAAGGGCGAATTCAAGACGGTCTGCAAATCTCCCAACTGTTTGCCATTTTTCATGATCCTTAAACCAAACTGTAATGACTTTAATCACACCCACCAGCTCCCAACCCCCAACAATTAGTACATTAAAAAAAATGCAGAGAATGCTGCAGAAATTCAACAGGTCTCTTAACATCTGGGAGAGAGAAACAGAGTTAATATGTCAAGCCTTGTATGACGCTTCTTCATAGCTGGACTTGAAACATTAGACACTGTTCCTCTCTTCACAGATGCTACCAGACTGGCTGAGTTTCTCCAAAATTCCCTGTGTTTGTTTCAGATTCCCATCAACCTCAGCATTTTGCTTTTATTAAAAGTACATTAAAGATGGTTAGGAATGGCCAAAGGGCATCTTACTTTAATTTAGGAGGCATCCACCAATGGAGTGATCAGTACAGCATTCCGAGGAAATTCAAACAGAATCAAACAATCAGAAACAGATGGAATCACTAACTAGGATTGGATGGCCTGGGATTATCAGAATTCAAAATTAAGAATCTTGGGGGAACCGACAATTGGGTTTCAAAAAACTCAGAAAAAAAAAATAATTTCAAAGGAACGGATGATGGTTTTTTTCTCACTGCATTAAGTAAATGCAACAAGAGTGAAATCTATGTATAAAGCATAGCATGTGATTCTATTTCTACTTTAGTATAATACTAAAATTCAATACCCTGAAGAGTTATGTGTTTCCTTTTAATTGCAGGAATTTCAGGCAATTAGTCAATCAATTTTGAAATTGCACAACAGATGTACTCATGCTACAGGGCAACTGAGGAGAATAATTAAACCATGGCCCAAACACACATGCACACGTACACACACGCACACAGAGAAAAGGCTTAGAGGGAAATGGACCAAACACAGGCAAGTGGGACAAGTCCAGTCTAGGATATTTGGTCACCATGGACAAGTTAGACTGATAAGCTTGTTTCTGTGCTGTATGACTATTAACTGTGTAAACACATGCACATGCGCGCACACACATACATACAGAGACGAATATAGACTCACACTCATGACGCAGTGCCCATTTTACACTCGTGCATGTGACTCTTAAGTTCTACATAATGTTATGATTTCTTTTCTTTTTTTCCCCAACAGAAGATGAAATCATCCAGCCGTTACCACTCTCAGCTGAATATTAAGGATCCCATGATTTCAAAGAAGAGCAGGAGACCCAGATCCAACATCACTACAGTCAGGCTCTCAGGTCACCACACATTGCTGTTTGTGACCTCACCACAACTTATCAACATTACAACCATGGCAACATTTCAAAATGATCTCTTGGCTGTGAAACACTTTGAGATATCCTGAGACTGTGGGACAAATCTGCATTAAATGTGAGTTCGGGTTCAATTACAGAATTCAGTGAAGGAGGCCATTTGGTCCGACATGTCTGCACTGTATACCAAAAGAGCAATTCATCTAGTGCCAGACCCCACAACCTTGTCTGTAACCCAATACATTCTTCGTTTTCAGGTCACAACCCCATGACCGTTCCTACAACAGAAGGAGAGATGTGGAGGTGTTCGCTGATGATTATATAACATTCAGCATCATTCACAACTCCTCAGATACTGATGCAATCCATGTTCATATGCAGTGGTTCAAGAAAGCAGCTCACCAACACCTTCTTAAATGCAACTGGGAAATAGCTATGCTGGCCATCATTGATAACCACATTCCCATGATAAATTACAAGATAAATAAAGGATGTTCTTCTGTGGCTGGAGCTAAGGCAACCTGTTGGAACATTTGTTTTGTTTCCTCACCCTGTTATTAACGAATCCATCTCCCAATGTCACAGGTAGTTTTGCAGCTGGAAGCATTTCATACAAAGATTGGCTCCTGAAATTGAAAGTCATTGTATTACACTGCACCACCTTCCTTGCTTTGATGGATGGAAGAAACACTAAGAGAGAAAAAAAGCCCTCAATAAAAGTAACTTTTAATTATATTTGCAATAATACATGATATTTCCTCTCATTGATCTTTGACAAATAAGAGAGTCAAAGTTAGATAAAAAGGAGAAATCATAGAAGTCCTACAGTGTGGAGGCAGGCCATTCAGCCCATACCAACCCTTCAAAAATCCAGACACCCTCCCCCACACTATCCCCAGAACCCTGCATTTCCCATGGGAAATCCACCTAACCTGCACATCCCCAGACACTAAGGCAATTTAGCATGGCCAAACCTGCACATCTTTGGACTGTGGGAGGAAACCAGAGCACCCAGAGGAAACCCCCTACAGACACAGGGGGAATGTGTATACACCACAAAGGCAGTCATTGAACCCAGGTCCCTGACATGGTGGGCAAAGTCAGAAGTCACACAAAACCAGGTTATAGTCCAAAAAGTTTATTTGGAATCACACAAAATGCAGCCCCTTTGGACATGGTGAGGCAGCAAAGTAAACCACAGAGCCACCGTGCTGCTCCAATCAGATCCACCACGATCTTAATGAATAACAGAGCAGGCTCAAAGGATCAAATAGCCTAGTCCTTCTCTGAATTTGCATGTTTGTATTTTCATTTTAAGACACAGACCAAGTTACATTTTGACCACAGTGTATTGTGTATGTTATGGAGTCAATACACCAGGAGTTACTATCAATGCAGGGGTAGTGACTTTTATGATGTCTTCTGTTTTGTTTTCTCCCACTAGGGAAGGAAATAAAACAAAATATACATCTGCTCTACAGAGCCTTTAGCTTTCTGTTCCTGTTGAGTCAACAAATTTCTATGAGTCTCAGTGATATCAAGAAGGAATGATTATCCATTATGTAATTGGGTCTGGAGAATGATGCAAAACAGCTCACAAAAGTAACAGAACAGTGAGCTTTATAGCTCACAGGCAGGAGTGAGACCAATCGTACATATCCAAGGAGAGTAATATAATATCTTTGCTAACAAGTTTTCCAATTTGCATTTCACACATTTCAACAATGCATGCTAACTGTTAATTTTGTCAGTAATTAATGGGCAGCACAGAAGCTTTAAAGTTCAGCTAAAATTCAAGTAATTTTGGATACTTGCCAACTCCCCAGTCCTACTGTTAGGTCTTTACTGAATACAGCAACTTAGTTTCTATCCACTGGAGACCTGTAATCTTCACCAAAAATAAAGCTTAAGTGATGTTGTCAACTAACCTGTATTAAATTAGAGTGGAAAGGCTCTCCATAGGATTGATGGTTAATTGCAACTTAATTAGCATAATTATGCATGCTAATAGCATCTCAAATGAATAGTACTTACCATGAGGTTTTAAACTTATTAACACAGGCAGATTAAAACATCATTTTTCATGTTTAAACATGTTATAATTGTAGTTTGAAAGTGATATTTCACTATACAGTTTTTTTTTGGTTAAACCATCATTTATAAAAATTGGTAATTTCATTCGGAACGTTATCAGGTTTCTTGCATTATTTGAGACCAGCCATTGAGTCTGATGTGGAATTGGCTGTACACTCAACCCACAGTTAATAGGTACCTTGTTAAATGAAAATGCTCCATTAAAAAGTGCACTAGACCTGACAATAAATTCTGACAATCATTTTCAAATGGAGTAATGAACAAAATGGAGATTTCTTCACATAAGTTTACTCAGCTCAAGTATCTCACAATGGTACAATTTAAAAGCAGATCATTGAGAATTGGGAAAACCTGTGAGTATAATTAATGAGCAAGGGAATTCTTGAGGATATTTGGTTCTGGCCCAACAATAAATTTAGCCAAACAAATTGTGGAGGTTGGAACAGAAAAGTGTTGGAAATGTACAATTGATCAAGCAGTTTCTGTGAAGGAGACATATAGATATAGATATAGATATAGATATAGATATAGATATAGATATAGATATAGATATAGATATAGATATGTTAAAGGCCTGGATTGCTGTCTTGATTGTAAAGCGGATAAGTAGTTAATCCATAGTATGGAATGGATGGATGTTTTACTTCCTAATTTTAAACAGTAAATCAATTTGTTTCTAACATAAAGTGCTCCAGGTGTTTAATTCACAGTAAAAATCATAACAGGAGAGTGATCGGGTACTTTCCACCCACTGCTAAATTTAAATGCATTAAAGTACTTTGTCCATTGGGTAAAGCATACAAATGTATGTCAACACTTATACAATGCTGATCAATATGATGGTCAACTTACCTTTCCAGAACAGAGCTTTATAATAAATTACTGCAACAAAAGCACATTTAATTTATAAAACTGTGTCTAATAATAGCATTTGAAGTTGCCAAAACATTTAACTTTTAAATGTCAGAATTTCAGTTTTAAAAACAGAAAGGGAGAATATTATCTACAGGGGGTAAGTAGTAAGGCAGGTGCAGGAAACAATTAATGAGCCAATTTGTATATTAGCCTTCATTGCAAGAGGATTTGAGTTCAGAAATAAGGATAACTTTCTACAGTTTTACAGGACCTTGGTGAAACAACACCTGGAGTATTGCATGCAGTTTTGGTCTCCCGACATAAGAAGGATATATTTGGCATAGAGGAAATGTAGTGGAGGTTCACTAAATGGATATCAGGATGGTAGGATTGTCCTATGAGGAGAGATTGGTCCGTTCGTTCTTATATCCACTTGAACTTAGAAAGATAAAAAAAATTTAACTGAGGTGTATAAAATGCTGACAGGGCTAGATAGAATAGATGCAGGGAGGATGCTGGGGAGTATGGAACCAAGGGACACAGTGTGTGAGGATATGGTGTAGGCCACTTAGAAGTTAGATAAAGAAGCACTTCTTCCTTCGAAGCATAGTGAGCCCGATGAATTTCTACTACAGAAGGCTGTGGAGCTCAAGGCACTGAATATGTTCAAGAAAGAGATAGATGCATTTTTAGATTTTAATGACATAAATTGGTATGGGGGAAAGTGAAATATGACATTGATAAGAAGAGCGGCAATGATCATAAGAATGGCGGAGAAGGCTTGAAGGACTGACTGGCTTACTCCTCCATCCTGTTTCTATATTTCTAAGCTGAAATATGAAATAATGTTCTTAAAGCATGTCTGTAAAAATGGCCCCCAACTTCCAGTTGCCTGCCATTTCAACACACTACCGTGTTCCCATACCAACATGTCTGCTACAGTGTTGCAGCAAGATTCAGCATAAGCTCAAAGAATGGCATCTCATTTTCCTTTTGGGGACTGCGCAGCCTCTAGGTCTCAACGTAAAGTTCAATAACTTGAGAGCCTGAATCTATCCCTCCATGTATCTTACCCATCCTCACCCGTTCCTTTTCTTAACATGGATTGCTTTTAGCATAGCCAACCCATTCACGTCTACTCTAAGTCCAATGATCACATGATAAGGATTGCCTTCAGCACATCTTACCCATTTTCTCCTACTCTCAGCTTTCATTATAACTTATTCAGCTCCACTTCTATTCTGGCCTACTGTCAATAATTCCTTCATTTGGCTACCCTTTTCATTTCTTTTTTTTCTCTCTCTCTCTCCCCGTGCACTCCATCTCCACCTACCTGCTCACCTCTCTGTATCCCCCGATCTTGCCCAAACTCATCTTCAACAAAAGGCCACTTTTTCCAAACTGGTACCAGTTCTGTTACAAGAGTTACCATTGTTGAAACATTGACACTGTTTTCTCTGCACAGAGATTTCCTTAGAGCTATAGTTCTGTCTCTCTACATGAAGACATAGAAATATGTCTTTGCAGATAAGAATTGGGAAGAATTCATAATTTGAAAATATTTCCAATACTTTCAAAGACATGTTTGCAATTAAGGAAGGAAGTGATATCAACAGCAGAGGTGATTTCTTCCTGCAGAATCTCTCAAGATCAATGTTGGACATAACTGGCTTAACGACAAATTGATTTAAGCTTTCTTTTGAATTTCAGTTGATTGAGCAGGAGTTACATATGAAGAGTTGATGATTTTACTTTTGTCAGTTCTTAGGGTAGGAAAGAGAGCTCAGCTATTATATAACCCTCATATGGCACTTTCCAAGAGACAATATATTATGTCAAATTCACAGCACCAGAAAAAGGCCATTTGGACAAAGTTGCCAATGTTGATCATTGTGCTCCAGATGAAGTATTTTACTGCATTTCCCCCTATAGACATAACATTCCAATCCTTTCTTCTGTACATACTTAGTTTTATCTCCTCAAATCCATGGGGCCTAGCTATAACTGACTTTGTGTGAGATAAGTAGAATATTGCATGGCCCAGTCCTATTCAGATCCGCTTCTTCACCCTTTGTCTGGTACACTGTAGCAGCACCAATTGCCGTTCTTGACCAGAACTGATTTTAATTTCCATGACTCTCTGCATTTTCCACTGTCAGCTCACATTCGCCTGTTCCATTTCTGACCGCCCTTCCCTTCCTCGACTTTTCCTTTTCTGTGTATAGGTTATTGACTAATATTTAATCCAAACCCATTAAGTCATACAACAACCAAACTGAGCAGCCTCACAGGACTCGAATCCATTATCCCAGTTTCCCCATCTCTGACAGGTCTGCTTAGAAATTAAAATCTTCCACACTGGTGCATCTGATATTGCTTTCGTTTTCCTCTCCCAACATCCATGATTGATAGGAACCTCCAGCACATCTGACTAACATCATGCGGTCCTATTCTCAACCCTTGTCCTTTCTCCCAGAATTATGATAGGACTCTCCTTCATAGGAACATAGAATCCCCTCAGTGCTGAAAGCAGCCATTTGGCCAATCAAGTCTGCACCAGACCTCCAAAGAACATCTCATCCAGGCCAAACCCCCGCCCTGTCCCTGTAATCCAATATTTTAATGGCCAATCCAACTAACCTGCACATCTTTGGGCTGTGGAAGGAAATTGGTGCACCCAGTGGAAACTCGCACAGACACAGGGAGAATGTGCAAACTCCACTCAGACAGTTGCCCAAGGCTGGATTCAAACCTGAGTCCCTGGCGCTGTGAGGCCACAGCGTTAACCACTGAGCCATTGTGCCACCTGCATTCATCATGCCATTTTCACATTCTACCTTAGAAGCTTCCATATTCAACAGATCATCTTGCTGCCTTTCCCACCTCCTCTGTCATGAAGACACTACCAAGCACATCGTTTAGCCATTTATTGTCTCCTGCTGTCCACACAGTTTTGCTTTAGGTCATTTTCTCAAAGCCTCTAACCTTCCTCAGATCTGGTGAAACCTCTCTTACCTGAAATATCAGCTGTTTTGCTCTCCCCAAGTATTGCCTGACCTGCTGAGCGTTTCCCTTTATTTAATGTCAAATGTCCAGGAGCTGCAGTACTTTGTTTTTCTAAATGAAACCTCAAACTGAGAGTAAGGTTATTTAATAGTTTTAAAGTTTTAGGTTTAAACTTTACTCTTGTACTATGGACAGAGCCAAACCCTATCTCTGTTCAACATTTTGACTTCCAGTCAATAAAATTAAAGTTCAATTGAGCAGATCTGTGCTGTGACAAAGGCTTAGACCCCCGTGAGCAGAATTTTAATTGGAAGTTGAACTCAGATTGTTCAGCAGCCGCGCAGCAAGACTTGAGCATCTGCAGACATACAAATGCATTGATTGTAATTTTACCTCATTCGGTTTCTCTGCTTGCCAAAATGATCGATCAGCAAATTGCACCAGGAGGACACAGTGTGCTCACAAACTGGATCTGGTGAATGTTTTAAAAATTATGCTGTGGCACATCCTGAATGCAGCTCAAAGAACAGATAATTCAAAGTTGCCACCTTTGAATTGGTAGAAAGTGGTAGAAAACAGCCAAGAATTAAAAGCAGATTTGGCTTCATGAAAAAAAACTAATTCAACATAAAAAAAACAAAGTAAATAGGAACGGAAGTAGGTTATTCGGCCCTTCAAGTATGTACTGCCATTTGGTAAAATCAGCCATAATCATCTGATCATCCAGCTCACTACCCTGTTTCCACTTTCACTCCAAAATCTTTGATCACTTTAGCCTTAATGACTATCTATCTCCTCCTTGAAAACATCCAATGTTTGGCCTCAACAACTTCCTGTTGCAGAGAATTCCACAGGCTCACCAACTATCTGGGTGAAGAAATTTCTCCTTATCTTAGACCTAAATGGTCTAGCCTGTATCCTCAGACTGTGACCCTCTGGTTCAGGATCCCCCTGGCATCAGGAACATCCTTCCTCTGTTTACACTATTTTATATGTAAAATGGACTGTAATTTGACATCAGATTTGAAAGTCCCAGTTCAACATAGAAATGTAGGATGACATATTTATTTGGCCTGCTATGCATGTGTTGGCTCTTTGGAAGTTAGAAACATAGAATCCCTACGGTGTGGAAGCATTCCATTTGGCCCATCAAGTCTACTCTGACCATCTGAAGAGCATCCCACAATCCCACATTTCCCAAGCCTCATCCACCTAACCTGCACATCTTTGGACTGTGGGAGGAAACCAGAGTACTCAGAGGAAACCCACGCAGACATGGGGAGAACATGCAAACCCCACACAGACTGTCACCCAAGGATGGGATTGAACCCAGGCCTCTGGCACCGTGAGGCTAGCCACTGACCCACCAAGCGACCATGCTCTTTGAAATGTTGGTGCCAGCTCAATGAGCTGAATGGTCTCTATCTGCAATGTAGGAGTTCTGTGATAGACATACAAACATATGGACTAGGTACACACAAATTCATATGCGTACATAGATATAAACATACATGTATGTAGATTCACGCATACATTGCTGCACTTTGATTCCAACATACAAACAAGGAGCAAGATTAATCCATTAAACCCCTCAAGTCTGCTTGGTGATAGGTACACACACAGGACAGTACATTATTGATGACCCACATCATGTTCATACCCACATACACACACAAAGATAATACATTTCTGTTTTCTCACGCCTTGAGGCTAAGTAACTTTTGCTGGCCAGTTTCATATTGATCCCATGATGTAATAGTTGGCACAGAATTTGTGTTCAAATGGCTGATGGACAATATTCATTCACCGTGCCTTTGTAATCAAAAAGAATCAAGACTAAGCCAAATTTAGAAGAGGCGATCATGAATTTTAAGGACCTATAAATTTTATCCAGTGAGATTGAGGGACTACAGGTCAGAACAAATTGGAAATGTAAAGTTGGAATGCTGTAGCTTCAGAAGGCTCGGAGGAAGAAGAGAAAACTTAAAAGAATGGTTACATTAAGAATGTAGATAGTTTGGGAAAATTAAAAAAAATTGACATGTGCAAACCTTCACCATACTTTACTAACTCGATATTGTTAGATCAGTGTCAGCTATTGGCCAGAATACTGAAAACATTCCCTACTTTTTTTCAAATCTGACCATATGTTTTTCAAAGCCAGCTAGGGACTTGGTTTAATGAGACATCTGAAAAGTGTTAATTTTGTACATTATTTGAGTGATTTTATTCATTCTCAGGATGTAGGTGTCATTGGCGAAGGCTAACATTTATTGTCCATTCTTAACTGCCAAGTGGTCAGTAAAGAGTCACTTTATTGCTGTGGTCCTGGAGTAACATGTAGGCCAGAACAGATAAGCACAGCAGATTCCTTTCCCTAAAGGACAAATGGGTTTTTCTGTCAATCGACAAAATCTTCATGGTTACCTTTAAACTATTAATTCCTGATTTGTATTGAATTCAAGTTCCACCACCTGCCATGGTGGAACACCCCAATTCAATCAGCAGAATAATTATTCTGGACACCAAAATGGACATGCAGCTGTGACTGGTGACATCACTTCCTCGTGTCATACTGTCTTTTCCAGGATGAGTTTGTGCATGTGTGACTAATGTAGATACTGTCTGTGTGGTATGGTGAGATTTCCATCTGTTAGAACGATAGCCCATTACATTCCCTCAAGGTATTTTTTTCAGATATTGACAGTAAAAACCCATTATATTACAGATGATACTCACACACACAAGTAGCCACCTCCTTTTCAATCTGCATTAGACATGGGAAGGAGTGTCAGTGAAAACAGGGTGTTGTATTATTGAACAAAGCAAACACCTAAGAACTGCTTACAAAATTTCAAATTTTCTGCTGAAATGACTGTCATAGTAGGGGGTAAAATGTCCATTGATTTGTTGCTCAGGAATTTGGCTCCACTCTGCACTGTGACTATATAAACAGCGACATCTTTCTTCGAGGTAGATGTCATTCCATCGCATCATGCTGTTCCCCCTAGTGTTAGGATTCATATTAAATAGAGCTGAATTATGACTGTTCCGATGAAGAGTCATCTAGACTCAAAACCTTAGCATGCTTTCTCTCCATTGATGCTGCCTGATCCACTGTGAACTCCAGCATTTTTTGTTTTCAGCTCCTGTCCAGAAACTTGCTAGGCAGCTGTCAGCTCTGACCCTATTCCAAACTGGTTTGCCTATCAAATAAATTCCATCTCCTTTTTCTCTTAAAAGTTTTGCTTGCCTACTTTCCACAAATCTGGCATTTCATAAACAGTAGGTGAATGCAACACATTTTTAACTTTTAGGTGTTTCAATAAAAAGCTTTACAAATGTCATTGTTATTGTTTGGTAGCAGATGCAGCAAGTAATTTGCTTTCAGCACTTCCCATAAATCAAAACGTGCATGAGCCAGATCGGTTTTGTGATTTGAACTGACTGGTCAATAATAGACAACATCAGGTTTAACACCCCCTCTCTTCCAAATATTGCTGTGGGATATTTTGTATCTACATGAGAGGCCAGATTGGCTTTGCTTTATTATATCATCTTAAAGCCAGCACCCCTGACAATGCAGTGATCCCTCAGTTATGTACTGCATTTTCAGTCTTGATTTTATGCTCACATCTTGGAATGATGCTTAGATCTTCACCCCTATATAAGTGTGTTAGCTCCTGTGCCATAGCAGACAAACAGTGAAGCCTAATCATTGTGAAATAAGATTCTGAATTTATTGATAAGTTCCACCGTATGCTTTATCAATGGGAAAACCATTGTACAGCATTATATCCATTCTTTTCGCAAAGTGAAAATGCTGAAAAAGATTAGAATTTCCATCAGAGATAGTAAGAACTGTCAATGTTAGAGTCAGAGATAACACATGGTGGACCTGGAGGAGCACAAGAGGCCAGGCAGCATCAAAGGAGCAGGAGATTCAAAAGTTTCAGGTCTCGACCTGAAACGTCAACTTTCCCGCTCCTCTGATACTGCCTGGCCTGCCGCGTTTCTCCAGTTCCACACCGTAGAATTTCCGTTGGAAACTTTGCAGAAGGAATGATAAAGAAACAAAGCAACATGTCGCATAATTATTAAACTGCGACGTCTGTGATTGGAATGATCATTTTACAGGGCGGAAGCTTACGTTTCTTTTGGCCAAGCCCAAGTTGCGCTGAGTGATTTGGAGGGTGTTGTACTGTAAAGCCAAGCAGGTTTTCTTGCTGCATCTTACCAAACTCACCTATGAATTACCCGCTATCTCTCACATCTAATTTCTGAGACATTTTCCTACATGCCTTTCCTGGATATCCCAGATTCCCACCAGTGCCTTGTGAAAGTGCCATCTTTAAAAGCCCATTGTGCACTCAGACAAGCACTGCCAGTCATGATTGACAAAATTTACACTTGACTTGGCAGACCAGGATAATCAGGATCTCAGTTTGCGAGCAGGCCCTGAAAGGCCTGTTAGATGAGTAACGGAAAGGTAAGGCTTTCCCATCTCCTGGGCCAGGCCAGTGGAGGTCTCTACACCAGATACCAGCTCTGGTTTCAACCACCTGGAGGACAACATTCAATGTCCTTCTCCACTCTGCCAGGGTCAGTGCCACCACCTTCTCTCTGGTACCTCACACTCAATCTCTTTCCGATGCTGGACAACCTTCGCCAAGGCTCATGTTCGACCACTCTCACTGTTGCACACAATGTCTTCCATGAATTGATGGCTCCAACTCCAACCTCAGACACCACCAACCCTGCATGCCCTCTGTGCTGCCTACTCACTCACTCGCTCACTTACTCAGGATACCTCCCCACTTGCACCAAAAGTAACAACAGTGCAATCCACTTTCCCTCCTGTAGTACCAGCTGCTCTGTCGTTCTAAGAGGAAAACAGCCCACAATAGCGCAGAAAGATTCAAGTCAGGTGGTTTGCAGCCTGTAATTTGGCTCCTCACTCATAATGAGGATAGCATCCTGAATCTGACCACCCTGTTCGGGGCCTGGACTAGAATCAAAGCTGTCCTTATTCCTGTGCCAGGATCCGCCGAGCAAAGGCTATCCTCCTTGACTTGACTGAAGAATACTGATAACAATGACAAGCTTCCTGGCTGTGTGCCCCAATGAAAAGCATGGCAACACAGCCATGATATGAGCCTCGTATCTCTGGCTGAGGGAGCAAAAGGACAAAGAAAGGAAAGGCAAGGATGTTATGAGCATCCAAGTCAGCTCAGAGTAAGTGAGCATTATGACAACAGAACATGATGAACCCAGTGATGCAGCTTGGCCCATCCATGAACTGGTCACATATCTCTTGGGTACACAATGTTTCTACAAAAACTTTACAATGAATAAGGTTCTTGCAAAGATGTGTAGCTCAGGTTGTGGATGAGGTTGTTGGCTTGCTCGCCGAGCTGGCATATTATCCTACAGACATTTCATCCCCATGCTAGGTATCTTTATCAGTGCGACCTCCGATGAGGCGATGTTGTTCTACTCCACTTGGTATTTATATGATCCGGCCTGTTAAGTTGGGTTATGTCATTCCCAGTTCTGTTCTGCATGGGTTTGTATATGGGGTCTAATTCCACATGTTGGTTGATTGCATTATGTGTTGAAAACCAGGCCTTTCAGAATCCCCGAGCATGTCTGTAGTTTGCTTGAGCTAAGATGATCACATTGTCCCAGCTAAATTGATGGCCTTCATTGTCCGAGCGCACTGTGTTGAGTCCATGGTGACAAAATGTCTGTAGGATAACCAACTAGCTCGGCGAGCAAGTCAACAGCCTCATTACAATGATAGTTGCCAATGTAGCTCAAGATGCAGCTTAGAAGTGCAATTGTGAACTGTAAGTGAATCTGACATGTGTTATGAGGCTTCTTAGAGGCTGTCATATATTGGATGTCAATGTCCACGAGCATATGGAGTATGTGGCTAGTGCCTGTGGAGAGGTTGGCACCTGGTTTCCAACTTGGTGGTCATCTGGGGCTAGTGGCAAGGTGAATCCACCAGGTACCTGCTCTTGTTTCCTTGTTGCATTTTCCCAATGTTGAGCATATTTGGACCATAAGACATAGGAGCAGAAATTAAGCCATTCAGCCCTCGAGTCTGCTCTACCATTCAAACATGGCTGATAAGTTTCTCAAACCCATTTTCCTATTTTCTCCCCATAACCCTTGATCCCCTTGACAATCAAGAACCTATCTATTTCTGTCTCAAATATACTCAATGACTTGACCTCCCCAGCCTTCTGTGGCAATGAATTCCATAGATTCACCACTCACTCACTAAAGAGGTATCTCCTTATCTCTGTTCTAAAGGGTCTTCCCTTTACTCTAAGGCTGTGCCCTCGGGTCCTAGTCTCTCCTTCCAATGGAAGCATCTTCCCAACATCCACTCTGTCCAGGTTTCAATTAGATCCCCTCGCATCCATCTAATATGAGTTTGGTAAGATAGGAATTTGAATATTAATTAAGTGAGTCGTGGTGTTAACAAGGCACATAGTAAGCAATCATGATTGTCAAATGGCATACATAATAAAAGTCTGGCCATGCCATTTGTGAAAAGCAGTAAACATGGAGCGAGATGATCTTGATGTTGAGATGGGCCTCACTGCACTTGTCTCCCTGTTCTGCCGTACATCTTGCCAGCGCCCACATTGCTCAGACCACTACAGGATTCCACCCAAAGATTCCACTCCATTTCTGAAGAATGGTGCTGACCCAAAACGTCAACCTTCCTGCTCCTCTGATGCTGCCTGGCCTGCTGTGTTCCTCCAGCTCCACACTGTGCTATCTCTGAATCCAGCATCTGTGGTTCTTTCTGTCTCACCCAAAGTATCTGTTGTTTCCCATTTATTTCCGGCAATCTTAGAAGGCAGCTCCATACTACCATCTCAAGGGCAATTATGGATGGGTAGTAAATGCCAGCAGCTTCATATCCTATAAATAAATAAAACAAACTCTTAACATGACACATTTCTCCTTGCCCCACATGACTGACTGCCTATTGAGTCTAATGCATCTGACTATTAAATAGCAAAGGTTAGACTCAATATAATAGCCAGCCCTGGTATCTCTAGTCATAATCTCCTTTCCCAAAGTAACAATCTCTTAAGAAATGACCCTACATAAGAACATTGAAATAAAAAATAGGAGCAGGAGTAGACCATTCAGCTCATTGAACTTGCTCCACCATTCATTATGATCCAACTCAGTAGCTTGTTCCCATTTCTCCCCCCCATATTCTTTGATCCCATTAGCCCTAAATGCTGTACCTAACTCTTTCTTGGAATCATATAATGTTTTGGCCCCATGTACTTTCTACAGTAGTGAATTCTACATGGTCACCACTCTCTGAATGAAGAAATTTCTCCTCATCTCAGTCCCGAATGGTTTACCACGTATCCTCAGGCTGTGAATTCTCCCATTATCGAGAACAACATTTCTTCATCTACCCTGTCAAGCCATGTTAGAAACTTATAGGTTTTTATGAGATTCCTAACCTTAACCGCAGCTCGCATTCTTCTGATCTCCAATGAATATAGTCCTAACCAAGTCAACTTCCTCTCTTACATCAGTCCTGCCAACCGAGGGAATCTCTCTAGCAAACTGCTCTTCAGCTAACTTTCAGAAGGTTACATAGCGCACACAATTTTTTGATTGGTATAAAGACACATGACCACCATAACTCCATGAAATCAAGCAAATGAACTGGTTTAATGGGCAGCATCATGGATCATTGCTAAGAATATTTCTGCTTGACATCAAAAGCTATCAAACTCCATCCAGTTAAATTAGTAGCAATGACAAGACACACAATTCCATACTGATGAGGACAATGACCTGCCTTTCGAATATAGTTGACTGATTTTGCTAAACATGGTAGAGTTGAATTATAAAAGTCATAGTTTGCAGATTGCCATTCAGTGTAGAAATAAATCCTCTCCCCATGTTCTTCTGATCTTCGCACCACCTACACGAGCGGATTCAGAAAATAAAACCACATTGTTTGACTGCCTTATTTACTTTTGAATGAATATTTTAGTTTACCTTCATAGCTGTCACTAGCAACACTTATTAGCACTTGGCAGAAGAATCAGAATTCAAGAGCAATATATATTCTGTTATCTTATTTCAGTTTATGTCCTAGCATTTTTTAAAATCTGTAGGAAGAGTTCTAAAGACTCGTTAGTATACTTGCATCATGATACATATAACATTTGTGGAGTAAATTCAATTTGTTCTCAAATTTCAATATTACACACTCCCAACATTTCAGAGGCTGTTGATTAACTTTGAAGAAAGATAGGCCTTTTTTTCTTGTTTCTTCAATGGTGAGAAATGCAAAGCTAAACATTTGAGTGTCCTTTTATTTTCCAAAATTGGAACTAATTGTTTCTGGAATACATATACACTGTCAGCCTCAGTGACCTTCTCTGATTACTTATTCAACAATTCTGTTACCAATTGGGTGGCAAGTTCCAATTGACTTATCTTCTTCCTCATTGTTAACTTGTGGTCCCTGGTCTTTGAACCCTTCATCATAGTTAATCATCATTTGCCTGAATCTGTTTTAATGAGTCTCTCACTAACACAAATAAGGTGAACTGGTTGACCTAACTTTAATTCAGAATCCCTCAAAATATTCTATTATTATCTTTATTATCAAAAACAAACATTTCTTTACTTCTCTTCATGTGTTCCTTAGACTGCACTTGTCATCGTGGCATGACAAAGTTTATCACACTAAGAGTGAAGGGTTAGTGTGAAACTTTCTTGCATAGAACTCTGGGTCAGAAATCGGAGTTTATGCAATGTTGAATTGAAGAAAAAGCACAAAGCAAGATCAACAAATCAACTTACTCTGATATAGCACCTCTAACATAGTAAAACCAGCCCATGGTATGTCATAGGAGTGTTATCAGTCAAATCCTGACACCAAACCAAAAGATGAGGCATCATGGCAGAACTCCAAATAAAATCTTCGTCGAGGATGTAGGCTTTGAGGCCTGGATTTTCACCATTTTCAATAAGCGTGGAAAGTTGAAGAAGTGTGACTCTACATGCAAATTTAGTAGGGCTATTTGAATTCAGTCTTAAGTTCAAACAGATCTTTTGTTCACCTTCTCAAGGACCTTAACCTCAGTATCGGAGTTTTGAATTTTTAGATTATCCTAAATATTTCTGAAGGGTGGCCCAGGCCTGTAGAAGAGTCAATCTGTGAATCTATATAAATGCATAATCCTTTAAAGTTAAAATAAAGTAGCCTGCCTGTTTCATGGTAGATCCTTGCCCCTTAAAAAAATATCATTTTAAAAATAGGCTGTATGTGTCAGTGAGAGTTTAAAAAAAAAGCTTGGCAATTCTATTAGATATTTATTGATATTAGCTCAATGATAATCATCATCTAATTATTAAGGCTTGGCTGCTTTCCGTGATTTACCATGAGGTAAAAGTGAAGTCACCATAGTTTTACTGGACCATTGGACTGCTCTCTCATTAGACCGAGCCAACTGTTGATGCTTTAACCTGATGATTGCCACACCTCAAGCAAGGAGGTTGCAAAAGACAATCCCTCATTGTAACCTCAGCCAGTGCAGAAATTGAATCCATAATGTTCAGTATTATTCTGCATTGCAAACCAGCTGTCCACCCAACTGAGTTAACTAACCCCAACCTATCGTTAACTCAGCTGGTGATCCTAAGTTTACTGTTTGATTGACAGGTCAAATAGGTTATTAAAGAATGAGCTGCCTTTATGAATATGTGTGTTTTTTGTGATCAGTGATGAAACATTTGGAGGAATTTGAATATTTTAAATGGTTTTGTGTGAATGGGATTTTTTTCTTAAATATAGTTAAAGTTATAATAGATACCTAAAACTTTTATTTTGTTTAATCTCAACCTGGCTGCTGAGGTCTGCCCATTGTGGATTCTGAATGATTTGGCATAGAGGCTGTGGAGGGACCATTGGAAGTGAGTATAAGCATGAGTTGGCATGAAGCAAAAGAAGGGCTATTGAGGGTAGGTGGGTGTGAGGGATTGGCGTGGGTTGAAATGAATAGGGGCCCATTGAGGGGGTGAGAGCATGAGGGAGTGTGGGGACCTAGCACTGGAGAGCTCAATATTTAATAAAACAACTGAACTGAAATCTTAGAGACCTAAAGCAAGACTTTTAATCAGCTTGGTTTAGTTCTCTGCCTGCCTACAATCTGAGGCTGGGGGACTGCGGGTCTGATTGTATATTGTACCCCCCAGATGAGTTTCTTCCAAGACAGGAGCAGACCTCCTGCTTCCAGACTTAGGAGTGAAACGTTGGGTCCGTGGTATCTTAAGGGAATAGACAGACATTTATGGTGAGAATTCTGAGGCTGAAGGCATGCCAAGCCAAAGTCTATTCATTTCTTTTGACAGTTCTCTTGGAAAGGAAGCATTTTCTATGATCTGAAAATGTACTCAGGTGGAAGGATAATTTTGCTTTTGCAAAATAAGACAAGAAAAGGTGGTAAAGGAATTGAAAGCATTCTGTGTGATATTAATGACAACAAGGTGTAGAGCTGGCTGAACACAGCAGGCCAAGCAGCATCAGAGGAGCAGGAAGGCTGACATTTCGGGCCCAGACCCTTCTTCAGAAAATGTGTGATATTAATGACAGGTTTCACTGACTGCAATCTTCATGAAAATACTGCCTTGATTAAAGCTCTAGGTAAAAACAAAAGCTTAGACAGTGATTTGCAAATTTTGCTGCATGGGGGACATTTTGAAAACAATAACATTCTTTGTGAAAACATTAAGACAATCTTGGCGACTCCTACACATACTAAACCATTCCTATGGAGACGTAAAATGCAGTACGCTCCCAAATATTGATACAGTCCTGAGCATTTTTTAAAACATTTTTAATCAAAGCACTAGCTACACAGGCAAACAAGATATCCCAATTGTAGAAATTCCTTTAATGAACAACAAAAGTAATACAGAAGTAAGTCATATATATATATATACATATATCAGATCTATGACATTAAAAAGAGGCATTAGTGGGATAATGGGTTTCACGAAGGCAAAGGGCAGTTGATGTCAAGCCAAACCATGATTAATTTGGAGAAGTTGCCAACACCTTGGTGATACAGGTGAATTTGTGACCCAACATACTCCTCTCTAACTCATGTACGCACGCATGCACACACACACACTCCCATTTTAACCTCCAGCATCTGAGACGTCTCCAGAAGAGTATGGGGTTACAACAGGGACAAAGTACCCTAGTTCCCAACCTGCCTTCTATCCTTGTCACTCTGGGATTTCTGCCATTGTTGGGGGTACACTGACATGACGGGGTACACTGACTACCGTTTTGGTAGGAATAACGGCAAAATGGACTATGTTTTATATGGTAAAAAATTGCAGCACGGAGGAACTTGGGTGTCCTTGTGCAGGAATCGCTAAAAGTAGGATTGCAGATGCAGCAGGTAATTAAAAAGGCAAATGGAATTTTGTCTGCCATTGCTAGAGGGATGGAGTTTAAAAACAGGGAGGCTATGCTGGAGCTGTATAGGGTCCTGATGAGGCCATACCTGGAGTACTGTGTGCAGTTTTGATCTCCTTAATTGAGAAGAGATATACTAGCTCTGGAGGGGGTGCAGAGGAGATTCATTCGGGTGATTCCAGAGTTGAGAGGGTTGGATTATGAGGAGACACTGCGTAGACTGGGATTATACTCATTGGAATTCAGATGAATGAGGGGAGATCATATAGAAACATACAGGATTATGAAGGGAATAAATAAGGTGGAGGGAGGGAGGTTGTTTCCGCTAGCAGGTGAAACTAGGACTAGAGGGCATTGCCTCAAAATAAAGGGAAGCAGATGTAGGACTGAGGTCAGGAGAAACTTCTTCACGCAAAGGGTTGTGAATCTGTGGAATTCCCTGCCCAGTGAAATGGTTGAAGCTACCTCACTGAATGTTTTTAAGGCAAGGCTAGATAAATTTTTGAACAGTAAAGGAATTAAAGGTTATGGTGAGTGGGCGGATAAGTGGAGCTTAGTCTCAAAAAAATCAGCCATGATCTTATTAAATGGCAGGTCGAGGGGCCAGATGGCCTACTCCCGCTCCTGGTTCTTATGTTCTTATGTTCATATGAGCCTCATTAGTGTGTAAAGCTCGGAGATAGGATCCCAAGTCTTCACCGGCTCCCCCAGGAAGATGTTAAACATCCCATTGTGGTAGCTTGCGAGGAACCTCCATCCCATCCCTTGTGCTAGCCAGTATTAATCATTAAACCAACATTATTCCAAACCGATATCATAGTCATTGTCTACACTTCACAAATTATTCCATTGGTGGAAAGTCATGTGGAATCATGAAAAGTCTGATACGAAAATAACTTTTTATCTCTCTCTTTCTCTCGTTTTCTCTCTCTTTCTCTCTCTTTCTTTCACAATGACCACTTCTCCATGCATCAGATCCTAGACGGTAAGAGCCCATGGACTACTCACCCCCTGGGCCTTGCCCTGTGATCACTGGATGATCCCACAAGAGAAGTCCTTGGCCCTTAGGTGTTCTGACAGATATAACTCCCTGCATTCACTCCAAGCTTCACAGACATGCCTTTAGTTGAGAGCACACAACACACCATAACATGGGATCATCCTTTTTCAGGATACTTACCATACCTGGCAGTGCATTCATCCAGACAGTCATTGGGAGAATTTATAATCTGCCAGCTGACGCCAAAAGATGCCTAAGGGCTTGGTTTCTTCAAGTTGAGTCACCAGACATTTGGACAGCTGTTGATGCTTGACCTCTGCTGAACTAATCAATGACAAGTCTTGAACCTGACAACTTCTTATTGAACTCTTCTGCTCATGTTAATGAGAATTGAACAAGTTTGTCACTCAAGTTTTTGTCCAGCACAGGAACAATAGGGAAAAAAAACCACACACACATGCTCAAGGAACTGCGGCAATTGCAGTGGCATCTCTCATCCTGAAAGGGGCTCCTCTGCTCTTTGTAGAAAATCTTTCCACAGCTCGTACTGAACAGGTCTAGCCCATGGAAAGAAATATGAAAATCGTTCGGGGGCAAGTGGATAAAAGAAACCTCTAATAAAATAAATGAAATGAAAATTAAAACATTATTTATGTGATGCTGTTAAGCTTTACTTCCTGAAGAAAAGAGAATAATCCAAATGGATTGCTGAAATTTGTCTCAATATTCCGTTCAGCCAATAGCCCTGTAAAATGATTATTGACCCATTTTTTTAACATAATTGTTCTTGTACAATGAAAAGGAGTAACGCAAAGTGGAACTGACATGCCAGCTGAGATTTGGTTTTTGTGTAATAGCTCTATCGATTGTTTGAAGCTTACAGTGTTGCTGTTTGGTTTCAGGCTGGATTCATGTCTAACGGTACTTGAGGCACTGTTGCTTAATTTGCCATTTTGTGCAGCAGCACATCTACTTTTAATGAGTTCCCCTTAGAATGTGTTGGATTATCTTTTGCTGATGATTCAGGGGGTAACTTACCAAATGATGTAGTGAAGATATGACGTTTTGTGTCCTTAAGTCAGAACTGCCCTTTTTTTTATTTGAAGTCACCACAACTTAGCTTGGTTTCATCCGGAAAGCTGTCACAGGTAACCAATTGGATAAATTATGAAAACGATTGTTTGATACATGTCCCACGCAGCTCCGCGATGCAGGACACTGTGATCTCTGGTCTGTTCCCCAGGACACATGCCAAGCCAAACATCGAACATGCCTGAAGAACCATCAACTCAGTGAAAGATGCTGTTTGGTCTGCCCGAAGCTTGTTGGTCTTCCAGAGCAAGGAGTTGACTCCAATCGAATCTTGCAGACTCGCATATTCCAAGGTCCAGGACTACGTGCTGAGGATCACACTAAAATTTGGGACAGCTGTCACCAAGGCACAGTGGGGAAAGACCACAGTCTGAGGTCCTTCTGCCGATATTAAATAGAGATCTGTTCAGTTATTTGACCCTCCATGTGCCTCAAATACATGTAAAAATAGTCAGGAACAAGTAAGAAGTGCCTTTAGTTTGTTTGGATAGAATCAAATGCCAGTGTTTGTTTGTATCCTTTATCTTACTGTACAGAACCGAACTGCATTTGTGACTGCGTGGGTATATGCAAGATATGAATAAAGAATATTTTTGAAATACAAAAAAATTAGGAGAAGAAAAAACCCACTTAGCCCTTGAGCCTTCTCCTCTATGACATGACTGTAACTTCAAGTCCACATCCACAGCTACCTGTCATGATCTTTCACCCATCTCCTTATCAAGAATTTATCCACCTCTGCATGACAATTATTCAAAGACTCTGCTTCCAACACATTTTGAGGTATACAGTTCCAAAGATTCACCAATGTCTTACCAAAGAGTGTGTCACTGAAGCATAACCTCTCTACTTTTGCATTTAATTCTCTTACAATAAATAAATTTCTAATAGATTTCCTAATTACTTTCTGTATTCGCACACTAACCTCTTGTGATTCATGCACAAGGACATAATGTGCCTCTGCACCTCACAGCTCTTCAATGTCTCACTGTTTAATTTCTTATTTATTCTTTCTGCCTAAACAGACAAGTTCAAATTTTTACTACATTATACACCATTTGCCAGATCTCGTCCATTCAATTGTCTTATTAATATCCCTTTGTAGTCTCCTGTGGCCTCTTCACAAATTACAATTCTACCTATCATTATGCTATCCACAAAACTAGGGTGTATATCTTAATGGTACAGCATTTAACTATAGATCAAGAGATTCCCAGTTCAAATCTGAATATTCCTTTATCCAGGCACCGTGACTGAAGGTGCTCCATACTGGAATCTGCCTTTCAACCTGCTTAACACAGACTTGGTGCAAATCAGATGAGAGTGTTCCTCCTAATGTAAGGCCATAAGGACATAATGGTGAGATAACAAGGTGTAGAGCTGGATGAACACAGCAGGCCAAGCAGCATTAGAGGAGCAGGAAGGCTGATGTTTTGGGCCTAGACTCTTCTTCAGAAATGGGACTGGGCATAATGGTTGCTCAGTAGTTAGCACTGCTGCTTCACAAAATTCATTCAATTTTAATCATTCTCAGTTTCCGATTAACTACTTAATCATCTATCCATTTCAATGGGGTTGCTTGAGGGATGAATATTGATTAGTGTTTTCATGTTCCCAGAATTTCAACATGTTGGAGTACAGTGGAGTATATTTTTTAGATAACAAGGTGTGGAGCTGGATGAACACAGCAGGCCAAGCAGCATCATAGGAGCAGGCCTAGACCCTTCATTCAAGCTTTCCTGCTCCTCTGATGCTGCTTGACCTGCTGTGTTCATCCAGCTCTACACCTTGTTATCTCGGATTCTCCAGCATCTGCAGTTCCTATTATCTCTGGAGTATATTTCTTGTTGTGTCTGGTAGACTGCACTGTAGCAGTACATGCAGCACAGTGGATGTGTATTCACATAATAATCAGTTAATATTTCTTTACAACTGATGGAACAATATAAAATCCTTTAAAAATATACTTCCTGTATATCAAAATACTATTCACAGGTGTTCAGAGGTTGTGCCTTCATCCTTTAAGTTGACCTTCACTGCTCCCGGTGGTGAGCAGCCACACTGCACTGGTAAAACCATGTGCATTATTTCTGGTGTTATTAGAGCTGTGAGAGCTGTTGTTAATATTGTGTCACTTCCTGGTGATGTTTTGACGCTACACCACTTGTTGCTGATGCTGTTGACGTTGTGTCCTTGGTGAGATGATGATGGTTATAACCTCCCCTGCATTCCGAGTTCAGGTGTGGGTTAAACATGGACTCTATTCCTTATCGTTTGTTTACTGATTCCAGTCTCTTGGAGTTTCAACATCAGTTTGCTACATTCCAGGATTTCATTATTGGAAACTGCAGATGTACAATTTGTCCTTCTAACAGCTCATGCAGTGGTTTAACAAGTCTCTTAAAGCATAGACTTCCTTCTGTTTGTGCATCTGTGAGTCATTGTCTTCTTTCCTCCTGGTCACTTGGAGAAAGTAACTTGCTTGGCTGAGTTACCATAAACTACCTTCCACTCAACAGCCTTTCAGGCAATTTACTGTTGACCTCGAGAGGTGTCGATCACAGCGGCAAAACAAGTACGTTATTTGTAAAATCGATATGCTGGAAATCTGAATAAAAGCAGGAAGTGCGAGATAAACTCAGCCTGTCTGGCACCACCTGTGGAGAACATGACAGTGATAATGTTTTTGAATCTTCTGCAGAACTCACCCTCCTCTCTTTGTCTTTCTTTGC